>OY998244.1:15195705-15250705 GCA_963922005.1 Cornus suecica
GGGGAGAATTTAAAAAGGGAGAATTTTTCCAAATTCAAACCTCATGTTATTCATCATTATAAATCATAAACCTCTGACATGTGATTTATTCAAAGCCCAAATTTGCAGGTTATTGTAAAGCAAATTTTCCCATTATCAAGGGGAGAAATGATAAATTCCGAACAGTATGGTGAGATCATTTTCTATACATCAATTATCTTATTTTGATGCTCGTACTAACCAATATATACAAGAAGTACGATGAATTGATGTTTTTATTAGAAAGAAAGTTTAAGAAAATAACATATACCAGCTGCTAAGTTTGATGTTCTTTCTGACCAGTCAATGAAAAATGAATCTTTGACTCATCTGAAACGTGGTTAGCTAGTCGGTGCAGATGTATTATTCCTTAGCGAAGGAATGCTCAACATGAAATTGGTGCTCGTGAACAACCATTCATGGAAGTGATCTATTCAAAATGATCCGCCAATCAATATAGAGCCTTTGTGACTATGACTCTTGATATGGGTTAAGTATCGAATAAGAAAATATCATCAAGGAGGTGAATGCTCTTGGTGAAGATTCGTACCTATTAATAAAGAGTATGTATCACAATAATGTTGCTGCAGAACAAATGCGAACGCTTATGAATTATATGATGAGGATTTCAACCTCTCAGTGTCGAATAATGTCGACGTGAATGATTGATCAAAATAAATTATTGAGATACAATGCCCGACTGGTAACTCACGGTTTCTAACAGATGACTGGTAACTCACGGTTTCTAACAGAGGACTGGTAGCTCACGGTTTCTAAGAGAAAACTGGTATTGTATATAAGAAAATATATTCTTATATAATATGTGAAATTGTATTTGTTTCATAACAAGTTTTGCAGTTGCACTAAATCTGGACATACATCTAATGGACGTGGTTATAACATATTTACATGGATCACTTGATGGTGATATTTATATTTCAAAAGGATTAAGTTGCCTAAAGCAACTCGTTCAAAACCACGTGCCATGTATTCTATCTAATTACAACAATCGTTGTACAAAATTGCCTCAACGACTATACATTACAGGAGGATCATGATGATAATTATATTTCTCTGTGCATAGTCACATCCAGAAAGTCAGACTATGTGTATGGCAACATCGTTATCACATGGGGATCTATTACTGTCATTTCTTCAATTCATTCATTATTCATGAAGCAAATTGAGAATGTTTATAACATGGATATATCATGCAACATTTATATTCAGATATATCAAAGCTATGTTAGGATGTTCTCCTAAGATCTGGGTCTTGAGCTTCAACATTAAAGCATATCATACACAGTATTCAAATGCGTCATCTAAAGAAACTATCATATAAACTACTCAGATTTCTACTGATGAAGGGGAGGAATTATGTGGAAAAGTTATATGCAGGTTGTACTCTTTTTCCTTCGACAATGTTTTTTCCTACTGGGTTTTTCTGGCAAGGTTTTAACAAGACAACTATAATACCATTTCCATCCACATTAGCATACTGTACTCTTTTTCCCTTCGACAAAGTTTTGCCCACTGGGTTTTTCTAGCAAGGTTTTTAACGAGGCAGATGTGATGCACCATTTTCAGTTACATCAGATGACTGTATTCTTTTTCCTCCGATCAAATTTTTTCCCACTGAATTTTTTTGACAAAATTTTAATAAGATATGTTTCTTAATGCATTAGACCCCAAGGGAGAGTGTTGTAAAGTCAAGAGGGTGGGGTCCATGCCTCACCTAGTCCTTCTCTCATTTGTCTCCCACTACTCCCTATCTCAATAGCCTATAAATAAGGCTTCGAATGTATTGCATTGGTAGTGAATAAAATGTGAGTTGCTCTCTCTATTTTCTCTCAATATCTCTCTTTGCCTTATATAATATTTGTGCACTGAAATATATTTAGTATATATTTCTACACTATCATATATATAGTTTTATAACAATTGTTAATAATACATTTTAATAATAGTTCTTTGAATATAATTTATATTTAAATTTGGACGTACATCTATCTCTATTTGTAATTATTAAAAATACTTTAATTATAATTATTTTCTTGACAAAGATACATGTATTGAAACAATAGATGATAATAATACACTTTAATGATACTTATTTGAATGTAATTATTGTAATCTTATATTTTAATTATTTATTTTTTAATAGATAAATGTAGAAAAATAATAAAAATGCCTTACACTTATAGATATAAATAAATAATTATTTAGTTTAAAATAAAATATTATAACTTAGTTTAAAATAGTATATTAGTGATATAAGATATTATAATTTAATTTAAAATAATATATTATTTAATATAAAAATATGTTAAAATATATATGAACAATAGCGGATTGGACTAGATTATTAAAAATTAAATCAGAACCGATCTGTAAAATATAGGATTTGGTGTTTTTGGATTCATATCCCATCCAATCCATAATGAAACCGATCCAATATGTCCGAACCAAATTGGTCGGATTGGATTTTCGGACTCGCCGAATTTGTCCACCCCTAATACATACATGCATGCATATATATATATATATATATTCTTCAAGTCTCCAATGCAATGTCTAGCCATTGGAAAAGGAAGACCTCATACATCTCTCTCTTGAGCTGAAAATATTGGTAAACTATTTTTTTTCCCACGAGTAATAAGCAACTAAAATCATTGTGTAAAACAATTCATCTATCAGGTTTACTGAAATGGTCATATTTCTTAGATGCATATACCAACTTTCTGCTTCCGCCAATACATAACTTTAGAACGTACATAAAAAGGAAAAAATAATAATACTAATACTAGTTGGGCTCCACTTTAAATGTTTATTGATCTTAACTATCAAAGAAGACCACAAAGGGAATCAGGAGACTACTGGTTTGATAGAACATAATCAAAATTGTATTGGCTTTCACTTAAATTGCTCATCAAATGTCAATCCAAAATACATATCAACAGTATACTACATAAAAAAATTTCTAAGCGAGTGACCTTTCCTTTACTGTCTACAGACAAAGAAGGAAAAAAAAAGTAATAATAAAAAAGCATCTCATATACAATGATAAACAACAGGGGATGATCGTCATATCCCGGTGTTAGGATTGTTTCCAGCAAGGATAAGAGAGATTTCCAACCCTCTACTGAACGCTTGGTTGAACATAAGTCGGGTTTGGAATGTGGATATGAACGGAAACCATGAAAATAATGCGATGGGGACGAAGATTATCATCCCCATCCCAGCATCATATAATCGGGCAATTGAACGAACAGATTTCCACAATCCTAGCTTTTTCACCAGAGGTTTCCAAGCCGAAGCAATCTGGAACATATTAAACATCTAAATGGTAAATTAAGAGAAACAAAAGGGAGCTGTTTTTTAGCGAAAGAAAGAGCACATAAATTCATTCCATTATTTTTATTTTTTATTATTCTGGTAAAATTGGTTCATGAGGTTCCTACTCCATTGACATTCGTTTGTTTCCAGCACTACCACTCTGCCATCCTCCTCTCTCTCGCTTCTCCATGTTTCGCAAACCATGTGTCCATGAGAGCATGGACTCATGGTTTTACGACTTTCAGACTCATTAGCTGCAATTGCACTGTGATGAGCAATTTGGTCAATGAATTAAGTTAAACTAGAAGTAGAAAGAAGATGCAGATTTAAGTATTCGTGGAACAAAGATATATATATATATATATTTTTTATATACAAAAGATGTATATAAATTGGCGCTCAAAAGAGAGCGTGTCCCAATACTGAAGAACAACACGAAGCCTAAGGGCCAAGAAAATGTGGTGAGCGTGGATGAAAAGCACAATGCTTTACTCTGACAACCTCACAATAGAGTTATCCCTCAGCTGATGGCGATTGAAAAACGTAATATAGAGAAGAGAAAGAAAAAAAAACAAAGAAATTGGAGGAAAATTGTTAGTGTTACGTGGAATAGAAATGAGCTCCCAATTACAGACATATAGCTTTGATAATTACAGGACTTGCATGAGTTTAATGGAGGGAGAGAAAGATGTCAGATACCGACTTCTAACATTAACGTGGGGGTGGTGTGTGTGCCGGGGGGTGTTGTGAGTTTAACCTTAATCAAGCATGTTTTCAATTCATCAATTTGGAATCAGATAAGTTTGCCACCTGGAAACATGCACATGCTAGAGTTTCTGTGGTACTTGTACAGTTGTAACGGGTGCGGTTCTGGGCGGGTGTACCCTCCCTGCCCCCGCAACTGTTAAGAAACCTCCATCCCATCCCCGCCCAAAACCGGTTAAACGGGGTGGGAGGTCACCCCGTCCCCGTCGGGTTTCTTAAAACTGTTGGGTTCCGCGGGTACCCGTTAACAGTTAAAATTTTCAAATATGTCACTTTAAAATTAAACTACTCAACATAATCATATACTTAAAATACGAAATTCAACATTATAAAAACTAAATAAACCACCAAATTATCCATCAATTCAAATTACAATACAATTATACCGAAAATAACAAAAAAGAAAAGAAAAGAAAGAATATTGTAAAATATTAGGTTCACTTCAATCTAGACAACAACAAAAATAGAGTTTAGGATTAGTGAGTTACACTTATTTTTTATTTACTATATATATATTATATTTTAATGTCTAAACGGGGAGGGGCGGGGACACCTAAAACCGTCCCCACCCCGTTTATGTGCGTTTGTTTTTCGCAACCCCATCCCCACCCATATAGTATAAACGGGGCACCCAAAACTGCTATAAATGGGGTGGGGCGGGGCAAATTGCCATCCCCTTGT
Organism: Cornus suecica; assembly: GCA_963922005.1. Classification (NCBI taxonomy): domain Eukaryota; kingdom Viridiplantae; phylum Streptophyta; class Magnoliopsida; order Cornales; family Cornaceae; genus Cornus; species Cornus suecica. The sequence goes on from OY998244.1 coordinate 15,200,506, forward strand.
ACTGGATCCTAACAGAGCCCTCGATAAATAAAAGCAAAAGAAGAGATAAAAATGAGAACTTACAGAAAGGATCCCCCAACCAGTAGGTACAAAAGCTAGGATAGACGCAAATACATCCACGACCGACAGGTCTGTAAGTGCCACTGCAACAGCTAAACCAGCCATCGCAAGCAAGAAGGAGATACCTTGGATAAAGCGCAGCAGCAGCTGAAAATTAACTGATATCTTCTGGCTGAAGGTGAATACCTATAGAAGTCAAAAAGAAACTGGGGGTCAAATACTGATACAATGTGTTGCAATTCTAAGCTCAAAGGTTTCGAAATAATGTTCCTCACCTTGAAAAGAATTATAAGACCGGCGAGCACAATCCATGATAACCCATACACCTAAAACAAATAGACAGATATGTAATTAAACACGACATCAGCTCTCTTACCATGACTAGTTAAATTCTATTCGCCTTAATGAATTAAGACCAAAGATAAAAAGAAGAAGAAGAAAAAATCTTCAGCAGGAGTGAACAACAAATTTGGTAAGGTTTATGCATGTGTAAGAAAGGTATGAAACATGGGGCAAATCTAGAATTGAACGATCATGATATTTTTTCACACATGAATCCCATTAATATAATTAACCTTGTTTCCCCCACAAAGGAATAGTTTGAACAACAGTTATATCTGTATTGATTTGTGTCCATATGCATATTTCTTCAGGGAATTTGTCATGTATAAGTTATAACCATGACAATTTTCGTCCCATTTTTCATTTTATTGAGAAATTCCCATGTCTCTATATAATTATAACCGAACAAGGAAATACTAGGATAACGAGATTACCAAAGTTCTCGATTTGTTCAGCCCAGGAGGTAAAATATTATTGAGATACAACACAGTAGAAAACTTTTCAAGTCATATGAAAATGTTTGGACATTAGTGAGGGTATAACTTTAATGCTTAAATCCTTCAATGCCTTCAATGCGGCCTTTCACATGTGGCACTCTTTTGGTCCAACATATGTTTCTCGATTTTAATTTTCAGGGATAACCTCGAGATCTTTGACTCTAATACCTTGTTAACAACCATCTACTATAAAAACTAAGTAAAAACTAAAGTTATTAGAGAGGGTACGACTTTAATCCTTAAATCTATTAATTTAAATAACTGAGGTCTATAAATCCAATTATACTAGCTGACATTAGTGTAAAATCGAAATAAAAAGTATCTCAAGTATAATATATCTTATTTTTAAGGGCAACTATCGTAAAATCCTGTTATACTATCGATTATGATCATAGAACCCCACAAGATTAATATTTACCCTCGTCGTCAACTCGTCGTCACATCCCTTGACAGAATGTTGAAATTACTAACCTTCATTAATCATCACAAAACCCCCTCCTACATTCAAATATGATAATAAAGTGTTGACTAGAATCAATCGCCCCCTGCACTTTAAGGTTTGATCAGATTACCTCCATTTTCATTAACAAAGCTATAAAATTATAAAAACAATCTCAAGATTTATTGTTAATGAATAAAATAGTTTGTTAAGTCCTAATATAACTTAATGTAAAGGACAAAGCATCTGGGGCATTTTATGGTGAGTTTGTGGAGAAGCAAAAAAATACACCGCCTTGGTCACCAAATATGTGACACCAAAACGGGATAACTAAATAAATTATTTCAAACATTATTTATAAAATACTTAAGAATAAGTTTACTTCTATAATTTTATAGTTCCTGTTGTTTAGAATAAGCCGTAGCCTCTCAAGGTAGAGAGACTCTTAATTTATAATGGTAAATTAGGTTACACAAGAGAATAGACTCTATTGGGCTTACTACACACATGTGGCCCAAGAGGCCATACGCCTCCACTAACAGTTCCGATAATGAAAATGTGAGTGAATTGATCTAATTTTAAAAGCGCATGAGGCGAATTGATCTTAATAGGGGTTTTACGATAAATTTTGAAAGTGAGAAGGGGGTTTCTGAGATAGTTGATTGATGTCATTTTAGTAATTTTAACATTCCGTAAGAAATTTGACAACAAATTGGGGGAGTGGAGGGTATTTAATCAAAGTTGATAGTATAGGGGGTAACACGATGCTTGTGGGGTTTTTATAACCAAAGTTATTCATGTAAGGGGGTTTTATGATAATTACTCTTTTTCGTAGTGTTAATGACACTGGTTCCGACGGAGGCGGAGCCAGAAAAGGAGGGGCCAAACTTTCACATCTTTTAATTTAAAATGAAATAAATAATGTTAACTGTACCAGGACCAATCAAATGATCTAAGAAATTAAACTGAAAAATATTATATAACATAACAAGGATATGTTAGAGGTTTCTTTATTTTTTAATACCAGTGTTTGTAGTCAATAAACGCTAAAAAGAGCTAGAATAAGAATAAAGCATAAAATTTACAACTTCAACAATCAAATAGAAGTGAATGATATCTGTTTAAGAGGCATGTTGTCTTTTATTTAGGTACATGTCACTGAGCTGGAGGAGAACTAAATAGAACAACAGATTTGAGAAGGAATTTTTTTATAGGACTGAAAATTATGATAATAAAATAATAACAAAAACAAAATTCATAAAGAATGAAGGAAACTAGCAGCCCAGTAAAGCAGATGGAGATATGGAGGAAATATTTGCTGGTGCAGTAAAGAGGCGCTTCATGCTTACAACTTGGACTCTTCCAAATGACTAAAGTAACATTTGAATATGGATATGAGATGTGTTCAACATGTTTTGTCAGGCATGAAACCGTTAAGAATGTCCAATAAGTGAAATTGTTGTTAAAAATGGGTGTGATTCTTCTGCTGAACACTTTTATGTTAAATGCATATACCATTTTCTCCTAAAAAATAAAACAAGTTCTACAAGTCTGAATGTCAAGCCATCTTGTTTTACATTCAGGTAGGGAGATTTGATTAGTCCGACTATCGATGCATTCCCATTCATTCATATATTCGCTAGCGGTAATTGTGGCCTCTCGGGAGAATCAATGACTGCATCTTTGATGCACGGCAAGTGCTTAGTATGTATGAGTTTCTTGGAATAGCTAGTTCTAAATAGATCAAAGTCCAATGTAACACAACTCCAAGCCTTCTATTGAGTGGCCCCTTGTGCTTTTGTTTTGCTATACTCCGTTTCTCAATTTGTCAAGACTCAAAATATAATTTTTTTGTCACAGAGGGCAGACACCCGCACAGCACTCAAGAAAAGGATTCTTGATTCTTAATCATGTCAACCTATCCAGGGTTTCAACAAAAGTACAGTACCAAGGATTTCTGTTGCGATCTCATGAAACCGAAAAGTTCAGATAGTTTGAGCTACATAATTTTTTTTCAATATTTGTTTATGAAGAGGTAATTGTTAACTACCAATTACTCCAAAAGCTTAAGCTGTTAGAGAGGGTGTAACTTAAATATTTAATCCCTCAACACACCTTCTCACGTGTGACCTACTTTTTGGTCCAACACGTGAAACAACTTTTTTTCAACTTGGGTGACGGTGAGGTTCGAACAGAGGACTTCCTGCTCTGATACCATGTTAACTACCAACTACTCCAAAAGTTTAAGCTGTTAGAGAGGGTGTAACTTAAATATTTAATCCCTTAACAGTAATTATATCACATTTTTAATTTGATTTACTTATTATATACTTAGAATGTTCAGTTTCAGAAGGGTGTGGTAGCTTAATGAAATGTGAATAAATAGAATTTAAGAGGAGAATCCGAATTCTTTATGAGAACCACCACATGTACCACTAAATAAGGTTTCAGTCCATACATTACCGACTAGTCTCAACACAAGCATTTTTACAATAAACTTGAATATCAACTTTCACATTTTAATTTTACTTATTTTTGAGGAAGAATATGTGAAGGGTGGCTGGTGTTAAAATTGCTATTGAGGCACCAAGCTGGATCAATGAAGCATGGACAAAGATGTGGGATACAGACATGAAATGATATTAGTATCAAAATAGTTATCTAAAAGACTTAGAAAAATACATACTCATTCCGTCCCAATTTAATAGTCCTATCTTTTCTTTTTGGGCTGTGCCAAAATATTTGTCCCATTTGAAAAAAGTAAGGAAACATGGAACTTATTAAAAAAGATATCTATAAGAACTTAGAAAAACACATAGTCCTTTTGTTAGTCCTGTCTTTCCTTTTTGGGCTGTGCCAAAATATTTATCCCATTTGAAAAGTAAAAGTAAGAAAACATGCATCTTTTCAGAAATACCCTTTAAGTTTTCAAAATTTCCAACTTGATAAATAAATATATCCAAACTTGAAAGGGACTTGGTTTCAGAAGGGGACAACGCACTGATTGCATTTCTTCCTGAAAAGTTCAATCACGGAAAAGGACTATCAACATGAAATCAACTATGAAGACTAAATTTACCAACCAAAATATCAACAAAAACAAAAATTTGACAGTCATAAGCAGGGTCAATGAATTATATCCAACTAATGATGAAAATTGTTACCGTTAGTGATGTACTTGATCCATGCACATTTAACTTGTAGACGACCCCATACTGGAAAATAAAAAATCTCAGGCTCAGAATGGTTTCCATTACCCTCCCGGAAAAGGTTCGAATATGTGCCTGTAGAGAAGCTGTTAGTATCACCAAAAGAGATAGGAGGACTTAGGAAGCACAAAGCAATATCACAAAAAGAATGTCAGCACAATCTGTATGGGAATTCTCATAAAAAAATTCCTTCCTTTCTGCTTCAATAATTTATGTTTAAAAAATTAGTTATAGCAGTAGAACAAAAGATACGAACTCAAATAATTTTCATCAATAAAAAATATGATCAATGTTAAGGGAGACTTTTTGCTGGTCTTGAATCAGCTCACAATTCATGCATACTACAACAACGAATCACAAACAGGCTACAACTTATTTTATTACAAATGCCATATAAATCAAATAAATTCTTTTCAAACATCACGCACATATAATTTTATAGTCAATGAGGCATCCAGGCGCTCCTTGAAACTATTAATTTAGAGTAATACAAAGTTCTATGTTGTTTCCACGTGACAGTAGAAAGCAAGTAGAATAAATAATGCAAAATGGTGTTGCAATTAGAAGCAAGAGAATCCTAGAAACATAATCTACCTAATGAAATGACCTCTAAACTAAACAAATAATTAGGGATGCAAATCAGCAATCCTGATTGCAAACACAACTCCTCCAATCTATAAGAACTTGGTTCGTGTTCGCTCGAAATGGTTTTCCAGCTAATTCCAAACAACTATAGCTCAGCTTGTTTGTTTCTGAACATGGATATAATGAGATCATCAACCTGCTTGCAAGCTAAGCCTGGTAGAATCAAATACTCAAGAGTATCTAATCAAAATGAATTACTAAATTACTTTCCAGAGGCTTCCAAGCATGCTTTGGGGTATTTGAGACTCTTCAAACTACATGTGCTTTGGGGTATTTGTTTTCCAGTTAATTCCCACAAACAATGCCCGTCTCTGAAGTAAACAAACTCGTATTAAAGGGTCACACTAGTAAGTGCTTGATGCACATGTTGCAAGAATTTTAGCAAATATTAGTATTCCGTAAAGAAAATATAGGTGTCGATTCCGAAAACAAATGCAGGACAGTATAAACCTGAAACACTAAGGACACAAGAATTCATATTCTATTCAATCATTAAATCTGCATGCTGAAAATTACATAAGGGCAGCCTATCAGTTCGTTATGAGGAATATCGTTCGCAGTTGGGCACTTTCAAGTACACATGTACACATGAATTTGACAACTACTTTTTCACGGGACAAAAACCATACATCCTGAAACAGAAGCCATAGCTAACCTTCAACTGTGCTTATTAACCCTAAGAACACAATATAATGTAGTGTTTTATATTCTATTATAAGTAATTTTACATGTCTTTTATTTTAGAAAGCATCACTACTAATTGTCAGAGGTATTCCAAGTGAAGAAACAAGACTGATAAACAGGAAAAAAATGCGTAGCATTTATTAACAATAAAAGCATATTACAGGCAGAAGATAAAATGCCGATCAAGAATGTAGACCAAAAAATTTATCTTGACGCAGAAAAATACCAGTTCTTCATCCCACCAAGCTTCCCAGCTTTCTTCACCTTTAACTCCGATTCCACCTCGATAAAGAAGCCAATTTGTCCAATCTCTGAAGTCCTCTACAGTCCTATAAAAGAAAACACAGGATGAGGACATAGAATATGCAGACTAAGCTAATGTCAAAATAGAGAAAGAAGCACTTACTTCTGCCACTCAAAACCAGACGGATTAAACAGATAGGGAGCAAAGAGCCAAGAAATAGCCATAAACCAACTGCTAACAGTTATAAGTATGTATGATAGTGCGCCTTTGTCAGAGCCATATGCAAGGTATATTATCAACAAAAGCACAACTTCCAATCTGCATATTTTAAGAATATAGAACACTATATAAATTAGTTCAAGTGGAATGAAAAAGGAGTATGCGATTGTCTGTGCGCGAGCACGTGTGTGTGTGTGAGAGAGAGAAAGAGAGAGAGACCCTTTAACAAAATGACTGCGGGAGTAAAGCCTGTAATTCTCAGAAAATTTAATATGTCGGACCACAAATCCCCTACCAGTTGCTTGGTACTGTGGAAACATCAACAGTACGTTAGAATATTCTCCATGAAGATGATTCAGTTGGATACACATAGAAAGCTAAAGAACAAACCCGTGCACCACCGTGGAGAATAGTCCGGCCAAAATAATGGGTTCTGGTGCCCAGAGAAAATGTGAAGAAGACAGTGCAAAGCTGAAGCTGCATTGTGACAAAACTAACAATAGCCTGCAGCAGCAATCAAAAGAAAATCATAAGCATCATAATTATAAAGCATGTTGGAAATCAGTTTCTGTCCCACATTCTCTTTCCTTATTTTAGGGAAAGAATTTTCCATGTTTCCATGTTTTCTTTTCCTTTATTCACTCCTTGATATACTCCATATATCAAGGCTTGTTGTATTCCATATTTGTGTATATAAACCATGGCTAGTCTAATTTAGAGATAAGCCATACTACATAACTTTCTTTATGGTATCAGAGCCTAAGTTTCTGCCTACTCTTCTCTTTCATTCCTCCCTTTAAATTCCAACCAAGTCTACATCATAAATCCCTCCACCATTCTTTTTTTTTTTTCTTTTCCTCTTGCTACGACGCCTAGGACCTAGGGCAGAATCTGGTCTGCACAATAGTATAGGGAGGATTTCTCCCTAGGTTTGGACCCCTGTTTTTTGGGGTATTCCCTTAGTATTCAACATGTATTAAGGGTCCCTCTATTCTTCTTCTCGTGAAGCTGTTTTTCGGGTTGCCGGTGTGTTCGGCAGAAGCTGTTTTTGGGCAGCTGCTATTTTTCGGCAGAAGCTGTCTTTTGTTGGGCAAGATCAGCATCATTCTTCTTTGCTTTTGCGGTGTCTCCGGTGGTCTTATTGGTATGTATTGGATTATTTTCTGATACTCCTTGAATCTGTCCAATTTTTTGACATAGATTTGCACTTTTTCCTGCAATTTGTGGTCAATATTTGGAGATTCTGGACTTTGTTTAGTCTTGATTATTGCTCTACAGACGTGATATATATTTTTTTGAGGTACTTGATAGTATGGGTGAAATAGCTACACGTACTGAGTTGACTTTCTCTCAACATGCACTTGTTCAACGTGTCACTAGTGTGTTGTTAAATGGAAAAAAATTTGCTTCCCGATCTTTTCGTCTCTATATTGGTGGTAAAGGCAAAACAAGTTGGCTTTTGGGCACTGAGCAAAAGCCCGATCTCAAAGACCCTAAGTATGCTCAGTGGGATAAGGATAACTGTACCATTTTGGGTTGGTTATTCAATTCCACGGAAGAGCGAATCTATATTATGTTCATGTTTTATGACACAACCTATGATCTTTGGATTGCACTGAAGAAGATGTATGATCATACGCGCAATGATGCAAGAATTTTTGAGTTGTATCGAGATATCTCCCATGCATCCCAAGAATCTTTGGGATTATCTGTGGCAGATTATTTCAGGTATTTACAATGCAGATGGGAGGAGTTAGCTAAATATGAGCCACTGAGCTAGTTTCCAACAGATACAACATCAATTGTATCAAAACGCCTTGATTGCCACCATACATATTAGTTCTTAATGGGGTTACGATATGAGTTTGAATCCCTGAGAACACAAATCATCAATTCATCTCCTATGCCATCCTTGTTTGAGGCTTTTGCTACTATTGATGGTGATGAACGCCGACGTCGCTTGATTCAACCTGTTGTTCTCCCTATATCTTAGCCTACTCCTGTGGTTGATCAGATGGCATTTGCTGGCAATTCAGGTGCTCACACTACCGGGGGTAAGATCATTTGTCATCACTGTAAGGAAGCAGGACATATCAAAGCTCGTTGTTTCAAACTACATCCTAAGTTGAAACAAAAATTCACTCGAAATCGCATCTCTGGTTTTTCACACACAGCTGTTGTGGCTGAGGCTACCAGTCCCTTACTGCTTTATCTGATCTCAGTCAACTTCAGTCTCAGATTAGCAAGCTTCAAGACCAACTAGGGTCTCTTCAACATGCCGCCAATGCAGGTGCAACTACCTCTATTGCTGCTATAACTGCTACAGGTACCCCTACTGCCTTTCATGTTAGGACTGAAAAACCTACTTGGGTGTTGGATTCAGGGGCCAGTGACCATATGACTGGTGAGTTATCAGTTTTTTCATCCCATGTTATTCTTGTTCAACAATCTGTTTGCCTTGCCGATGGTTCATCCACTCCCATCCGTAGTAAGGGTGATGTCTGTCTGTCTCCTAATATTACCCTCACTTCTGTACTTCATGTTCCTAAATTTGCTTTCAATCTCAAATCTGTGAGTCGTCTTACTCAACATCTTAATTGTGCAGTTATATTCTTACCTGGTCATTTTTTATTACAGGACCTGAATTCGAAGAGGATTTTTGGCAAGGAATATGAGCACGATTGGTTATATTACTGTCTTCTCTTTAGATACTTTACAACTCTGGAATGCCCGTTTAGGGCACGTTAACTTTCAATATTTCTGTGTGCTTTTTCCTTCTTTACTAAAAGCGTGCAAGACTCGGAAATTTCATTATGTGGTGTGTGAACTTTCCAAACATACCAGATCTTGTTATGTTCCTCGTATGCATCGAGCACCTAGTGCCTTTGATTTAATTCACTCTGATGTGTGGGGGCCTTCCCCAGTTACTACTTTCTCCGGACATCGGTATTACGTGACTTTTATTGATGATTACTCTAGATGTACATGGGTTTATTTACTTAAAAAGAAATCTGAAGTGTTTACCTTATTCTCTCAATTCTTACAGATGATAAAAACTCAATACAACACTGTAGTGAGAAATATACGATCAGATAATGGGCGTGAGTATCTTTCAAATGAGTTTCGCTCTCAACTTAATCAAAAGAGAATTTTACAACAACTTACTTGCCCGTATACACTTGAACAAAATGGTGTGGCGGAACGGAAAAACCGTCATATTATGTCTATGGTTTTGGCATATGGCTGTTCTCACTGCCACTTATCTGATCAATCATACTCCTAGTCGAGTTATCAATGGTAAAGCTCCACTTCAAATACTTCAGCCCGATAGTACTTTATTCTCTGTTGCCTCGGGTTTTTGGTTGTACTTGTTTTGTCTAAAATAGGAATCCTACTCGTTCTAAACTCGATGATAAGGCTATTCGTTGTATATTTTTGGGATATTCTAGTATGTCTAAAGGGTATCGGTGTTATGAGCCAATATCTAAACACTTGTTTCACTCTCTTAATGATAGTTTTCTTGAAGATGTTCCTTTATATGGCACTCACTCTTTAGTACATGACCCTCCACCTAGTATTCTTGAGAATGAGACTTCTCCACTAGCTCGGCCTACTCTTATTTTTGAGAAAACTACAGTGGACCTGTCTCATTCCGCCCCTTTACAGGTTTATTCTCGTCGCCCTCGCTCTCAACCTCCTCTGCTGGAATCTTCCTCGGACTCGGGTACTCCTCTTACCCCTATAGTTCCTACTACCTCCATACCCCAATCCCGTTATCCTTCTCGTGTTCGCAATCCTCCCTCTTGATATGGTGTTTATAGTAGTATTAATCATCCTATTGCCCAGTATGTTTCTTATCAGTGCCTTTCAAATTCATACCAAGCCTTTTTAGGGATGATTGGCTCAATCCTACTCCTCGAACCGTAGCAGAAGCACTACAGGACCCTAAATGGGTTGTTGCCATGAAAGCAGAAATGGATGCCTTAGAGCAGAATTAAATATGGGAGCTTATTCCGTTACCTAAAGATGAGAAGACTGCGGGGGAGTACGCCGGCAAAGTGTGTTGCCTTCGTAAATCTCTATATGGTCTGAAACAATCACCACGGGCTTGGTTTTGCAGATTTAGTGAAGTTATTCTTTCCATGGACTTTATGAGGTGTCACTTTGATCACACATGTTTCACTCGTCACAGTTCAGATGGACAATGTATTATTTTATTGGTATATATTGATGACATCATTATCACAGGGAATGATTCTACAGGTATTACGCAAATAAAAAAAGATCTTGGTCAGTTTTTTGATGTGAAAGATTTAGGCTCTCTTCGGTACTTTCTTGGCATTGAGGTTGCTCGCTCTCGCTATGGGATTTCTCTCTCTCAGCATAAATACACTTTGGATCTTCTTGAAGATACTGGAATGAGAGGGTGTAAACCAGCTTCCGCTCCTATGGATCCAAACCTTAAGCTTTCTATTGAATCAAGGGAGCTGCTTCCTAATCCAAGCATATATCAACGTCTAGTAGGTCGTCTTATCTATTTGACGAATACTAGATTAGACTTAACATTTGCAGTAAGCATCGTCAATCAATTTATGCATGCACCTCATACATCCCACTTGGATGCAGTTTATCATATATTGCAGTATCTCAAATCTTGTCCAGGCCTTGGTTTATTTTACTCATCAGGAGATCAGTCAGAGATTTCATGCTTCACTGACGCAGATTATGCAGGATGTATGACAGATAGACGTTCTACTTCTAGCTTTTGTACCTTTTATGGTAATGATCTTTTGTTATAGAAGAGTAAGAAGCAAGTTGTTGTATCTCGATCATCAGCTGAGGCTGAATACCGTGCTATGGCTCAGGGTACGTGTGAACTCATTTGGATTCGTTCTATTCTCACCGAGTTGGGTATTCCTGTCAAAGGATCTTCCAAATTATTCTGTGATAATAAATCAACAATCATGCTTGCTTCGGATTCTGTTTTTCATGAAAGAACAAAGCATATAGAGGTTGATATTCACTTCATCGACGAGAAGGTTCAGTCAGGCATTATTGTTCCAAATTTTGTTCCCTTATCCGAAACTGCGGATATGTTTACTAAATTTTGTTCCCTTATCCGAAACTGCGGATATGTTTACTAAATCTATGGGGCCATCGTTATTGAAGTCATCTATAGTCAAGCTGGGCTTAGTTGATATCTTCGCTCCAGCTTGAGGGGGAGTGTTGGAAATAAGATTCCGTCCCACATTCTCTTTCCTTATTTTAGGAAAAGATGTTTCCGTGTTTCTTTTTCTTCATTCACTCCTTGATGTACTCCATATATCAAGGTCTACTTTTCCCTAGCTTTTCCCTAATTTACTCCTTGATATACTTCATATATCAAGGCTTGTTGTACTCCATATTTGTGTATATAAACCATAGCTAGTATAATTTAGAGATAAGCCAAATTACATAACTTTCTTTAAAGCATTTTGCTGATAAGTACATATACAATATTATAGTGCACATAGGCGAAGAAAAATACCAAGCAAACCAAAATGCAGTCAAGTCCTTAATATAGAGACATTGAATGCGTGGAACACACAAAACATTGCAGGAAAGGAGCTTTATATGTCAAAAGCATAAATAACATGAAATTGCAATACTATTTATAATAATTTCTAACAGGGTTGTTTTTCTTCTGATCGGAAAAAAGCGCACCAGGATATGATTTTCCTTACCCCACAAAAGGAAAACACAGGTTCAGAGAGAGGTCTTTCTGAGAACATTATTAAGCGAGCAAAATGTGAAAAATGTAAGGTTACTTTAGCTACATAAACCATACTGAAAGTTATTTTTATTTTTTTGTCTTCGAGTTCTTGAGATTCAAAAATGTTATCATACCCGTGTTCTTTCTCTATAAGTTCTTCTGCTGTACTCTTCCAAATCTGTATCATCTGAGATGCAAATTGCTTTCAATTCAACTATCTCTTCTCAACCTCTCTGGGTCTTACAGGATAGTTGCAATTTCATTTAATTCTATACTGGATGTCTAGAAATCGCAATCGGTTTGGCCCTTACTATGCTCTTACGACCTATCTTAGAATGCAGAAGTTTTGAAACTTCCCTCCCTCCCCAAAATTTTTCTAATTTTCTTCTAGTTTCTTTTTCAAAATATTTCTATTCCCCATCTTCACCCAAACCCTTATTCCTTACCCTTCGAAGTAATCGCATTGTCCTTGCTTTTCTTATGGTTTTCTTCCCCTCTTCTCCAAATTTAATCTTCTTGCACTCATTTCTTTTTCATTCTACTAACCTTTACGAACTTAATAACCTTTCTTTAGTCTCTTCTTATTTCTTTTTAGTCATTCTTCTAATTTACGAACTTAATGTTTTTATTTTGTGTTCTTGAATATTTTTCCAGGGCAATTCTTTTCAGAATAATAACATATTTTGAATCTTAATTATCGAACCATCATCGCAGTTCTATTTTTCAATTTGCTGAGCTGCTAACTGTAGAGGGCATATTATTTTGTTTATTATCCTTCCCAACTAATGATGTTGGGAGAAGAAATGGCTCAAACTTGTCAGAATAGAAAGATTCCAATAACTGTGGTAGAGAAAAATCCATTTAATCATTACATTTAACTTAATTTAGATTTAATGTCAAACATTACAGAAATATAAGAATTCAAATTATATGTTACAGACCATAATACTACAGGAAAATACTTTTTGGATAACGAATAATTGCAAGTCATAGGAAACTCCAAATTCTGATATTTAAGAAAATTCATTACCTATAAGGATCTCCTAAACCCAAAAACCACGTTAAAATTCAATGTCCAACAAGTAAAAAGATTGACAAACTACCTTTGATTCCTAAATCTCATATAACTTGAGAAGAAAATAGCAGCAACATTAAAATTTAAAGTAAACATGAACCACACTCTGTTAAATCACAATTTGAGTACAGATTTCCCACAATCCATTCCACATTAAGTTTAGGGGGTGCCCCTTTTCTTTTTGATATGCTTTGCATGACATAACAGCAGATCCCTGGTAGTGATTCATATATGACCACAAATGGAAAAAAAAAATTCCAATAGGACTATTGCGGAATATAGCACCACAGGGATCAAATCCAATATTCAGCTTGTAAACTCTACCCCAACCAATAATTTAAATACTGATGACTCGAAGTGAAGCTAGTGGTGATGCTATAGTGCAAATCACGATTCAGATTTCATACATACAGAGGCATAATGATCAAGAATCATATATCTGTAAATTTCAAGAATTAATATAAAAGCTACTCTTCACTAGTTGTTGCAAACATGAATAAAAAAGATGCCATTTCAATATAAGAGGGGTAATTAGAAAAATATAATGCCAATTTATCCTGATTATGTAATATGCAGTTTCAAATCATTTCATGGTTAAGGAACGTACCCTTAGAAATCCTTGTTCCAATATGAAACCCAAAATCATTGGCACGGCTGTAAAGATACCAATTTGGAAGAGAAACTGTGTGTTTAAAGCAGCACTTAGAGCAGCATTCTTGGTTATTCCAGCTATATCTTCGAGTTCGGCACCAATTCCTGACAGAGCCTGCAACATATTAAAAATTCACATGATATAGTTGCCATTAGCATCACTAGTACTCCACACACGCACAGAGAGACCCACACCCGCAGAGAGAGTGAGGAAACACAGGAATGAAAGATCTATTTGGTATATTGTCCAAAATCTATACTGCCAGTTATCAGTTCCCAAGGCAAATAAAAGAATATTCCAAGAATTTGACAATCAAAATTTTTTTCCTTGTGAAGCAAATTAAACTGGAGTAACTATAGACTAATATGTTATTTAAAATAAAGGAGGCAGATCATAGTTTTGAAAAATTTTAGTTGCACAAACACTACAAGGTTTCGACATAAATTAAAAGAGATAAAACATACCAAATATGCTTTTCCATAGAGGAAAAAGTATATTGTCAGCACTGTTAACTGCAAACACATAATAAAAGATGTGTTAGATGAAAGAAGCAGATAGAGTTCTACAAATTGTAACATGGAGTATTCTACATATGACCCTTGCCCTTGGCTCTGGGTGGAAGAACTGTGTATTTTTCACAAACAACTTCTTTCCCATAGGCCAAAGAGTATCAGACAATGACATGGAGCTATTTGTGTAAAATAAATGTTCTATCTTCTCCTGTTCCTTAGATCTTTTTTTTTTTTTTTTTTTTATCAAAACCTATTTATGCTATAATGGTATACACAACGGCATCGCAAAATGCCTTTCCAAGAAATATTTACACTTCCCGAATATTACAGAAGTTTGGAAAGCAATATACTCAAGTCATATATTTTCCCCCCTAACATTTTGACAAATCTCAAATTCCATATCACATGACAGCATAAGACAAATTGGATCAACCTATCCTAATCTTCAAGTCATTCAGTTCCAGATTATAAAAATGTAATACAATCAGATGGCAGGAATAGCATACCATTGTACAGAAATAGAATCCAACAGTTGTGAAGAAAAACGAGAGCATTCTGAAGAAATCAAGCAGCTGCCCAAGTCTGTAAACATCCCTACTAAGAACTTGTTCACCGTTGCCACCAGCGACTTTCCCTTCAAATAAAGCAATCTGATTGAGCCCGACATCTCTCCCCTTGCCAACCTGTATGTATTCAAATTAGAGAAACACTCACTCTTTCAATCTAATTCAAGATGCAATGTCACCTGAATGTATTCATGGTGAGTAATATTTCCTTGTCGTAAAGTTGAATTGAACCCTGCATATTTAGCATAAAAAATAAGTCTCTAACCAAATAAATGTTAGCTTGTCTTTAGGAGAAAAGATATTCAGAACATAATATTAACAGTACATGAAGTTCACTAGACAGAAGAAGCATACGGTGTTCTTACATGTGTGAGCATGATATCAATAAAGCACACCTATGGAAGCAAGAGTGGAATAGAAGTTCTTTCATGCATATGATCACAAAAGTATGCCATTACTAGCCTAACTGGCTACTTCACTCTTTCTCCTCTCTAGGTTCATATATGCTTAAGCAAATAGCAAGATAACCTCATCTATGAATATTAAAGGGTTCATGAAATTGTGGTTGTCAAGATGATAAGGCTGCAAATGGACACAAAATGGACTGTCAGAGCTCCCCAATGAATCAACCGTCTTCTTTCTTCAATTTCCAAACACACTAAAATCTACAATTATTTTGCTAAATCAAAGGACAGGCGGATATTGTTCATCTCTAGGACACCAAAGAATATGACAAAAGAGAATCCTCAGAGAAGCAAGACACAATAATTATAGCAAAAGATGATTAGAGTAGTTTTGCTTGAGCTAAAAAAGAGTTGGAAGACAAAATTTGGAGCTTCTAGGATGAAAGAAAATGATAAAGCAGAAATTCTGTCACATGCTGGGCAATTAAGGATTCACAATAACCAGGTTTCCAAGATAAAATTTCATGTATATGAGGAGCTTTAGGACAACAAAGATGAAGTTGTGGATGTCGTTCTGCAATCTTATACCAACCCCTTTCATGAACGAACACAAATATGATCCATCAGGAACAGGAGGCAAGGTTAAGAAGACGATCCAATTATTTACGGGATAGAAAGTAGACGAAGCACAAACACTCTAGGCAATTAGTCAAGACCTTAAGTTCAATGTAGTTCAGTATAAAGACAAAAAAAGGCTGTGTGTCCAATTGAAAACCAGTAAATACCTGGCGCTCGTTAAACATTCAGTTCTCCACAGGAATGAAATTCCGTTTGTGTTGCAAAGTTTCGAATATTCTTGGCCAAATCTGCTGAGATATGGCCGAGATTTTAGGAGTGCAAGCTGTATATTGTGTATCTTTAGGAGATTTTATTTTTTTCCTGTAAATTAGCACATAGTTATTGTGCAGTTAATAGTTTCCTAATTGTTTCTCCTCTGTATAATCTATAAATACAGTGTATGTAGACCATATTGTTTAATTGAATGAGAATCATACGACTTTGATTTCTCTTATTCCTGGGTTTCTTTATGGTATTAGAGCAGGAAAAGTTTTATGTCTCTCTTCTAAAAAAAAACCCTAATCAATCTCCTCTTCAACCTAGTCGTTCTACCCATACCGAAATACCATGTCTTCTGATATCCCATCCGAACACTCCCCTGCCATCACTTCCAAAACTGTTGAATCTCTCTCCGTCCAAATCACCAATATCCGACTAAATGAAGGCAATTTTTTGCAATGGTCTTAGTCAGTTCGGATGTATATTCGAGGAAGAGGAAAAATTGGATACCTGGCTGGTGAAACTAAGGCTCCGGGTAAGAAGGATCCGTCATACTCTATATGGGATGCAGAGAATTCCATGGTTATGGCATGGCTGGTCAATCTATGGATGAAGACATAAGCGCTAATTACATATGCTATCCAACTGCAAAAGAACTCTGGGACAATGTTTGTCAGATGTATTCTGATCTTGGGAACCAATCTCAGATTTATGAGTTACAGCTGCGGCTTGGTGAAATCCAACCAGGAGGAGACAGTGTGACAAAGTACTTTAATGTCATGAAAGGCCTATGGCAAGACCTGGACCTGTTCAATGATTATGAATGGAAAAACCCTGACGATTGCAACTACTACAAGAAGAAGGTGGAAAGCAACAGAATTGACAAGTTCTTGGCTGAACTCAATGCCGAGTTTGACGAAGTCAGGGGAAGAATCATTGGGCGACAATCACTTCCTTCAATTAGTGAGGTATTCGCTGAGGTAAAACAGGAGGAAAGTCGTCGGAATGTTATGCTGGGCAAAAAAGGGGACTGGTGCACTAGTAGAAAACTCGGCTTTAACGGCTGCCAATGCCAATGCAAGTCGGTCATTCAACAACCAGCGGAGGATGGATGAAAAACCTCACATATGGTGTGATTACTGTAATAAACCGCGCCATATCCGAGAAAACTGCTGGAAACTCCATGGGAAACCTGCCAATTGGAAGAGCAACAAATCAGGAGATAAAGGTAACAACACAACTCCATCAACCAATGCAGCCGAGACTACCAATTTTTTCAGCAAAGAACAGATGGATCATCTTCTCAAATTGCTAATTTCCAATCCACCATCCGGTATTCCTAATAGTTCCCTTGCTCAATCAAGTAGTACACCTAGTGCTTTATCTAGTATTTCATTGTCTGCACCTTGGATTATTGATTCAGGTGCATCAGATCACATGACTAGTCTTTCTCATTTATTTAAATCCTATTCTCCATGTCCTAGTAATAGAAAGGTTAGGATTGCAGATGGAAGTTTTTCATCTATAACAGAAAAATGTTCAATTAAAATTTCGGAAAAAATAGAACTGAAATCTGTCATTCATGTTCCTAAACTCTCTTGCAACCTTATATCTATAAGTCAATTATCCTGAGATTCTAATTGTCGTGTCATATTCTTTAATTCCCATTGTGAATTTCAGGACCAGAGCACAGGGACATTGGCAGTGCTAGGATGATCGATGGTCTTTACTATTTCGATGACAACTCTTTCAACAATAAACAAGCTCAAGGCTTGAGTGGTAGTGTTAGTTCATCCTCTATTCGTGATCAAATAATGTTTTGGGGTCTTGAACAACCTAGAGGGAGAGAGAAACTCAAGTGTATTCAATATATTTGTGTAGTTGTTTAGAACTAAGACACATAGGCCTATATATAGGCAATACAAGAGTAAGGCTACCTAAGTTAGGCAATCATGTCTAACTATTAGGTTACCTAATGCCTAACAATTAGGCTACCTAACAATCTCAACTAACATTCAATATATTAAACATGTGCTTCAACACTCCCCCTCAAGCTGGAGCGAAGATATCAACTAAGCCCAGCTTGACTATAGACGACTTCAATATGGATGATCCCAATAATGAAGCATCAATTACAGACACACTTCAAAGAGGATCCCAAGAATGAAGCATCAATAAAACTCCGGGAGATACGGCGAATGTGAAGAACAATGCTGCCGAACAAAATACTGATGCTGAGAAGCAGGACTCCACCTGTACCGACAAAACAAGTTGACTATAGACGACTTCAATATGGATGATCCCAATAATGAAGCACCTATTACATACACATTTCAAAGAGGATCCTAAGAATGAAGTATCAATAAAACTCCGGGAGATACGGCGAATGTGAAGAACAAATACTGATGTTGAGAAGCAGGGCTCCACCTGTACCGACAAAATCGGTAGTATAAGGAAACAGGGCTCCACCTGTACTAACTTCCAAGTCTGATTCTGGTGACTTTATCCCGTCATTCACTATATCCTTCCACTTCGTACCATCAGTACTCTGCACTGCTTCTTTGTCCGTGTACGTGACATCATCGTATGTCGCAGGAAGGGCATAAACTACCTTGTCTCTCTTCTGGTCAGTCTAAGCACTGATTGATCACCGGTGCTGAAGATGGAACTTCCTCCACCTCATATGAGTTCTCTTCCTGGAGATCTCTTTTGGTCAATCTGTTATTGACTGATTACCGATACAGGAGATGGAACGCTATCCACCTCAACCTGAGTTGTTGACTGATCACCGATGTTGGAGATGGAACACTATCCACCTCAACCTGAGCGGCTGACTGATTTCCCGGTACTCGTTTCCTAGTACTGGAGATGGAACTACCTCATTATCTTAACCTCAGTTGCTGATTGGTTACGGAACTGTAGATCTTTCCCTCAACTGAGCCCTCTCTAGCTGTTGATTATCATTTCCACCTTCAGGATGATCAACTGCTATAATGGTTACTGGAGATGGGACTTTTCTTCACCTCCCCTCAGCTGTTGACTGGACTACTAGTATATCTCTTCATCTCCCCTCAGTTGCTGACTGTTGACTATCAACATCAGTTGTTTACTGATCACCGGTACTTGGAGATCTCTTACCGGAGACCTCTCCCCCAACTGAGCCCTCTCGCTGTTGACTGGTCACCGGTGCTTGAGATAGAACCATAGATCCTCCACCTCAACTGAAAACTTGTAGATGACACTTTCTACACCGCTACTTCTTAACTGACACCTTCTAGGTCAACCTTTCCTTGTTCATGTGATTGAAAGCTCCTTTATCTCTAGACGACACCTCTGGATCGCCAAAAATAAGGAATCGACACCTCTGGGCCGATTAAAGAACTTGTAGACGACACCTTTTAGGCCGCTACTTCCCGACTTACACCTTCTAGGTTAGCCTTTCCTTGTTCATGTGGTTGAAAGCTCCTTTATCTCTAAATGACACCTTTAGATCGCCAAAAATGAGGAATCGACACCTCTAGGCCGATTAAAGAACTTGTAGACGACACTTTCTAGGCTGCTACTACCTGACTGACACCTTCTAGGTCAGCCTTTCCTTGTTCATGTGGTTGAAAGCTCCTTTACCTCTAGACAACACCTCTGGATTGCCAAAAAATGAGGAATCGACACCTCTGGGCCGATGAAAGAACTTGTAGACGACACCTTCTAGGCCGCTACTTCCTGACTGACACTTTTAGGTCAGCTTTTCCTTGTTCATGTGTTTGAATGCCACAAAATCTAGAAATTCATAGATTCAAGAAGAAGAAGAAAAGAAAGATAAGAAGAGAAAGCTTAAGAAAGAAGATATCTATGCTCCAGCTTGGCTATAGATGACTTTAGTATGGATGATCATAAAAACGAAACACCAATAAAATTGCAGGAGAAACGACATAGTTGCTAAACAATGCCGCTGAACACAACGAGGAGTGAAACTGTCTATCCCATGTTTCAACAACTTGTTTCGCTTTGTTCATATGGAAAATACACCAATGTGTTAAAGTCTCGATACTCTGCTGTGAATTATTTAGCTTGGCCAGCTTTTCCACCAAAAATTTGCGGATTGAATAAACTGCCCATCGTCTTCGATAAAAGGCTGCAGAATTAACATAACACAGGCAAACCTTTGAAAGAGAAGCAACCACCTTTAGAACAAAAATGCTACCCTCAATAAGCCGGGACTTTGTCCCAGAAACCAAACCAACAAGAAGATCCACAACATCATAGGCTGCCACGAGCTCCACTTCTTGTTCATCATCCAACAATTTCTCAAAAGCGAAAACAGCAGATTCCACTGCTGCATCTAATTCAGATTCCATCAGAGATATAAGGAGCTCTATGCATTCAGAAACAATTGGCAATGCTCTGACCTCTTAATTAGCAAAAAGAACAAAACAGAGTTGTGCAGCCCTTCCATATGGGTCATCGGAGCAGCCTAGATGAGAAATTAGAAGGCGAAACTGAAATCATCAAAGAAAAACAAGCTGCCCAAAAACAGCTTAAGCTAAACACACTAACATTCCCCCTTAAGGGGGAGAGGAGAAGGGCCGATCAAAATAGATGATCTTTAGGCTCTGAAACCACGTAAAAGTAGATAAGAAAGAGAATGAGAGAAACCCCTTAGGGTCTTGAACAACCTAGAGGGAGAAGAGAAACTCAAGTGTATTCAATATACTTGTGTAGTTATTGTTTAAGACTAAGATACATAGGCCTATATATAGGCAATACAAGAGTAAGACTACCTAAGTTAGGCATGAAAGGTTACCTAATGCCTAACAATTAGGCTATCTAACAATCTCAACTAACATTCAACATATTAAACATGTGCTTCAACAGAAACATTTGTTTCCTAGTTTGTTTAAAAATTTGGATTGTAATTCTCTTCATTGTGAAACTTGTCATTTTTCAAAAAGTCATCAAATTTCATATTAGTCAAAGCCTTATAATGCATCAAGACCTTTTTACATGATCCATAGTGATGTTTGGGTCCCTAAAAAATTACTACTTTATCTGGCAAAAAATGGTTTGTAACTTTCATAAATGATCATACTCGACTTTGTTGGGTATATTTAATGAGTGAAAAATCTGAAGTTTAAAAATTATTCAAAGACTTTTATAATATGACTGCAAATCAATTTCAAACAAAGATAAGCATACTTCGTACTGATAATGGGACTGAGTACTTTAACAACTGTTTGGGAAACTGTTTGAAAGAAAAATGTATTCAACATCAATCCAGTTGTCGTGATACCCCTCAACAAAATGGAATTGCTGAAAGAAAAAATCGTCATTTACTTGAAGTGGGTAGAGCTATAATGTTTTCTATGCATGTTCCAAAGTATTTATGGGGTAATGCTATTTTGACTACGTATTATCTCATTAACAGGATGTCGTCTCGTGTTTTAAAATATATCACACCCTTACAATGTCTTAAGAATACTTTTCCAGAAAGTAGAATAACTTCAGATTTGCCTCCAAAAGTGTTTGGTTGCATTGTGTTTGTTTACATACCTAGCCATCTTCGATCTAAACTTGATCCTCGTGCCGAAAAATGTGTTTTCATAGGATACGCTCCAAATAAAAAAGGGGTACAAGTGTTTGAATCCAAGAACAAAAAAAATTCACATTAGTATGGATGCTTCTTTCCATGAAATTCAAACTTTCTTTAGCCAAACCTATCTTCAGGGGGAGAAAGAGAGTAACGAAGATTAGTTTTAGCAAACATCTATACCTATGCCGAATGTACTTTTTGAATTCAACACTTTGTCTACAACTCAGGAACAAAAGGTCTCAAATAATGAAAATGAAGGAAATACTAATCTACCGTTGCAAAGCATAAGTGTATCACAAACAGGGGGAGAAACACTACAAAATAATCCCTCTTCTGATAATCCAGGTATTGTCATAATAGTAACATGTATTGTCATAATAGTAAAGATCAGCCTATAATCCCAGTACAAGACCAATCATTGCCTCCAAAAACTGGTCACTCGGATAATCCAGGTAACCCATCTACTTTAGTTCTTTCTCCAACTATACTTCTTGTAAATGAGTTCTCAGATGGTGATGTTCCTATATCAGTTAGGAAAGGAGTCAGAACATGTACCAAGCACCCGATTGCTAAATACATGTCATATCATGGACTCTCTAGTAACCATAAAGCCTTCACTTCCAATATCTCTCACCTGTTTGTTCCAAGGAATATTCAGGAAGCTCTGGATCATCCGGATTGGAAATTAGCAGTTTTAGATGAGATGAATGCTCTTCAGAAAAATGGCACTTAAGAGATTGTTGATCTACCGGAAGAAAAGAAAATTGTAGGTTGCAAATGGGTGTTTACAATTAAATGCAAGGCTGATGGCAATGTAGAAAGATACAAGGCGAGGCTTGTGGCAAAAGGATTTACACAAACCTATGGTATTGACTACCAGGAGACATTTACACCAGTTGCCAAGATAAACTTAATCCGAGGTCTTCTTTCCCTAGCTACACATTTTGACTGACCCTTACACCAACTAGATGTAAAGAACGCCATTTTAAATGGAAACCTGGAAGAAGAAGTATTTATGGAGTTGCCGCCAGGATTTGAAGGTAAACTTTGTAGAGATAAAGTGTGTAGATTGAGAAAATCTCTGTATGGACTCAAACAGTCTCCTAGAGCATGGTTTGAACGCTTTGGGAAGGCTGTAAAAAGTCATGGTTACTGTCAAAGTCAAGCTGATCATACTGTGTTTTATAGGCACTCAAATGACGGGAAGGTCGCTATTCTAATCGTTTATGTCGATGATATAATCTTGACAAAAGATGATAGTACTGAACTTGACAGACTAAAAAAGGTACTTTCAAATGATTTTGAGATCAAAGACTTGGGCACATTGAAGTATTTTCTTGGCAAGGAATTCGCAAGATCGAAGAAAGGGATATTTGTTTCCCAACGGAAATATGTACTGGACCTACTGGGGGAGACAGGTCTACTCGGTTGTAAGGCAGCCGAGACACCCATAGATCCTAATTTGAAGCTACAACGAGCCAAGCCCGAAGAAGTGACCAACATAGATCAATTTCAACGACTTGTTGGAAGACTCTATCTATCACACACGTCCTGATATAGCTTTTGCAATCAGCGTGGTAAGTCAATCCATGCACTCATCGGGGCCAGAACATTTTGAGGTTGTTTATAGAGTTCTGAGGTATCTGAGGTATTTGAAAGGAACTCCAGGAAAGGGTCTATTGTTTGAAAATCATAGGCACCTACAAGTTGAAGTCTACACCGATGCGGATTGGGCTGGAAGTACAACTGACAGACGATCAACCTCCGGATATTGTACATTTGTTGGAGGTAATCTGGTTACTTGGCGTAGTAAGAAGCAAAGTGTGGTGGCTAGAAGTAGTGCAGAGACTGAGTATAGGGTTGTTGCTCATGGGATTTGTGAAGTGATATGGAGTAAAAGATTGTTGGAAGAATTGAAGGTTGCTAATCCACTACCTATGAAAGTATATTGTGACAACAAAGATGCCATTTCCATTGTTCATAATCCAGTTCTCCATGACAGGACGAAGCATGTTCAGGTCGACAAGCATTGCATAAATGCAAAAACTGGATAATGGTTTGGTATGTATGCCTTACATTCCAACTGATGAACAAACTGCATGTATACTTACAAAGCGTCTGCCAAAGAAGCAATTCAAAAACTTGATTAGCAAGCTAGCCATGGAAGATATCTTCAAACCAGCTTGAGGGGGACTGTTGCAAATTTTCAAATATTCTTAGCCAAATCTGCTGAGATATGGCCGAGATTTTAGGAGTGCAAGCTGTATATTGTGTATTTTTAGGAGATTTTATTTTTTCCTATAAATTAGCACGTAGTTGTTGTGTAGTTAATAGTTTCCTAATTGTTTCTCCTCTGTATAATCTATAAATACAGTGTATGTAAACCATATTGTTTAATTGAATGAGAATCATACGACTTTGATTTCTCTTATTCCTGGGTTTCTTTAGTTTGGAAAGACATAAATTACGGAAAGGTATCTGTTATGACACACACAGCAACTCAAGAACAAGTCACGAGAGCATTAAGCATCCCACACACAGAACACAATGATTTCGTGGTTTGGCTTAAAGCAAGTCTATCCATGGTGAAGTTTTGAGAAAAGATTTGCTTGTGAGAAAATCAGGAGATTACAACTTTCAGCCACCAGCCTAAGCTCTCATTCTAGCTCTCTTTGTTGCAATTTTCATTGTCCGTCCTTTGGAACTCTTTGGAATTCAGAGCTGCTTTCATATCTTTCATATAGAACACACTTCCGCCATACAACATCGTTTATTGAAAGTTCTCGCAAGAGAGTGGTAGAAAACGAATGGAGGTCTCCGGTATGTTCACATTGTAAAAGAAGTGATCACTCGGTTTCCAAATGCCCAGTCAAGGTTATCGCGGATCAGAAAATAATGTATACAAGACAAACAACTGGGTGGTGAGAAGAAAAGGGAAAATGGTTGGAATCTGCCCAGGTTAAGGTTCTTGATAGTAAGCATAGGCATTCAAATTAGATTTATAGTACAATACATTTGTCTACAATCTGTAAGACACTTCCCTTCATGTGTATATTCTGATCATGGTAAATCCAAAAGGATATCAGGTGTCATTGCTGGCCACAACCTAGTAAACAGCTCATTATTTTCACTCGAAAACTAGTATGCTCCCAATTGATCTTCAGTAAATGTACAGATTCTACATCTTCACTCATTGTTGCTCTCTCTCTCTCTCTCTCACACACAGACACACACACACACATGAATTTAAAGAAAATAGGTGATTAAAATTTCCCAGCACTATGATAAATTTGGCACACACATGTACAAGATAAGCATATTAATTTCACCCAAACAGCATCTTGCTCAAAAGGCATACCTGAAAAAATATCCTCGCTAATGTTAATTACACGAGAAGCCTTGCTGATACCTCCCCTTGTTATATGGAAAACTCTATCAAAAACATCTGGATGACCATAATGCATACGAATCCTGGACACCATAAAAGATCTCAGCTTTAATTATGTATAATTTAATTGATCATAACAAGGAGCAAATTCACTAGCATTGTAAATGTTAACTTACTTCAAAGGATTTGCTAGAACACGCTGACCAAGAGTTACAAAGCTAGTTTCTTGATTGGACATGAAAGAGGCTAAAGAAGACACACTGTATAAATCGGTTAAGAATGACAATCATCAGTCAGAGGAAAAGCAAGAAATAGAAACAACTAGTTGAGGAAGTATACCTTCCAGTAAACACATGTTCCCTCACACCCAGAATAGTAGGAGGCCTTATTCCATGGTCACAATGAAATTCCTCAAGAAGATTTCTCATCTTCAAAGCTTCCTCAAAATAATTATCCTAAAGAAAAACAGTAGAAGTAAAAAAAAAAAAATACCAAGGAAAGCAACGAATAAACACCTGCAGAGAAAATCTATGCTAACAGAAGAGTATATAATGGAAATATGACACAGATTAGCATTGGATAGAAGGAAGCTCTTAAACCATAAGCTAACGAATACCCCAAACTCCTTCCCCCCCCACCCCGGTACCCCAACACAAACCAAAATAATAATAGTAATAAAATGAAGCAAACGAAGTAACATAGCCAGCAATATACATCAAAGGATTTGTAACAAGAATGCAGTCTTGACATACCAGAATTACATTCTAAGAAATTAACTATATGGGTGCGTGTGAGTGAGTCTGAGTTCATTTCTATCATGGTGATATAGAAATAAAATACTCCAATACTGCATAATATACTCTATGCTAGCTCTATTTAACTAAATCAGGAGAGCTATTCCTCTGGCATAAGATAACAGAGACTTCAACATCAAAACCTGACATCACCAACAGTTAAAATACCCTTCAAAAGGAAAAAAGAAAACAGTTACAAAAGTGTGGAAATATCAAGCAGCAAGATTATTAAGGTTCTACAAAGAAGAATTGCAGAAGACATCATCGGTATCTGGTGTCAATGGTAAATTCAATTATAAACAGACCCAAAAAAGAGATGACATGATTGAAATGTAAAGATAGACAACCAGCATAACTTTGAAGAATGTTACCGGAAGTCAATCGATAGATCGGGAAAGAGAGAATTTGCCACAAATAAGAAAGAGAAAAAGAAGGAGACAGCGAAGGAAAGATGTTCAACAATTTATTTCTCAAGAACTTGATTGAGTTATAAGATTTCCTGATGGTCAATTTATTTAAGATAATTGGGTAAAATATACAGTGGGATCAAAGGCCCTAGGTGCATTAAGTCGTTAGAGGTCATTCGAAGCCTTAGCGCAAGCAGAAGCATGCGTCTTAATGAGTCAAGGCGCACAATGGAAATTAAATCATTAATATTACTTGGCCACAAAGCAGGAACGTGTTGTGCCTATATGAGCCTCGGGCCAAGGCAAATGTCTGACAACACAAAGTTGATGCTAATATAAGATGAAAAGTATGATATTTACCAATTTAAAGTTTAAGGTCCAATCTATATATACCATCTCTTGTATTGTATGTTTATATTGGACTACAATCGTAAAATTGACCTAAAAACTGTTAAAGGGTAATTAATCATACATGTCCTAAAAACTGTTATTATCGGTTACAAACAAATAGAATGGACTGTTTTTATGACAGAGAAAAACGCTAAAATGCCAGCCCGTACAGTATGGATTCCTTTTAGGATAGAGAATCATCATCATCTTATTCTACCATCCCATTCACTTGTAGCTTTTGGATAAGGGATATTGATGCACCTAATATGAAAAAAATCTTGTTTAGGAGCATCCAATTTTTATTATTGTTGGAGAGTCATTATTTTTTTATTTACTTTTTGTGACATTCAACTATCGATTCTTAATTCTTTTAATGACGAAATAGAGATACTTCATTCAATTATTAGCAGAGATATGATGACGTAGAATCATGGATGTGTCAACTATCGATTTTTTATTTACTTTCCTTTCTTCTAATATTAACATGTGTTCTTTCAATTTATAAATATCTTACGAGTTGAGGATTGATTATTCCCATTCAAGCCTTTACATAATGAGTATTCGTTCTATCTTGTAATTTTTCTCACCTTGAAATGAAAAAGAATTAGAAGCATCCTTGACGGATACGAATCCCTCACTCGATAGCTGGTTAACCCCAACTACAATAACCAACAACACATGCACTTTGTCAAATGATATAAGACATGAACTCAAAGAGACTTTGTTCCACCGACTACATTGATTTGATACCGCTGCGCCTGCCAACATAGAAAGTATTTTCCTCAGTACTGATTTGTTTCGAGTACAGGCCCCTTCGGAAAACTTTGCTTTTAAGGATGGAAGTTAACGATTGAAAGAATGCTCTTGAAAGTGGGGAACTCGGGCGACTCTAGAAGGCAGAAAAATCTTCATTCAATTGGGGATGTGCCTTCTAGGAAACTCGCTAGATACGGTTCTTTAATTTGTCTGTGACGGACTGGATATCAGCTGGTGATGATTATGCATTGTTTGATGGAATAATTTTTTTTAAGTAAGAAATTTTATAAAAGCACTCAAACGGGGAGTGCGTCCCAAAGAACAAGGAAAAACCTAACGGCCAAGTGACCCCAAACACACTATCTTTTCATCCAAGGATTTACAACAACGACCTTCCACCCAATAAAACAAACTGGAAATAAGAAGATCCTTCATGAAACCCAAAGCATTGTTTTATGGAATATTGAGGTAAACAAGCTGTTCAAATTTTTTTCCCCAGCATATCAAGGTCCAAAACTGTGGCGGTAGTTTTCTGAGAATGATGGAATGGTGGTAAAGAAGTTTCCATGACCAATGCTATTAATACTACAACTGATACTGCAATGAAGAAGAATCCCAAAAGGAAATGAGAGGTAGCTAACCAAATTCGAGTGGAGATAATTAACTGCATTATCTAAAGATGAGGGAAAAGAAACTGAAAGTTGTCAACACAATATGATAAAGAAGCCCACCCTCATATAAGCTGTAAACCAAGTATACGACTGTCTATGCAAGTACATGTTGAAAATTAATAATCATTCGTGTGTCAGACCATAGAAAATTAAAAGTAATCTTCGTGATGATATTTTCATTAGGATGAAAAACAAAATTTTAAGTCTCAGAAAATCAGTTTGGATTCTATATGGGAAGGTCATTGATTGAAGCTGTTTACCTATTAAAGACACTAATAGAAATATATTGAGAGAAGAAAGATAAAGACCTTCATATGGGTTTTACTGACTAATCTTAAGCCAGTCATAGGATTCATAGAGAAGAAAGGCGTCTGGATATATTGACACAGTAAAAGGCATGTATGATAGATGCGAGACTATAGTTACATCGACTGCAAGGAAAACAAATTTTTTTTTTACTATAGACTTACATCAAGATTAAGCATTGAAATCACACCTTTTTTTCGTTAGCTATGAATGACTTGAAACTTCACAAGCTGAAAGGACACATTTAAGATGATGTTTCATGTTGGATTTTATTTGCTCATGATAATTCATGAGCCTAGATAAGGGTCAGTGCCGAATTTGAGGTTTTGTAGGAAATTCTAGAATTAGAAGATATTAGGATACGTAAAACAAAAATGAAAATAAAGAGTACTAAGTACAAATTTAAGGAGAAATTGGATGCAATATTAACTACAAAATTAGGCCGGATGGGTTAAATGGGAAAGGGAAACAAAAGTAGATCTGTGTGATAAAATGTCAGGCAACTAGGAAAAATCATATTTCATGGTAACAAATTGCCATTTTTTTCACCTTTCAATATATATATACATATATTCATATATATATGAGAACGCTATGATGGATATGTCCTAAGAAAAGAAAGGATGGATATAAAAATAAAACCGTTAGTAAGATGGTTGGACTAGGACCAAAGTGACAAAGACTTCGGTACACTAATTGGGACAGGTCGGTGTATGGATGATTGCCCTTGGAGTAGTCAGCCTGATTCTGTACCTACGTGCCTATAACTTCGTTTCACATTATTTCTGCCGAACGGAAGATCCTAAATTTGAGAATCTCTACACCAAAAATATTCACTTAAAACTATCAAATCTCCAACACAAGCAGACACAGACACTGCTATATACTAAATTTATTTAACATTTTTAATTTGTTTTCTAGAGTAAAATAATGAATTTTGTTTTTAACAAGGTGTTCAAATTAAGCATTTCAATCATTTTAATGGAATGGGCATAATATTTGAATTATTGGATATTTATCTTAGGTCATACCCGACAAAAGTGTGTTGGATACATATCCTATACTCATGCTTGAGTATTGTGTGTTGGATAACGATTTTAGGCGAGACCTAAACAAAAGTGTCAGGTACATATCCCATACCCTGCTCGAGTAATATGTGTCCAAATATGGGTACTTCGACTACTTTCGAAGACTTTGAGTAGCATAGAATAGGTCTAATTGGTGATACTAAGAGAGAAAATCAATTGAGGTTATGACTTGCGTACAAACGACCATTGAAGTGCACAACGGTCACTTTGAGGGTAATGCGAGGGAAATAGAAAAAAACAAAGTTAGCATCGGTAGAGTTAGTACTGAAATATACGATAACATGTGGTTTGATTGAAATTGTGGCCATAAGTAGGGGAAATGCACTAATCAGATTTATGCAGCCAAACCCGGGTAAGTAGGAAAAGGTTTGCTTTGTTATTGTTCTTGTCAATATCTTCTTAAAACATGTGATATTGAAATCAACATAAGAGCTTAAGGATCATTGCCTGAACACCAACTTTTAGTTACACTCCATACAATCTATTTTAAAAGTTCAATAAAAATGGGAGTGCAAGTTAACCCAAGTTCAATACAATCTCTTTTGATGATAAAAGTTTACTGAAAAAGGGAATGCAAGTTGACGTTGTTTCAATACAGCTCAAATCATCTATAGTGAGACGTAGTCACGTAGTTCATTTTCTCAGTAATTATCAATAAATTAAAGAACTATATCCGTATTGCCTTTTCACAACCATGATGCAACCAATATTCAAGGGATATTTAAAAGTATTACAAGAATTTCTGGTGTTCAATAGGGCTATTACACGGTAAAGCCTCTTTTGATGACATATCCATAAATATTAAGATAGAGGATCTACAAGGTAGTTATCAATATAATAATGTGATTACAGTAGACATCTACCCTTTACCTTAATACTGTAGTGATACATTACAAGCTGATTAATGTCATTTCAATATGTTTAAACAATCAATATGATTAATCGAGTGTGTTAGAGGAGAAACTGCCAGAACAGGAAAAATAATTTGAATGAAATGCCGAAGTTAGGAATTCATTCAGGCCATCATACTAGAAAATGCAATTTCAACAAAATGCCTTCTCATACCTAAGCAAATAGTAAATGTATCAACATTACTGATCTTACAATAACTGCTTGCCTGCTTTTTATTTCTTTCCATTTTTCTCTTTTTTTTAACTATTTTTTTCCTTGTCGTTTCCCACACATTTTCGGGTAGATGAGAAGACTCCATTGGAAAAAGGGTCAACATGGTGTGGTGCTTTATTTAAGAGGGTACCATTAAAACAATTATATGATTTTGGACACAGATCTCATAGTACGGACTTAGTGTGCGGAGAAATGACAAGAGGAGTTTGAAACATTAATTTGAGAGAGAAGGTAGAAATGAAAAAGAAGTGTGCTAAGAAATGACACAAAGATATTGGAACATCAATTTGCCTTTCCTTAGCAACAACATGCACAACAGTTACGTTGAAAATTAAATGCATCCATCACTATATTTAGCAGAACACTAAGTCACCTGATTCATATCAATTGTCTGTACTGCACTTCCACGTGTAAATACAACAGCATGGTTTTGATTTTCAGGTTTCCCTTCACCAAGCTTGGGATTTCCTGGCAATTTTATGGAGTAAATTTCCTGCAAAATGAAAATAAAGACATAGATAGCTGGTAAAAAAACGTGCTACAAAGGGTAGAAAAACATCCCTTACAAGATTTTTGAACCAACCAAGAATCCCCACAAGGAAGGTAAAATCAACTACTCATAGCATGGGACTGCATTATTAAGCAGCAATACTGGTTCTATAATCATGTTAATGTAGATACTAGAAAGGCTGTTGGGACAAAGAGAAACCAAATTATTTGTTCACATAATAAAAGCAGACAAATTACTAAGAAAACAATCTTAGTATTTAAGTAAAAAAGGATGTCAAGTAGAAGCAAAAGACCACTATCCAGTGGATATCACACGTACGCAGATACAACACAAACACACTTTATAAAAAATAAAAATTTACAACATACGAACAACTAAGTGACCCAATCAGTGTTGAGACATCGAATCAAACATCTGCTTGAAATCATACCAACTTAGCCAAAATGGTGGGGAAATTCCAGAATATCCTCCTCTCTTGCACTCACCACATTGACACGAGAAATATCTTCCTCCATTCTAATAGCCCTAAACAAAATTCTCATACTCATTTTCCTAATAGACATGGCAACTAACAAGATCAAAACTTAACAAAAAGTAAAATCCCTAAACAAAAGACAAATGCCTATTATAGTTAAAAAGATATCCAAAGCTGCCTAATACTTTAACCAGTCTATCTGAGAGTTATGGCACATTCTTGGTCAAACATAGTACTCTGTTAAAGTTCCCACTCCAAAGTAACTCAAGTAGAATAACAAAAATGAAATGCAATGAAGGATATCAACAGAATTATTCTTGAACCTTATCTTTCCCGTTGATATCACCCTTCACAAGCTTTGAGTAGAACTCCTTTTGCACTTTCCCTTCCTTTAAAGTCTCAACCTCATCGATAAAAGCAACTCGAAGAGCTTCATTTCTAATAAGAAATGTACGGAGGAAAAAGTCAGAACGTGCAATTAGCGAATACACATCTATGTCAGAAAGGCCTAAATTGTTAATACTGTGTTACTTTTCAGTAGCTGCAGACTTCAGCAATTCAGATTTCTGACATACTACCTTTTCCTTTGGTAATCTTTTCTAGAAGCATGAAACTTATGATTACAAGCTCATCAATAAGTCGCAAATCAGATTTGCAATTAAAAGATTGGGGGATGAACAAGCAAGTCAATTCACACGATGTTGTATATCTCCATGAACCTCGCCACATTAGCTTGCATTTTATAATATGGGTCTGAAACTTGACAAACTGGAATAAGGAATCAAAGATATATTAGAATGTCAGTAATAAATAACTCACCTTTGCATTAGCAGTGCAATGTCTGCAGCCTCAGGTTTTTGCTCTTCTTTCTGTTTTCCGTATATTTGACATGTGACAACATATGTAAACTTCATATCAGAATGAGCTCGTGCTTCCGGCGACAATTCAAAAACTCGAGTATCTGGTACTTCTCTACTGGAAATAGCAGCTTCAATATCTGACATTGGCAATGTATGGTTAGGTAACTGATAATACAACACATAACAAATAAATAAAGATTTGAATTTGACAAACCTCCAGCTGTTATGTTTTCCAGATAGGTTTGAAGCATTAAAGCTTTCCTATAGTACATCATTCCCCTAACTGCGCAGGTTCAAAGAGTTAGTAGTACACAACATAAGGATTTGCAGAGCAAAAAGAAACATACGGATCAGCAAAAGAGACGCTACTCCCAAGTTGACGAAGATGCAGATTATTGAAAGAAAATAAAGGAACACATCTCTCGAACAATATGAGAAAAATGAGTTATATACTGGACCAACAAAAAGAACATAATTCTCCGGAAGAAATCACATAAAAGGGGTCGCAGGCTGCCAAAATCACCGAAGAACACCACCACCCTCCCACACACCAAAACACAAAAAAGAAGAAGTGAGAAGCGAAATTAATTACATAGGTTTGCTTTGTGTTGTAGGATACTTTAAAGGAAAACTGACGTCCCTTGAAGTTTATCATGACACGATTTATCTCAAATGTACATCGAAGCCACAAAGAGAAAATACAAGAAAATGATTATGAACTCTTAACATGAGATATGTCTATTAAAATTATTTCGTATGCAGTCGTTTAAATCACAGCAACTACAAGCACCTCAAGTCAAATGTTAGTGTATCTTCTGTTAGTCTAACAATATTTACTTCGAAATGTTTCACTCAAATGTTATAAGAGGAAAATTTTCTGGTGAACCAGATAAGAAGATTTGTTCATGCATCAAATCCAAATAGCATGACAAGATGGACATGTTTATGTATAAGATTGTCATTTTGACAAAGTGGGGATACTGCAAGAAATAACAAGGAAAATATCATTTTTCAATAACAAACAAGAAAAAGGAAGGGGCTAACATTATTAAGGAACAGGGCCATGTAAAATCTACTAAAACAAAAATTTTAACGAGAGCCATGACGATGGAACAACATCTAGCTTCCTACTTTCTGACATAGAAGCCAACTCACATTGCCAACCTCGTGACACACTTAGTGAAGGCATTTCAGTCCAACAAAGGGTATCAAAATAGTTTTAAACCGACTAGCATAGATACAACTTATTTCTTTTTCTCCCCCAAAAACTGGAGAGCAGTGTGCTAAAAGCTAAGATTCTGGATCATTGTGCTTAAAATTAAAAGCCAATGTGAGAGGAGCATCGGAACTTATGCAAACAAAAAACAAATACAGCGAGCAGTGACAACTACCCTCTCTTTCTGTCCCAATAAATTTAATAAAATAAAGAGAAAAAGAACACACTCCTTCAGGAGAGAGAGAGAGAGAGAGAGAGAGAGGAATTACCAGTTCTGGCTAAAGTCTGTCCTCGGTAAGAAGCCCAGAAACGGAGTTCAAGAACATCACTAGCATTATCGAAAAGTTCCGAGTCAGCTGAGCTTTCATCACGACCAATCCGACCAAGAAAATTTCTCCACTCATCTGCAAAAAGAATATATAATATTAAACAAAGAAGCAGGCAGATGGTGAATCTGGTCTGTGTTCCAAAACACTTTGTTTCACGACCTAAAAGGTAAGCCTTGTCGACTTTGCAACAATTAAATAGCCACAAGAAGTGACGGAACAAAAACATCTTTATTGTACTGGAGAAGACTTTAAAATACATAAACTACAAATCACTCCATCATTTCGGAAGAAACTAGATTTTTTTTGCGGTAGTCCAGATATAGTTTATAAAAGAGGCAAGTTCAGGTAAATAAATTTTCAACACAAAGAAAATAAACAACCCGAA
This sequence comes from Cornus suecica, assembly GCA_963922005.1. Lineage (NCBI taxonomy): Eukaryota > Viridiplantae > Streptophyta > Magnoliopsida > Cornales > Cornaceae > Cornus > Cornus suecica. The sequence goes on from OY998244.1 coordinate 15,234,931, forward strand.
AAGTTAACGGTTGAAAATGTAAAAATTCTGATCTACAATTTTACACCTCCATACATGTGGTGCCTTCTTTCTTGTCTTTTCGGCATTCTGTGGCCTGTGGGTGATGCCTTCCTCGGCTCGCGATGTTTTGATTAGCGCCCACGCACGGCCTTTTGGAGGGCGGCTCCCCTTTGCCTTTGGTGGTGTATTTGGTTGGAACGCAATAGGCGTTGTTTTGAGGGTGTGGAGTCTCCCTTGGGGGTGATCATAGATTCTTTTATTTCTAGCTTGTTTTGTTGGGTGGAGGGTCGAAATTGTAAATCTATTGATGTGAAGATAGAGTTTTGGGATCTCTTGGCCCTTAGGGGTTTTTTGTTCATGGCACACACTACCCGTTCGGGTGCTTTTATTTATTGAAATACTTATCAAAAAAAAAATTATACACCTCCATCCAATATATGGTAAAAATTAATCATTCAAATTAAAAGAATCAGAACTCAGGAGTTTAAAGTATACAAATATTAAAAAAGACATACTTTTGGTCTTTGCAATGTACTTGTTAAAGTCAGGGGTAGGGTTGAGCACTTTAACGAAATAATAAAAGTACAGAGAAGAAACCACAGCAGCGGAACGGACAAAACTTGGGAACAAGAAATGAACAGAAACATATGATGGCACTTAATATAAATTGGGGGAAAAAATCTGTGGCAAACCCATTTTTGCAACTGTCTTAGCTGGAAAATTACAAAGGCCAAGAGTAGAATGTAAGCCTCTCCGATTCAATGCTGGGAAAAAACAGATAGCACTTGGGATGTGCGCTATGTAATACATTTTCCAAATTGTTGTGTTGATGCTTATTTCTCAATGGGAGAATCGAGGTAAGGTCTTTGTTCTGTTGACCTGGTCGAGACCAGGCTCACATTTTCCTAGAAGGCCGCTTGGCCTGCAATGGTCCCTCTAAGGTGGCTTTCTTCATTTGGATAGCAGCTTGGGGTCAAAATCTCACTCTATACAAGATGGCGAGTCTGCTAATCATTTTCTTTTGCATTGCCCCTTTGCCTATGATTGTTGGTGCTTGCTCATTGGCATGTTTGGAATTCAGTGGGTTATGCCTTCTTCTAGGAGGTGTATGATGGATATTCGGAGAGATTGTCTTGTGATTACTCACGTTGAGGTTTTTGTAGGGTGGCGTCCCTTTGCCTTTAGAAGGAACGCAACCAACAGTATTTTGAAACGTTGAATCTACCCTAGGGACCATTAAAGAATTTTTCATATCTTCCTTTATTTTTTTGTTAGGTGAAGTGTAGATCTTATACATCTATAGAGGAATATGTAATTGTTTTTGGCTCTCTAAGGCCTTAGGGACTAGTTTGGTTGTTTGTTCTTCAAACACGCTCTGCTTTTGCGTGTTTTTTATACGATTCTTATCTTTAAAAGGGAAAAGAAACTATGCTACTTCAATTCATCCCATTCAGCCAACAGTCACTACCTCATTTTTAAAAAATAATTTTTTGAAATTCCACCTCTTTGTCAACTTATTCAAATGTTGTTTCTCCCCATCAATGATCATTGTTTCAAAGCACTTAAATAGGCCACCACATCCATCCCTTAAGAGAGATTCTTTGACATAAATCAAGGGAAAAGAAAATGAGAGGAAGGGGTGACTAAATGGTTCTCCATTTCAAAGCATTACAACTATATTTCTCCAGCAATTTTTTACATGTCAGATGTTCTTTTCCCAACTAGGTTCATTCCAAATTGCAGCATATTGCTGACTTCCAGTAGGACTGACAATTCGTGTCAACAGGTCGACCCACGGGTCAACAGGGTAATCTGATACTAGTTGACACGAAAATCAAACATTTTAAATATGATACAATCCAACAAGAAAAATAAAAAATAAAAATGAAATTCAAATTCAATTTGATACAATTCAGTAATAGTTTATTAATGTATTTCAATCCATGACCAATTAGAGAATAGAAAAAATCAGCAAATAAATATAACAATAAATATAATCGTGTCAAACAGGTCAATTCGTGTCATAAATTGCCTGCTCTAACTTCCAGGTTCTTATAGGTTTGAAAAATAAACCACCACAAAAAAAACAACATAATATATAGTACCCACAGCCCATCTCCAAATGACCCTATATTTCTTCTTACTTTTAAATTGAAGATATTTCCAAATATTAGATTTTTTTAAAGTTCTTTCCCAACACATATTAGACATTGCCGGAAATCCCACAATAAGGGAAAATAATTGCATCCTTCAAAAGAAGGCAACAATTCATATCATATTATTATCTGAAATAATTAATAAAATCAAAGTAAAAATTACAAAAAATTAAAAACTAAACAATATATAAATAGCAAATATTTGTTGTAGCATCCTTCAAAAGAACACAACAATTCATATCTTATATTATATCTGAAAGAATTAAAATAAATGAAACTGAAAATGTTTTTTTTTAAAAAAAGAGAGGAATATTTTGGGGTAGCATTCTTTAAAAGAAGGCAACAATTCAAATCTTATAGCATATCCGGAAAAATTAATAAAATAAAAGTAAAAATTACAAAAGTAAAAAAGAAATAAAAAGCAAATATTTGATGTAGTGCAATTGAGTAGGGGTGAAATAAATAAAAAGGGAATAAATAAAAAAGAAAAAAAAGCAAATATTTGGTAAAGCCTCCGTCAAAGAAGGCAATAATTCAAGCCTTACACTATATCTGAAAACATTAACAAAATCAAAGAAAAAATTCTAAGAATGAAAAAGTAAAATAAATAAAAACCAAATGTTTGATGTAGCACAATTTAGTGAAGCTGCATAACCGTGATGGCAGATTGAGTGCCAAAAATGGTATAATTAGGTGAATGGAAAAATTCAGAAGCCCTAGTCTCCACAAAGATGTAAGGGGATTCTTAGATAATATGGAGCTCAATAAATGCAAACACCCAAAGAGAAGGAAGAAACTAATCATACAAAAGTAATCAGAATGGACATGACTTCAAATATGGAGATGACGATTTTGACAAGAGATCCAACTAACATTATTATAAAAATTTAATTCATGTTGTGTATCTTTTATGAAAACTGGAAGTGACTTTGTTGTTCAACTCGTGAAGCAGCTGGCACACTGCAAACTAAAACTTAGATAGATTCCACAAACCAAATTTTGCAAATATAGAGAGAATACAGATGGAAAAATAACCGACACTGTGTATTATTTTGAGATATCGCACAATAATATAAACGCTGTTTGATAGCTAAATTGAGCACTTATTTTTAAACAGATCTACCGACTAAACTATAATGGTAAGTAACACTTACGATAGAGTAAAATTTTCAGTGAAAGAACCATCACTTATCACTGTAAGGCTAAACACTTGAAATTCTCCAAAAGAAAACAAAAAATCTTTTACTTTTTATTATTACCGCTTGCAATTTTGACTAAATTTTCATAAAAAAAAACTCAATTTTTAAAATTTTCAGTACTTAATATTTAGTTTTATCGAATACGAACTTAGAAATTAAACTTCAAATTAAGAAGTTGAATATTGTTTCTACTCTCATTAAAGGAAAGAATTATTATCATGGTTGAAAGTTTATTTCATTATTTACCTTCACCAAATTAGCAATACAACTACAAAAGTATTATAATAAACCTGCTCCCACCCCGACCCCCTCCCGGCCCCATTGATAAACGATTTGGCATGAAAATGGGGGTCAGCTATGCTAAACTCAATAAAGATGGGTTTGGCGTTCTCCACCCCAATCTATCCCAATGCCATCCTTAGAGAAGTGGGCAGCTAGGTTTGTTCTGTTCCTTTTTTGTTTTTTTATTTATTTACTCTTTGTTTCCTTTTCCCTGCAATGATTCGAAAACCAAAACACGATATATATCAAATTGTATCAACTAGAGGGGGGTTTACTGATAAACGAATATTTTTTTTTTATTTATGCCGAAAAAAACATTAATGACAAAATAAAAAAAAATTTAATTACCAATTAGAGTAAAATATATATAAAAATATAAGTTCGAAATAAATAAAAATATTTCGAACTACAAATAAAAAAAAATTTCGTTTTTAATTTATATATATATATATTTTTTATATTTCCGACTTAAATTGTTTTTTATATTTTACCCTAAATGGTAGTTCAAAAATAAAATATTTTGGAATTAATTTTTTATTTTGACATAAACCGATATTTTCTTTGTTTATAGAAAAATATTAAAAAAAAATGAAAAATGAAAAAAAAATCTAATTAGTAGTTCAAAATATTTTTTTTCTATTTCAGGCATGAATTTTTTATATTTTATTAAAATTGGTAGTTCAAAAAAATATATTTCGATGCATTAAATTTTTTTTGTTTATAGTAAAATCTAAAAAACAAAATTAAAAACAAAAAAAAAGTCTAATTTGTAGTTCAAAATAGTTTATATATTTCTGACTTAATTTTTTTATATTTTACCCTAATCGGTAGTTCGAAAAAAAAATAAATTATTTTGGCATTAATGTTATATCTGGCATAAAAAAAAATGGTTATCAGTAAACCCCCCTCTAGTTTCAGGGGTAGTTTTGTCTAAAATTGGAGGTAAAGGGGCAAGTTGATACAATTTGATAACAATAGGGGTGTTTTCTCAAATAGAGGGGTGTTAGTTGATCCATTTTGAAACCACTGGGGGGGTTTAATGATAATAGCCCTAAAAAGAATGATCAATAACTCATCAAATAAGAATTTCAGAGCAACAAATCGAGATAAGCCCAGAACCAAAAAAAGCATATCAACATTACCACAGTACAAAGGACATATAAGAGAGCAAACCTGGATATATCTTCTGAAGGTAAAACAAAATTGATATTCCATCTTCATTTTTCTTCTGAAGTTCATTCATGCTATAAAGCACAGTCTCAGAATAATATGGAGTAAACACACTGCAAGAGAACAAAGAAACAAGGGAAACAGGCTCATCAAGATTCTCCAAAGACACGATAACAGAAAATTTATGTGCATCAAACACAAGATGATACCAGAAGGGTAACATTTCACGAACTGGCTTCGCAACAGGCATATCCATGAAAAGGGAATTTGTAAAGAATTCCAGCCTACGTCTGGCCTCAAGATTCTTGGGAATATTTGCAGCCGAATCTTTGATAGTTAAAATCGAATATAATCTTTTGACTTGCGCTCTCTGTATATTTTGCAAAATCACCGCATTTCATATAAATTAATACAAGGAATTTGAATAAACACAGTTAATGCAATTTGTGACCGACTGTGGTTAACATACCAACTCAGCATCTTGCGGCCACTTTAACTTTGAAAACAGACGACCCTCAGTCCTTGCTTTCGATAAAATATTCCAGGTCTCATAGTGTTCTCTAAAGGTAATGCATATGCAGCCAAATTTACGAATAGGAATAATGCAAGAAAAAAAATTCTTCAAGATTATACGTACAGGAAATTGTGTTTTGGTTTTCACATACCTCATATTGATAGAAAGGACATCAATGCGCACAACATCATAGAGATCTTGGATAGCTTTAATAGCACCACTTTCAAGTTCTGGAGTTTCATTCTCTTTCTGTTCAGATTCAATCAAAAAAGTGAAATAAGTTGTGTAAAATAGGTAACTAGAAGCATCTCCAGTGCAATATGTCATCATCATCATAATAATAAGGTTTTATCATTTTGCAATGCAAAGTCGTGTTTCAGTGGGGCTCAATCCACTCAGCAAGGAGGCCATCTAAATTGTGAGCCAAGCTTAAACTAGATCGGTTGACACATATGACACCAGGGCAGGGTCTGAAGCAAGAAAAAAGACCGGAAAAAATATGCCAAGCTGAAACATACAAGTTCCCTTCTAGCATTAGCTAGCAGCTAATACTCAACTTAGGCCCTGTATGAATTTGTTTTTCAAACGCCGTTTGGCAAAAAAATTTAGAAGAGTTTCTGGGCCTTGGAAAAGTGTTTGAAAGAAGCTAAGGGATACCCGCTTTTCAAAATAACTTGTGCTTCTCTTTTTCTTTTGTGTAAAAGCAGAAACAGAAGTTCTGCCAAACAGGGCCATAATTTAGAAGAATCAGCTCTAGATACTATGAGATAACAACCAAATGTAAGCAAAAATGATGACGTGTGGTACGAACCAGTATTCCAACAATAGCAGTAACTCTTGAAATCACGAGCGACAGTTTAGTCAGTTGAAAGTCAACATGAATAGACCGCTTCGTTACACTTGAATGGATGTCTTCGTAGATCCTTTCAACCCTGAGATAGTGAAATGGGTTACCATGCAATCCTTCAAATGCTTTGTTGATTTCTTCTATTCTTTTTTTTTTCTTTTCAAATAGTTGATCATATCACAATTTCACAAATAACTAGAAATCCTACAAAGAAGCATTTCAAGCATATAATATGAACTTACCACATCCTTCCTTCATCATCCAATATGGCTGTAAGAATAAGTCTGATCGTGTGGAAACACTCTTCAACAGCATATTTCATGTAATCATCCCTGGTGATCCTATCGAATAGCTCTTCTTGTGACTCCCTAGACTCCCTACTCTCCACCGCAATATCTTTAGCCAGAAAGATCTAGTAAATTACACAAGAAAGGAAAAAAGTCAAGAATAGTATAATTAAGAAGAGGGAGAGAACAAGAAAACAATTGAAGGAAGATAAATAGATTATGAAAACATAGAATAGAGGAAACTGAGTTACCTTGCTGGCTAGAAGGAAAAGGGGCCACTGCACCAATGGAAGATTCCCAGTATTTTTAGGCATTTGAAGCAACTCCATTTCTCTGAAAGTATGAATATCTCAACAAGAAATTGGGGCACAAAAAGAAGAGGGATGCTTCAAAGTAAATAAAACTAACAAATAGTTTCTTTCTGGAAAGAAAATATAACTGACAAATAGAATTAAAAATATCACAAGGGGGTAAAATATGCTAAACTCACGATGTGGAAATATAATCTTCTTCCCGCAGATTCCTGATAATCTCATTCCAGAAGGGAGCAAATTGAGCAGCATCAGCCTTATTCTTCTCCGGGACCTAAGTAGGCAGCAAAGTTAGATTCTCAACCTTCAGCATGTCTAATTACAAAAGGTTCAACCGGAAAATGGAATGATAAAATAGTCAAAAGGGCAAAAGAGAGAAGTTTCCTATCCGTAAATTGGGCAGTTTGAATTCACTGTTAAAAATTGTGTTTCAAATTCCATTTCCATTAGGCTTCTGTTATAGAGTTGTATTCTGCTAGAAATTTTCTTCTTAAGCAAGTCCAGGGGTCTAAGGTATTGTAATCCTCGTCCAACAAGGCATCGTGTTCGGAAATCAATAAAGAGGTACCTAGGATTTTTGTTGTCATTTATGAGATTGAGAGATGTTCATCAGATTGTTGATCAGTTGAAGCAGTTAAGGGGTTTTTAGTGTAGGAAAACAACTGGTAACGACAGTTACGAGATAATCATGATTGTTTATGTGAGATAGAGCTTGAGTGGTTAATCGAGCGATGAAATTTCAACTGATCAAGCAGCATACAGTATGCCCAAGGAGAGATTTCATAGAGAATCACGACATCTTGAATGCAATTGAAACATCAAGGAGAAACTGGCTCCATAGGAGAAATCCCCTAAATTAGGGTATGTCACAACGACGATTCGTGGTTAAAAGTCCCAAAGAAATGATTCATTTTCTATGCAAACCCAGAACTACAAGCACTGTCGTATCTGCACTTCTCTTTCTATTATGAGAAGCTCAGAAGAGAAGGGTATGATCGCAGCCATGCCGGAGACATAGCTTGTCTTCCTCTCTTGGAACTTGGATGAGCAGCAACTCATTAACCTCCACCGAATCAGAGTTCTGCCATGAGAAGTAATGATTGGCTGGATGGAATCTAAGTGAAGGTGGAGATTACAAGAATTGTGCCACAAATTCCTATTGCAATTAGGTTTCTATTGTAAAGTTGTATTTTATTAGGTCATTTCTCTTTTACAAAGTCTTCGGCTCCAAGGAATTCTAATTATTGTGAATTGGGTTTAGGACTCTATCAACCTGTTCATGAAAACAAACTTATAAGATGAGAGAGATCTAGTCCCATAAGGAAGTTGATAGTAGAGGTAGTCTATGGGTTGGTACTGTACACAAAATACCGGTGGCACTTCAAAAGAGAAGATAGGCTCGTGGAGTGGTACATTGTGAAAAAAACATGTAAACGGTGTTGATGCTCTAGTCTTGTATTAACTTAAGATTTAAAGAGGACTCTCACATCCATAAATCTACGTCCTTTTTGGTTGAACTGCATTAAACTTGTGGTTGTGTGTGATTGTTGGGTTATGTTTGTGCATTTCCGGTGCCCCGAGAATTTAAACTCCTGAATTATTAAGAATAGGAGCCTTTGATAAGATAACCTACAAGATGAAGTGAAAGATTTCACTTTGGGTGAAGTTGTTGGGAATTGTATCTTAAATTCCTATTTTAATTATGATACTATTTTAAAGTGTATATTATAGGGCAATTTCTTGCCAGGGAAAAGTCATATTCTCCAAGAAGTTGTAATCCTAGTTCAACAAGAAAATAGATTTTTGGTTTCATAAATAGATACCTAAGGTTAAGAGTTGAGACTTATAAGAGACCAAGAGACGTAGGGCCCGTTTGGGAACCATTGTTTTTGTTTTTGTTTTGAGAACCAAAAAACAAGAACAATTCTTGTGCTTATTCTTATTTTCTCACCCAAAAGAACAAGAACAAAAAATATGTTTGGGGCAAAAAAACACACATTCTCACACAATTTTTCCTCTTTACCACAAATTTTATTTTTTTGGAAAATCCCAAATAGAACAAAAAAACAAGTTTTTGTTGTTCCCTAGTTTTTTCTACTATTCACGAAAACAGTTTCCAAGTTGAGAACAAAACAAACAGTAAAAAGGGTTGCCAAACATGTTTTGTTTTCCTGAACAGTGCCAAAAAACAAAAAACGGAACAAAAACAAGGTTTCCAAACGGGACCGTAGTCTCATGAGAATGTACTTTTAAAGAGTAGAGAGAGTTATGGGTTGGGTAGAGTGAACACTGATGACGAAGGAGTCTCTTGCGAGGGAGTCTCGTAGGGTACACGGGAAAAACTTTAGGGGAGTTTTGTGCACATTCATTAATGTTGGAAATTCTCTACTTTTGTAATATCTCTGAATGATTAAGGTCAATTTCTTCTAATCTATGCATGTAGCCTGTTTATACTGGAAACATGTAAATCTTGTGTTTTTTTCTTTGTCAATAATTTTATATTTTTCTTTGTTGTTTATTGTTATTGTTGTTGCCCAACAAGTTGTATCAGAGCCAAAGGTGAGAGAGATCCAGAAAACACAAGGAGTCTTAATCGGCTAAAAAGAATTAAAGTTACAGGTGGAGTATATCGGCTTTACATGGCATGAACTCGAGTAGTTAGGTATAGCCACCAAGGTTTGACAAATCGAGTAACATCAAGTGTGAAGAACGACAATTTGGCGGAAGGATCATCAATATTGGAGTTGCAACATTGCAAAATTTATCCTGATGAATGTCATGGAAAGCGATGATTGGCTAGAAGGAATTCAACTTAAGGTAGATATTATTGGAAATAGTGTCTTAAATTCCATTTTTATTTAGGATTTTATTTTAAAGTGTATTCTAAACCCTACTACCTCTGTCCCCAATTAATTGTACAAGACACATTTTCAACATTTTTTTGGTTATTATGTGTTTCCCATTTTACCCTTTGAAAATATAGTATAGTTGTAGTTTTTAATGGGGCCCACAGTTTTTTTAAGTGATTTTTTAAGTTAATGAATAGTGATAATTTGGGAAAGTATGAGATTATATTGTATTGGAATTCGAAACTAGTCAACTATTTTGGAATAACTTAAGTTGGGAAAATGGACAACTAGTATGGGACGAAGGGAGTATTTCTTATCATGGAGAAGTCTTATTCTCCAAGGTGTAGCGAGAGAGATGTAGCCTCATGCGAATATGCTTTAAAGAGTATAGAAGATCTTCAAATTGGGTGGAACGGCCAATAGTTATCGGAGGATAGTTAACTTTGTTAAAGAGCACTTTGGCTAGGCTCCCAATGTATTAACTCTCTATGAAATTCCCTCTTCTTTGGCTAGAAGGATTGAAAGAATTTAAAGGACTTATTTTGTGTGTGCGGGGGGGTCGGTGTCTCGACGAAGAGTTCAAATTTCATCTTGTTTGTTGGGATTTGCAAACTTGTTGTTTTCTTCTTCTTCTTCTGGCTCTTTAGGGGAAGGGGAATAGCTTTGGAGATTTGGTGTCGAGTGTCTGAGGCATTAAAGGAAAGCCATTAAGCTCGTCATGGGGAGTTTAGTGAACGGTGGAGTTCTTGTAAGGTTAGAGTTAGAGGATGGGTGGGGGTTCAGCAAAGCATTGGGCAGGGTCGGGATGCTTTCTCTAAGCACATATGCTTCAAAGCTAAAAATGGCACACATGTTCCTTTTTCAAAGGATTCTTGTCGTAGGGAGCGGCCTCTGGCTGTTTGTTCCTCATTAGCATTACTCGCTGAAGGAACACCAAAGTTGCTGACATCTATCATCTTGATATCGGGACGTCATTCTGGGAAGCGTGCTTTATGAGGCATTTTTAGGATTGCGAGCTAAAGGACGTCTTCTATTTTTTTTTCTCTTGTATAGTGTGGGTGCCCACACTTCATGGGAGATTCGAGGCTTTTTCTTTGTTTCGTTATATTGCCGGCCATTTCTCTTCCAAGCTACCTTTCGAAGGCGGTTTGGCTCCTCCCAAAGTGGCTTTTTTTCTTTGGCCAGCGGTGTGGGGATAGATTCTCACTTTTGACAAGCTAATAAGATATCTGGTTATGATTAACTGGGGCTGCTTGTGGAAGCGGGATGGCAAGCCAGACACTGTTCGAACTTGATTAGTGTTTGTATTTGATGAGGCCCTTAAGGACAAATGGAGAGCCAACATGAGTGGCTGAGAGTGCCAAGGTTGGAGAATTCTAGCCAAGGTGGAGATTTGTGATATAGTAGAGCGAATTTGGGCTTGGGTCACATTGTACCCCGGTTGACTTGAAAATTGACCAGTATTTCTCTTATAAGTCTTGGGCCTATTTAGTACTCTCTTGTAGCCCGATATATATATATAAGGGCATCCATGGTTTGGAGTGGTAATATTGAGACACCAGAGATTCACATAGAGAGAGCGAGCTAGGGGTTTGGGGGCTAAAACTTGTAATCTCATTTGTTTTCCGACAAATCTCCCGAGGGTGGTGTGAACCTCGTTAGTCGTGATCTGTGATTTCGTGTTGATTTGGTGTGCTTCCCATAACAAAGACTTGTTCCATACCTCCTCTATTCCCTCCCTCCCCCTTCTTCTTTCCCTCCGAACAAACATGGCCTTAAACTATATGATGCACCCTTTTACAGCAGAGAGAGTTACTAGATATATCACACAATTTATGGATCTCTTAAATCACGTGTTTTAAACAATGGATATCTACTTTCAACTGAGGTGTAGAAAGCGTATCAAGACATTTAGATTATAGGACAGAAAAAGTCCTAACAGGTTTATAATGGATTTCAAGGAAGCTAACAAAGTATAGCACTAGTAAAGGCAGATCTAACAACTCACCTGACCAGACGAGCGAAGGGAACTCCTGCCGAACGCAGATTATTCAGTGGGCAACAGCAGAGAAAAAATCAGATTGACCACATAGAGATGTGAAATTGGGAGGAAAAACAAAATCTACAATTTAAATAAAACCTGTTGGGAACAGGAACATGAAGCGTATCCATAAAAGCCTCTGGAAACTTCTCAAATAGTTTGTGAACCGCTCCCAAAGATCTAATCTGAAGAAAATTAAAAGAAATGTGATTTATCAAAACAATACATCTTTGATGCAATGCAAAGAGGGAGACATTGATGCCCTTAACATCTCTAATACAGTAAAAGAAGTAATTAAAATTAGAGGAATCACAAATCATGCAAAATTGTGGACAAAAAGGAAACCCATGTCAAGATGCACCTGAAAGATCATCACTGCTCGAAGCAAAAGGAACCGCTATGTTATGAAAATATTACAACATACACAGAATCTACAGGGAAAAAATTACCTCCCCAAGACGATCTCTTGCACCCAGCAAAAAGCCATAGACAGCTGATACAAGAGTGTAAAACACAGAAATATCCATGAGATATATCTGCACAATAAAGAGAGAAGAAAAAGGAATCAAGGGTGAGCCATGAACAAAAGATCCCTAACATTTCATTCAAATTCTATTAGAAACAATGGATCCAAAAAACATATTTCAGCCCAACCATGTTGAACCAACTTACAGTTGCAATTTGACCACAAAAAAAGAGAGCATAATATTGCAATGTACTGTCAAATTGAATTTGCTCAATCACTGATGCAAGATCCAGCAAAAAGAGATTATGTTCCATCCTTAATGTTCCAATCAGTAGGAGGAAAAATATAGATGGAGGGAGAGGAGGGACAACAGATTCATCATTCTGGAAATAAGGGTTGCAAGGAATGAAATGGAATGATAAAATCATATATCATCATACACTAACGTCTATAAACTAAAACACTTGAATGAGAGGAATGACATCTTTTTAATTCTATCCAGCAAATACTAATCTCTCTCTCTCTCTCTCCACTCCTCACTTTTGGAAGGAAGCAATTTGGTTGGTCCAAAAGGAAGCCTCATTTATCATCTCTACTTTGCTCCATTCATTCTCTTCCTCCCTCCTCCAACAAAGGATTTAACTGTATGAGTAAAATTTCTACTCTAAACATCGGTTGTAATGTGTTCAAGTGTCATGACCAATGACTGGCATGCGGACAAACATTAATGAAGACAAAGATTTGCAAAGCATGTGGTAGAAAAACAAGCTTAATGACTGGGAAAAGATAAAAATAAATTTTTTTTTGAATAAGTATGATATAAAAAGCACTCAAAAGGGGAGTGCGTCCCACAAACAAAGAAGGGTCCCAAGGGAACCCAAAAAATCTATATTCTCATCTATGGATTTACAATTACGCCCCTCCACCCAACAAAACGAATTAGAAATAAAAGGATCTTTGATGACAACCAAAGGGGACTCAACACCCTTAAAACAACGTCTATTACGCTCAAGTCAAATACTCCACCACAGGCAAAGGGGAACCACCCTCCAAAACGGGTGTGCGTGAGGCCCAATCCACACACTCCCCCAAGAGACCAAAACATCACGAATCGACACCGGCATTACCCACTGAATGCCGAAATGACCAAGAAGAAGACACCAATAATCAAAGGCCACCAGACATTGCAATAAAAGGTGGTTGACGGATTCACCAACCATTTTACACAAGAATCACCGGTTGACCACAATAACATTCCTCAGCCTCAAAACATTCAAAGTGAGAATATGACCTCGAGCAGCCATCCAAGTGAAGAAAACAACCTTAAGAGGGGCCTTGGAACGTCAGACCGTCTTCCAAGGAAAGACCTCCTCCGCTCTTGGCGAAAGACACCCAAAGAAAGAAGAGACAAAAAAACTTCAAGAGGAGGAATGGAGCCACCACAAAGAGTCCAACCCGGTGCCAATAACCAGAGAGTACAGAAGCTCTATAAGACCAGAGACCTCCTCTAACTCCCAGTCCTGAAAAAGACGCACAAAAAGAACATCTCACATAAGCCTACCGGTATCAAGGTGATAACAATTGGCAACAGCAGCAAGACGATCCCGAGTGATCCTAAACAATTGAGGGAAAGAGCGAGCAAGAGGGCCCTCACCACACCACCGGTTAGTCCAAAAACAGACCCAACGATCGTCACCCACTCTGAATTTGAAGCAAGTAGCAAAAGGGTCTCAACCCCGCCGAATGTCCTTTTACACCCCCAAACCTCAACCAATCCGTACCTCACCGGTACACCATCCGCTCCATCCCTCACCATACCGACAAGCAATCACCCTCCTCCGCAACCGGTTCCTCTCAGACCCGAAGCACAAGAGCCACTTGCACAAAAGAGCTTGGTTGAAAGGAATCAACTGGCGAATACCCAAACCCCCATCATAGATATAGCGAAAAACAACCTCCCAACGCACAAGATGCATAAAAGATCGCTCCTTACTCCCACCCCATAAAAATTGCCTCTAAATCTTCTCAATTCGTTGCGCCAAAAAACAAGCAATCTGGAGAAGGGATAACACATACGGCAGAAGATTGGAAAGCGTGTTTTTAACCAAGGTAAGTCTCCCACCATTATAAGAACCTGATGCTTCCAACTTACCAAACGCCTCTCAGCACAGTCCACCACAGAATCCCAACAAGCCCGTCATTGCCCGGACGACCCCAACAGAAAACCCAAATACACAAACGGGAGCTGACCAACCCTGCACCCAAGAGCCGTAGCCGAAACAGAAGTATTAGCTGGGATAAAAAAATTCTTGTTGGTATTAATCTTCTGCCCAGAGACTGCCTGAAAGCATGTCAAAATACACTGAAGGTACCGCAAGCGACTCATCCACATCACAAAAGACGGGTGTCATCCGCAAAAAGCAAGTGTGAAATAACCACAAACAGGGACAAAACATCACCCACCCGGAACCCTCGAACGAGACCCAAATCCGTTGCACGAGTCATCATCCGACTAGAACCCACCATCACCACAAGGAAGTGCATTGGAGAGAGGAGGTCACCCTGCCACAAACCACAAGAACTCCCTAAAAAACAAGCAGGGGAGCCGTTTACCAGCACCGAAAAACAAACTGAAGAGATACAGAAACGATCCACTTTCGCCACCTCTCCCCAAAACCCATCTTCTCAAGCAAGTAAAGGAGAAAACCCCAGTTCACATGCTCATCAGACTTTTCCACATCCAGTTTCACCAGAACACCCGGGAGACCACTCTGAATTCTGGCATCCACAACCTCACTAGCAATGAGAGCAGAATCCAAAATCTAACGACCACCAACAAAAGCATTCTGGGAATTTGAGATAACCCCATCCAGGCAGCCACACAACCGAGCAGAAAAGACCTTCGCAATAAGCTTTTAAACACAACCCACCAGGCTGATAGGTCTGAAGTCCTTGATATCTTCCACCTCCCCCTTTTTTGGGAGGAGAGAGATGAAAGAGGCATTAAAAGACTTCACAAAACAACCATCCTCATAAAAAGCAAGGAAAGTACCCATCACCTCCTATCGGACAGTAAACCAATACTATGACATAAAACGCATAGTAAAACCATCAGGACCTAGAGCTTTATCCCCATTACATAGATTCAAGGCCCTCAAAACTTCCTCCTCAGAGAAAGGAATCTCCAATCTATCCCGATCCCGCTCATCAATAGAATCAAATAGCAAACAGTCAAGACCTGGTTGCTAACTCATACTCTCAGTGTACAACCGCTCATAGTAAGCAAGAATCAATAGTCGAAGCTCCACCTCAGAAGTAACACAGTACCCTCAATAGATAACCTCCCAATAAAGCTAGACCTCCTACGAGCATTCGCCAAATGGTGAAAAAACTTCGTATTCCGGCCCCATCTTTAAGCCACAAAGCCCGTGACTTCTTCCTCCACGAAATCTCCTTCTGAATAGCAATCTCCTCGATATCAGCCAAACACTACTCAGTCCGCAATCGCGCAGCCTCATCAATCCCCCACTCAAATCAGCTTTATTAATGTCATCAATCTCAGCCAGTAACACATTCTTTCGCCATGTCAGATTGCCAAAAACCTCCTTATTCCAAGTGATAAGCATTAACTTCAACAAACACAACTTAGAAGC
>OY998244.1:17055705-17391399 GCA_963922005.1 Cornus suecica
TAGGGCCTACAATATGCCATGCTTTTTTAAAATAAAAATAAAAAATGGGAGTTATAATTATCAAGTTCTGGGGATTTGTTAGATTATGAAAAACATACAATTTTTTATTTTAATATCAGTCGGAATTGAACTCAAACCTTCAAAAAAACTCCTCATCAATTGTTTTTGTCACAAAATGAGATAAATGGGTTATACCTGGTAGTAATGTGGATTACTACCAATAAGTCCATGAAAAAAGAAGTGAACATGTCCTTCATGTCCTCATTGTATTTAGAGCTTGTACCATTGGGCATAGAACACTTGAAATTCTCCTTTTATTAATTTTATTTTGGATGTTGTAGATGTAGAAAAATACACAATAATAATTGGATTCAAAATTAGATCTTTCATTCAATCTTTGGCCATGTATTTATACACAATTTGGTAAATGGGTCAACCTCATTTACCCAAGTTTATCAATCCCTTAAATCATGTGATTTGATAAACTCTTTTCTTTTTTGGACTATTTTTTTCCATTAGTAGGAAAACTCCCTAACTTATGGATCACTCATTTTCTAGAGAATTCTATGGGCCCATTTATTTCTTCGGCCCATCCGTCTTTGGCCCATCTATCTTCGACCCATCAGTCTTCGGCCCATCAGTCTTATGGCCCATCCTTGTTGGGCCATGTACTATTTTGACTATTACACAAACCCTTGAGGTTATGGGCTTATGGGCCAATTCATAGCCCATAACCGAAAATTGCATATACTTATATATACATTAATATCTTTTATAGGAAATGATGGTAGTGAGTTGTCATGTCATTATTGGGCATTTAATGGCATTTCAAAATAAGAGGCCATTACTTCCTTAATCTTCGCACCATGACGGCTCCTTGTGGGTTGTGTGACCTTTGGGCTTCGTGCAGTCATTTGACATGCTTTTTTCCTTCTATAAAACCCACCCCAAGCCATTTCATTTCTCCATTCACAACTTTTTCGCTCTTGCTTCTCTGTCTCGACTTTTGTCTCTGGAACTCATCTCTCTCTTAATCCTGCAATCATTTCCGTCGGTCCTAAGAACTTCGATCAGAACAGATATCTGCTTCGACCTGAAGCTCTTTCCGCCTCTTCACTATCTGAGTAAGTCGGATAGTACTCATCTCTTTTCAATTTTCATTTTTGCCCCATTTATCCCCGAACTTGGCCATAGTACCAGCCCAAAAGAACCTTTAAAGGACTTCATTAATCCTTCTACATATCTTGTTGGGCATGATTAATAGGTTGGTCCAAAAGGTATGGATGCTTAAGAGAGGTGCTTGGATCAGTTGTAACCTACCTGCAAAAGACAAGGCTTTAGTTGTCAAATTGGACACCTTTGCAAGTATACTATCAATTAAGCATTCGCAATCAATGGATGTGAGCCTAGTGGTGATGAGTGGTAGTCCTAAGTATCTAATAAGCAATGTCCCACATGGAAAGTTAAAAGTGACACAAATGTCATCTAATAAGGGGCCATGAACACCACTATAAAAGATTTGTCTTTTGTTCGGGTTCGGGGTTAGTCTTGAAAGGAGAGAGAAGGTGTCAATGGATTTCTTAATGACTTTGGCTAAGCTTAGGTCACCATTGAAAAATATTAGGATATCATCAGCAAAAGACAAGTGGGTTAGCTTACTTGCTTTGCACCTCCAATGGAATTTGTAAAGGCTGCATTTGAGGTTATGGTGTTAGTGATAGATGACAAAGAGATAAGGTGATAAAGGGTTCCTATGTCTTAAGCCTTTGACAGTCTTTAAAAAGCCACAAAGCTCACCATTGACAACAACAGGAAATGAGGTTGTGAAGATGCAAATATTGATCTAAGAAAGGAATATAGAGGGTGTAGAAATCAAAAATAATTGGACCCAAGCCTAAATGGCCCAAAACAAAATATGGGCCAACAAATGAGTTACCCAGCCCAAAATTCATTGGGCTAACTCAAAAGTTAGTGGCCCAAGCCTATTAAAAATGTTGATAATTATCATTATTAATTTTAAGAGATATTTATCAAACAAAAAGATGTTAATAATTATATAATTAAATAATTATATAATTATCATCTCACAACCTAAATGCCTATAAATAGAGGTGGTAGGGGGAGAACAGGAAAAAGGAGGAGAGCCAAAGTCCTGTAGAAAATTCTCTACAATTCACAACTTGAAGGGAGATCAACAAGTACCAAAGTTCGTGTCGTTCTTCCCCAAATTTCCCCGGTGGTTCAAGATCAAGCATTCTCTGCCCTTGAATCCATCCAACGAAGGAGATCAAATTCATTATTCATCAAATATTTTCTGGTGATTCAAGATCAAGCATTTCCAACTCTTGGATCCAGCCATTGAAGGAGATCAAATCAGAGGACCAATTTCTTTACATTGTGGAGAAATTATTTCAAAGATTGTACTCACTTTATTCTATCAATAAAATTTATTTTGTGACAGGCTTTATTCCATAATTTTTGGAGTAGAAATTTATTGTCTACGGGGGGAAATCTTAAAATTAGAAGAACATCAAGGAAGAACTATCAATCCAGATTACCAAAGGCTTTATGCAAGTCAATTTTCAGAGTGCATCTAGGAGGATTCAAGCCCTTGTGATGCCTTCTAGTAAGTTCATGTGCAAGAATGATATTATCTCTAATCATTCTCCCCTTAGTGAAAACATTTTGTGCTTTATCAATGAGGTTATGCAAGCTTCAATTTGTTTGCAAGGAGTTTAAAATGCATTTGTACAAGACATTGCAACAAGATATTGGCATATAGTGGCTATCAGGGTTGGGAAATTTAGGAATCAAAACAAGATAGGTTGTGTTGACTTGTTTGAGTATCATTCCATTTTGAAAAAATTATTTAATTCTACATGTCACCTTAGGGCCTACAATATGCCATGCTTTTTTAAAATAAAAATAAAAAATGGGAGTTATAATTATCAAGTTCTGGGGATTTGTTAGATTATGAAAAACATACAATTTTTTATTTTAATATCAGTCGGAATTGAACTCAAACCTTCAAAAAAACTCCTCATCAATTGTTTTTGTCACAAAATGAGATAAATGGGTTATACCTGGTAGTAATGTGGATTACTACCAATAAGTCCATGAAAAAAGAAGTGAACATGTCCTTCATGTCCTCATTGTATTTAGAGCTTGTACCATTGGGCATAGAACACTTGAAATTCTCCTTTTATTAATTTTATTTTGGATGTTGTAGATGTAGAAAAATACACAATAATAATTGGATTCAAAATTAGATCTTTCATTCAATCTTTGGCCATGTATTTATACACAATTTGGTAAATGGGTCAACCTCATTTACCCAAGTTTATCAATCCCTTAAATCATGTGATTTGATAAACTCTTTTCTTTTTTGGACTATTTTTTTCCATTAGTAGGAAAACTCCCTAACTTATGGATCACTCATTTTCTAGAGAATTCTATGGGCCCATTTAT
Source organism: Cornus suecica (assembly GCA_963922005.1). NCBI lineage: Eukaryota > Viridiplantae > Streptophyta > Magnoliopsida > Cornales > Cornaceae > Cornus > Cornus suecica. The sequence continues at coordinate 17,059,174 of OY998244.1, forward strand.
TTCTTCGGCCCATCCGTCTTTGGCCCATCTATCTTCGACCCATCAGTCTTCGGCCCATCAGTCTTATGGCCCATCCTTGTTGGGCCATGTACTATTTTGACTATTACACAAACCCTTGAGGTTATGGGCTTATGGGCCAATTCATAGCCCATAACCGAAAATTGCATATACTTATATATACATTAATATCTTTTATAGGAAATGATGGTAGTGAGTTGTCATGTCATTATTGGGCATTTAATGGCATTTCAAAATAAGAGGCCATTACTTCCTTAATCTTCGCACCATGACGGCTCCTTGTGGGTTGTGTGACCTTTGGGCTTCGTGCAGTCATTTGACATGCTTTTTTCCTTCTATAAAACCCACCCCAAGCCATTTCATTTCTCCATTCACAACTTTTTCGCTCTTGCTTCTCTGTCTCGACTTTTGTCTCTGGAACTCATCTCTCTCTTAATCCTGCAATCATTTCCGTCGGTCCTAAGAACTTCGATCAGAACAGATATCTGCTTCGACCTGAAGCTCTTTCCGCCTCTTCACTATCTGAGTAAGTCGGATAGTACTCATCTCTTTTCAATTTTCATTTTTGCCCCATTTATCCCCGAACTTGGCCATAGTACCAGCCCAAAAGAACCTTTAAAGGACTTCATTAATCCTTCTACATATCTTGTTGGGCATGATTAATAGGTTGGTCCAAAAGGTATGGATGCTTAAGAGAGGTGCTTGGATCAGTTGTAACCTACCTGCAAAAGACAAGGCTTTAGTTGTCAAATTGGACACCTTTGCAAGTATACTATCAATTAAGCATTCGCAATCAATGGATGTGAGCCTAGTGGTGATGAGTGGTAGTCCTAAGTATCTAATAAGCAATGTCCCACATGGAAAGTTAAAAGTGACACAAATGTCATCTAATAAGGGGCCATGAACACCACTATAAAAGATTTGTCTTTTGTTCGGGTTCGGGGTTAGTCTTGAAAGGAGAGAGAAGGTGTCAATGGATTTCTTAATGACTTTGGCTAAGCTTAGGTCACCATTGAAAAATATTAGGATATCATCAGCAAAAGACAAGTGGGTTAGCTTACTTGCTTTGCACCTCCAATGGAATTTGTAAAGGCTGCATTTGAGGTTATGGGCTATGAATTGGCCCATAAGCCCATAACCTCTGCCAGCATAAAGTCCGATAGCTCCACCTCAGCCTTCTCCGGCAAATCCTCCAATATCGAGGACCCGATCTAGTACAGGCGATAGAACGACCAATAAGAGACCCAGGACCCAAACTACTGATGCCTCGACGAGCGAAACTCCTCAGGTTCAGGATGCCCCCCATACTTCTATTCCCCAGGAGCCAAAGTTCCATCTACCCGATAGGACTCCGGTCTGCGCCGATTAGTTTACCATCACCCAGCCAGAAGCTCTTCGGGTTATGGCGAAAGGGATCTGGACTTCGGCCGACAGGGCTGCTTAGTCGAAAATCTCCAGGACTGAGCTTTTGAAGAAGAGCTCCATAATGGTCATGGAGGTATGTAACTTGTTTTTCTTTTGTAACATGGTTCATTATCTTCACTTCCTTATGTACTAACATGCCCCTTTTCCCTCTTTCTGTGTAGCTTCTTTATGGGATCCAGGCCTACAACAATGTTGTGGAGTTTGATGTCCAGGAGATGGCAAATATGCAGGCCCAACTCAAGCAAAATAACGAGCATCGGGTTGCTCAGGTCAAAGAGGCGGATGGTCTTCGCCAGAGCATCTCCAAACATAAAAGCCTTCTAGAGATCGGAGAGGCAGAGAAGAGGGCTTTAGCTGCCAAAAAGATAGCTTTAGTCGCTGAACTTGCAGAGGTGAAGACAACCTACCAGAAGATAGCTGTCGAACAGGCGGAGTCAGATAATCTTCTGGCTCTTGAGTGGTCCAAGGTAGAGGTGTGCCGTTTGGGGGGTCTCGACATGCACAGCCGGTACACCACCATCTGTGATGTCCGATCGGTCAGAGCGTGGCGAGAAATGCATGAAATGAAGCACATTCCTTTGGCAGCTCGGGAGTTCAAGACTGTTGAGGAGTTCGATGCTTTCATGGGAGTGTCTCTTCTTTACAAGGACCCTCCGACTTCTGCAAATGAGAAGTGGTTTGTTGCTATTTTGAAGGGAAAAGACTATCATCCTCCTTAGTAGAATATGTTTTTCAAGTTCTCTATCATTACCCTTTTCAGAAGAGTGTTTTTGTAATTTATCTATTTATTAATGAAAAATAATTTTTCCTATCTCAGTGTTTATTTTATTCTTGTTGTTTTAGTAAAATTTCCTGCAATATTTAGTCTTCGGACATATGGCCCCTGAGACTTGTTTTTTGTCCTCTAGCTAGTTCATATTTTGAACTTTAACACTTAGGAAAATTTTCAATTTAACATGAAGCCTTCGGGCATATGGCCCCTGAGGCTTGTTTTTGCCATCTGGTTAGTTCAAATCAGGTTTGAACTCAACACTTAGGAATATTTCATTTTAAACATGGAGCCTTCGGGCATATGACCCATGAGGCTTGTTTTTACCCTATGTTTAGTTCAAATCAGGTTTGAACTCAACACTTAGGAATATTTCATTTTAAACATGGAGCCTTCGGGCATATAGCCCCTGAGGCTTGTTTTTGCCCTCTGGTTAGTTCAAATCAGGTTTAAACTCAACACTTAGGAATATTTCATTTTAAACATGGAGGCTTCGCATAGAATATGAGCATTAAAATAGAATGTATCTTTATTAAAAAGAACTTGAGAATCATGAAGCAGAAGTGTCAAACATCGGGCACGATGCTTTATTATAATCAGAAAAAAGGGTGTCATATGCGAGACACGGTTTTATTTTAACAAGAAAAAGAAACCACCGAAGGATAATACCTCTTCAGCCGATAAACGTTCTGAGAGTTGGGCTCGATCCGACCTGTCTCGTTCTTCCGTACTCGATAAGCACCGCATCCGATGACCTCAATTATTGTATATGGACCTTCCCATGTCTCTCGTAACTTGCCAACAATCCCAATCTTTTTTCTGAGCACCATATCCCCTACCTGAAATTCTATTCTCTTGACTTTCAGATTAAACCGTGCCTTGACTTATTGCTAATAGGAAGCCAACCTTATCCCGACAACTTCCCTTCTTTCCTCTAGTAGGTCCAAATCATGGGCTATGTGCTGATTGTTTGGACCTTCCTCCCAGGCTTGACTTCTTAAAGTAGGTACCCTCAACTCAGTCGGGATAACGTCTTTGGCCCCATAAATCCCGAGTTCTATTGCCCATTTGGATTCTCTCCCAAATAATTCAGGTTTTGTCATTATGGATCTGATCGAGGTTGCAGTTAGCACTACGATCGGATGTGCTTCAAAATAATGCCGAAGACATCGTTTTGCCTTGATCAGTGATAGTACCAGCTTCTCTTGCTTCGAATAACGGGTTTCTGCATCAACAAGGGCTTTGTTGGTGTAGAAGACTGGTATCCGGTACCCCTTGCCCTCCTTGACTAGAGTGGCGCTGGTAGATGTCGCAGATATGACTAGATATAAGTGTAACGGCTCGTCTGCTTCTAGGGTTGCCAGTATAAGAGGTTTTTCCATGTAGCCTTTGAGTTTTTTTCAGGGCTTCTGATTGCTCTGGCCCCCATACCACTCATTTTGCCGCCTTTATAGCTTGAAAGAATGACCGACACCGATCAGTTAAGTGAGAGATGAAACGATTGAGGGCTGCTACTCTTCCGGTTAGTACTTGGATCTCCTTCCGGGACCTTGGCTCCGCTGACTCCATGAGAGCTTTGACCTATGTTGGGCTAGCTTGTATTCCCGTCCGATCAACTATGTGTCCCAAGAATTGACCCGAGGATACTTCGAAAGAATATTTGGATGGGTTCAGCTTCATCTTGTACTTTCTGAGGGTATCGAATACCTGCTGCAGATCGGTCAGGTGACCACTTTTCGAATTGCTCTTGACCACCGTATCATCAATGTAGGCTTCTATGGTAAATCCCATCATGCCTTGGAAAACCTTGCTGACCAACCTCTGAAAGGTTGCACCTGCATTTTTTAGTCCGAAAAACATAACTGTGTAACAATATGTACCTGATTCAGTGATGAAGGCAGTCTTTTCCTCGTCATCTGGGTTCATTCGTATCTAGTTATACCCAGAGTATGCATCCAGAAAACTCAAGCGCTCAAATCCTACGGTGGCATCTACCATCTGATCGATCTTTGGTAAAGGGAAACCATCCTTTGGGCATACTCTGTTCAGGTCGGTGAAGTATACGCACACCCTCAATTTCTTGTTCTTCTTATAAACCACAACAACGTTTGCCAGCCAGGAAGGATAATGTACCTCCTTAATGAATCCTGTTTGGAGAAGTCGATCAACCTCTTCAGCTATGATCTGGTTTCGGTGAGCCCCCATTCACCTTTGTTTCTGTCTAACAGATTTTGCGCGGGGGTCCACGTTGAGGGAATGTTGGGCTATTGACGGATCGATGCCAGTCATATCCATATGGCCCCAAGCAAATACGTCAGCATTGGAGCGTATTAGGGCCTCCATTTCCTCCTTTTCTTGTGCATTGAGGCAAGAACCAATATAAGTCAACCTTTCAGGGTGATCAGGGTAGAGTTGGACTTCAAGCAAAGGTTCAGCTGCTATTGATGACCCCGCACCCTTCTCTTGTAATTGTTATTGATCATCGGGTACCGCTTTGGATCGTGATTCTCGTATGGTTCAGCCCTTTTCCTCAGACCTTTCCTGGTGATAACGTAGCATTCCTTGGCTACTACCTGATTGCCCCTGATGTCAATCACATCAATTCCGTTCGGATCGATGCACCGCATGACTTGATGCAGGGTTGAAAGAACTCTGTGCATCCGATGGATCCAACCCCTGCCCATAAGGAGATATATAAGAGGGTTTGACATTCACCACCACAAAAGTTTCTCTGAGCGTGCGCCTTGCCACTGTCACTGGCAGTTGGATCTCTCCCACTAGTTCCACTCTCCTGCCATCAAATCCGGCTATCGAGCTTCTGGAAAGGACTATCTCCTGAGGGTTGATCTCTAATTTCTCAAAGGCCCACTTGGTAATAATGTTTACGCTGCTTCCCGGGTCAACTATCACTCTCTTGATCAAGCAGTTCGAGACATGAGTGAGATAACCAAGGGATCGTCATGTGGCGGTTAAATGTTCTGCATATCTGTAGAAGAGAAAGTTATTCGGGCTCTAAAACTCGCTGACTTCCCCAACCCTTCGCAGTTTATGGGCTTGACGCCTTTGGGATGTACGGGCTTCTTCTACTTCTGATCGACTTGGTCCCTTGTGAACCATGTGAATGACTCTTACGGGCTGTCCCATTGCCCCCTTGACGGGTGTATGTGACGTTTGGTCTGATCGGGTGCCCTCCTTTGCAACGTACTCGGTCAGCTCTCATTTTACTATCATGGCCTCCACTTGCCTCCTAAGGCTTCTATACTCGTTGGCGTGGTGCCCATACTCGCCATGGAAGACACAGTGTCTTGACATATCTCTTTGATCCATCGGTTGTGTGATGGGTAGTGCTGACCAGAAGATTCCTTTACCCTTAGTCTCTTGATATAGCTTGGCCAGGGTAACCTTTAATGGCGTGACCTTGTCTTCAAATCTCTGGCGTTTCTCTGGGACTGGGGATGGTGCAGGAGGAGCGCTTGGTCGCTTCCGATCTGGTGCCTGATCCTTTACCCTAGAAAGTTCGGTTACCCTTGCCTCTACGCTTGCAAAGGATGTCCTTCTTTGGCATATAGCTAACTTCTCTTCTATTTGGAGATGCCCTTGTCCCCTAGAATTGAGTTCTCTAATGTCTGTTGGTGGCCTCTTGACCAAGGATTGATGGAACTTGGTTCCAGGGATCAGGGCCATTCTGAAGGCCTCGACGGCTAAATGTTTATCACAATTGTCAATTGAGGACATCTTGACATTAAATCGCGAGACAAAGCTTTTCAGGGATTCGCCTTTTTCCTGGATCATGGTGAAGAGACTGGAGATGGTCTTTTTTTGTCTTTTATTACCGAAGTACTGGGCAATGAATAACTCACAGAATCTGAGCCAGCTTCCAATGGATCGGGATGGTTGCTTTCTGAACTAGAGTAGGGCTGCTTCAGTTAGGCTGGTGGGGAAGACTTTGCAGAGTAAGGCTTCGTTTTCGCTGTAGACATTCATCTTTGTATGGACATGGTAGATGTGCTCCGTTGGATCTTTTGTGTCGTCGAACAGGGTGAACTTTGGTAGTCTGAACCTCTCCGGGTAGGGCACACTGGTGATCGTTATGGTGAATGGAGTCTGCACGGCGTCGATGGATGCCTCCGAGACCAGATCGATAGGGGTCTGCATCTTCAGATCCTTACGCACCTCCCTTTGGAATCTGGTCATAATTTCCTCCAATTTCTTCATGGTCAGAATCTCCTCGGGATTGCGTCCCCCGAGCCCTTGTAGGGATGACTCCGCATGTTCCTCCCGATCGTTGTTAGACTTTACGTAGTGGTTGTCCCTTTCTGACTGGTGGCCTATAGACCGCTCTTACTGGCTGGACTGGTCGTCGTTCTGGACTTCTCGAGGGTTCTGAAGTAAGGCCAGTTTTGCCACCAACTCAACATTATGCTTCTCCAATTCGGCGGTCCTCTCCTCCAGGGCTCGCCTAATCGGATCCTCGGCTTGTTGGCCTCCGTTCGAAGGTAACTCAGTTTGTTGTGAACGGGTGATCACCGTCATTGATGGTATGAATCTCAGTTTTTCATAGAGAATGAAAAACTATTGAAAAAAAAGATTTCAATAATAGTGTTTCCCACAGACGGCACCAATTGTGTAGATGCAGAAAAATACAAAATAATAATTGGATTCAAAATTAGATCCTTTATTCAATCTTTGATCATATATTTATACACAATTTGATAAATAGGTCAAACCCATTTACCCAAGTTTATCAATCTCTTAAATCATAAGATTTGATAAACTCTTTTCTTTTTTGGACTCTCTTTTTCATAAATAGCCTAAAATAAGATAACTTCATGACTTATGGATCACTCATTTTTTTAAAAATTCTATGAACCCATTTAGTTCTTCGGCTCATCCGTCTCCTCTCCGGTCTATTCTTGTTGGGCCATGTACTATTTTGAATATTATGGGTGCTCTTATAAAACAAATTGAAGTTCTGGTCTCCCAAAGCTAGCCATTGAATTCTTGACTTTTGATGAAGTAGCTGCTCTTCAATTCTGCTTAAGCTTGAATACGTTATGGTGGTGCCTTTTCCTGACTTCTAAGCTCCATATTTTACCAGGGTTAGTGTCAAGAGCTGTTTGTTGATACCATTATTCTAAAAATGTAAATATAACGACAAATATAGTGTACAAAATTTTTATACATTGGTGACCACTTCATTTTGAAATCGAGATAAACAATATGAAGATTGGAAGTAACCCGAATAAATATTTAATTAAGAACAAAGAAATTTCCACACCAATGAACCAAAATGACATTAATACCCTTCTTCCTTGGTGGAATTTAGTAAACATACCCTCCCATCAATCCAATTCAACCCTCTAAAATACAGGAAGGTTAACCCTACATCTTATACTCTCTCTCTAGATTTAACTTCTTCAAACTTTGAGAATCTTCGCCGGTCTGACCACCGGATTCTCCCTCGCGATCGCCTCCCGTCCAGCAGCTTTGTAATCGAAACTGCAGTCGTGCCGATCCGAGTACCGGTGCACCGGACAGAACAGTTCGCCGCACCGGCACCGGAAGCCGGTCAACCCAACCTTCCTCCGGCAACCGGCGCACCTGTTCACCCCAAACCTTCTACGCATCTCCGACGACCGCATATTCCGATCCGATCTGTGCGGCGACGGATCGTCAGTTCCGGAGGCCTTCGAAGGCCTACCGATCACCAGATCTGAGTTTTCCGGCGACCGCGGGGAGCTGGCGGTGAGGTCGTCGGAGCCGGGGAGCTTCGGTGGTGGAGATATCGGAGTGGTGGAAGAGGAGGAGGAGGTGGTTAGGGTTTCGGGGAGTTTGAGCTGCTCGGTCTCTTCCATCTCTCTCTTCTGAGCCATTTTTTTTTTTTCAGGTGTCAGTGAGGAGAGAGAAATGGTGGGTTGGCTTTTTGGGCGATAGAAATGGAATAAGAATTTTGTGTGGAGAGTTTATTTCCCCAATGTTTGCCAGCTTCTCATGCAAAGATTGGATCTTTTCCTTGTTTACAAGTATAAAAACACTAAGATATGATAATATCTACATTTAATTTCCAATTTTATGTATTATATATTGATGAAAACATTTTTAATAGATTAATTACTTAGTCATTTTTATGCTTAGGCCTGGTTTGGCATGCATTTTGTTTTTGGTGTTTCTATTTTTTACATGGAACCAATGTATTTTTTGGATCGAAACATGTTTGCGCGGTCTATTTTATTTTACACATTAGGGTGAATAGCTCTGTTTTGTTTTGCACAGTAACTTGAATTTTTAAAACATTTCAAAAATAATTTTTAAAACATTTCAAAAATATATAGACATGCCAATTTGATGTTTTGTTGGTTTTGTGGGGTTTGCTTTAACACTTTATGTAACTAATAAGACAATATTTGTATCTTATCCTAAAAGAATGAACTTCCATCTATCACATGACATGACCCAACAAAATGTTGACATGTGTAATTTTTTTAAAAAAATTTAAAATTCTCATTTAGTTTTGGACAATACTTATGTCATGTCCCATGAGGACCAAGTTCGTCATCCCCGCTGATATGGTCCAATATAAATTAGACACGTGGTTAAAATATTTTTCAAAATGAATTAACATTCATTTATGTATTTATGGATTTATGTTCACATTCCTTTTTTAAAAAAATTTGGTCACATATCCAATTTATATTGGATTACATCAGCGAAGAGGACGAATTTGCTCCTAATGGAACATGACATAAGTATTGTCCATTAGTTTTTCATCACCATTCTTCCCAATTCTCAATTCCAAACCCCCAAACCATTTTTCTTCTCTCTCTCTCCACAAATACACGAATATATATATATATATATGGGTGAGTGATGCAAAACCCCCTTATAGTTTAAAAAAATATGCAGAAAACCCCTCCACAAATTCATTTTGTGTAGATAAACCCCACTACTATTCCAAAATCGTGTAATTTGACCCCATATGACAAGATTTTGTTCATTTTTTTACTTTCACATGTCATCATTACTTCCCAAATACCAAAAATACCCTTATTTCTTTCACAACATATTCTTCTTGCATATATAATTACTTTTAAAATTAAGTTAATAATAAGTAATTTTATATATATATGTATATATTATTTTAATAGTTAGAGACTTTGTTGTATTTGTTGAAAAAAATAAATTACTTATATAAATAAAATATAATTTTAAAAGTAACAAAATAAATGAATGGATTATTATGTCCGAATATATATATATATATATATATATATATATATATATATATATTTCATTTATAGTTCACTTTTTCAATTTAACAAAATTAATAATATTTCAGACATTATCCAAATTTTTAATGTTCGAATATGTTCGATATTTTTTTTTCATTTATAAATTACTTTTTAAGTATAATTGTGTAAAGAAGTTTGACAAGATTAAATGGTAACTTACTACTTTTATCGCTAACGAATTTGATCTGATTATTCAAATGACGTGATTCATATTTTATTATTTTAATTAAATTTCCCTTATGTAATAGTAATTATAATAATAGTAATAATAACTTATCTACATAGTAATTAAAAAATAAAAATAAATGACAGAGTGACATAAGCAAGGGCGGAGCTAGTAAAATTATCTAGGGGACAATGTAATTTATTATAAATTTATTAGTAATATTTGTATTTTTTCTGAGTAACCAAAATTTTTTTTTAAAACTTTTGGAGGAGTCAGTGCAATTTTTTATAAATTTATTGGTAAAATTATATCTTTTAGGCTACCAAAATATTTTTTAAAAAACTTGGAGGGGCCATATGCAATTTTTACAGACATATTTATAACATATATTTTTTGGGGCTAAAAAAATATTTTGAAATTTTTTTAGGAATAGTGGCTCTGCCCCCTGGGTACAAGATTGAAATGTCTTTTGAGGGTAAAATGATAATATGTCTTCTAAAAGGGCTTGGAAGGCGGCTATTTGCACTAATTGTAAAGTGTACGAGGGTTTAAAAATCATGAAAGGAGGTTTCTGCACATATTTCAAATCATATGGGGTTTTATGCCATTCACCCATATATATATATATATATACCTAGCTCCAAACATAGAACCGAAACAATCTGCAACATTAAAGTACCAAATGAGAGACTTGGGTTTCGAAGCTCCAAACACAAAATCAAAATGATCCGCAACATCATGAAAGACTATGGTTTCAAATATCCAAACACAAAATAAATAAATAAAATCCACAACATCAAAGTACCAAATGAAAGAATAGTGTTTCGAAACTCCAATCTTAATCAATAACATTAGAGTACCAAATGAAATACTAAGGTTTCGAAACTCCAAACACAAAATCAAAATGATACGCAATATCATGTAGGGTTTCAAATACCCAAACACAAAATTAAAACAATCCACAACATCATAGTACCAAATGAAAGACTAGGGTTTCGAAACTCCAATCCTAATCAATCGTCTTTCCTTCAATAAGAGTTGTATGTATATGATCGTCTCTCTCTATATATATATGAAGGGAAAGGGTTTGAAAGTTGAGAGTTGAGAGTTGAGAGTTGGGAAGAATGGTGATAGAAAATAATCTGATAATTCTAAAATTTTAAAATAATAATAATAAAAAATACACAAATTCATATTTTATTGGACTATGTCATGGGATGGAAGGAAGTTCAAGTATTGTCCTAACTAATATACAGTTGGCCTTAAACTTAAAACATATTTTATTTTAGGTTACCAAATATGATTTGGATTTTAACTACAAAACGTATTAATGTATAACCAAAATAGATTATTTTTTTTCAAAATAAAACAAAACAAGTTCCAATCTATTTTTTAATTATCCTAATTAACCTTTTTGCATTAAAAATATTTATAGAATAATTAAATTCACAAAGAATCTATGAACCCCACTAATGAAAAAACAAAGATGAATAAAAATATAAATTAATGTATTGGCCTGGTAATAACGTATTTTAAAATTCAAATTTTGAAAAGTCGGAAAGGACTATTATATCAGGACCAATTGCATAGTATTTTTCGGAATATAACTCCCATAAATTGTTTAAAATTATGTGTTTTACTTTTAAATTAGATCTAACTAACCTGATTAAATAATTGTGTATTATTTTGAGTTTAGAAACTCATTACCCTTAAAATATATTTTATTTATTCTACTAATGAGGTCATCTTGTTATGTTAACACAAATATTCAACAAATATAGTAATATAGTTACATTTGCACGGTATTCCTACTAATATCATGGAGCATCTGATGTGGTCTTCTTTTAGCTGGGAATGAAATATTTTGCAAGAGACTGCAGACGATGTAGGGCTCCGTAAATATGAAACCCACGTATTTGCTAGTAAGGTACTAGCCAAATGTAACAAACGTATTTGCATTTATTCAATTTTCGTTTTAATTGCAATATAAATTAAATGTCCCACCAAACTTTTAAGTCTAAGTTCCTATTTTAACCAACACCATACCAAGTGCCTAGATATAATACGTCGGATGCTTCACGATTTTTGGGTCAAATCGCGAAGCATCCGACTCGTTGATGTCAGAGTTATGCTCACTCTTTGATCCGGTATCACATCAAGTACCCGTTGGGTGTCACCTCCAGGTTGTGTCCGGATCCAGATTGGGTAAGTAGGGTTGTCTGACTGCAATGAGGACGTTGCGCAGGTTCGGATGGATGAGAATGTTAAAGGTCTTCTCCCATATCAGATCCGGATAGAAAAGTAAATGGGTATATAATGAATGAATATTAGCCTCACCTGAAATTTATATTTTTGATAGAATCGCGAAACATCTTACCGGTTACACAACACCATTAGCTACAATTTTTGAAGAGTCATGCCAGCCTATTAACTGATATGGCTTACTAAATTTTACTTGCCTAGCAAAAATAGTGCATCCATACCAAATTTAATTTAATTATAGCTATACATTTATGATTTTTTTAAAAATAAAAAAGTTAAATATACAAATTGGTTAGGCGAATCATTTAACATTTATACACAGTTTATTTCTTTAATAATTGCAATTTTGTTTTAAGTTACTCATTACATATAACAATTATTGTCAAATTCCCTCATACACATTGGTTATTGTCAAGAGAGATTCCAACATAAATTTATCTTAGCCATTGATTATATGTGTTGTTTGTTTTTTTTTCTCTTCTTATTCATTTATGTTTGACATTATTCAAGTTGTAAATTTGTGATAAAAATGTAAATACATGTATTCTTATACTTTATCTCTGTTTAACGTACTTTTTGCTAGTATATACATATATATATATATATACACACACATTTAAATATATATATATATATATATGTATATACATATATATATACACACACATTTAAATATATAATTAATTTGGTCTTAAGAGACCATCTCATAGATCATTTGTAAAATAAATCTGATAATAATACATGTATATACATATATAAACCATCTTTAAAGGATATTTTTTTCAGTAATATATTTTGTTTCTCATTTGCAGTAATTTTCATAATTTTGTGATGAAGAACATTATAACTTTTACACATTTTGTGTTTTTTTTTACGGAAAATTTAAAAAATAACAACATTTGGAGCCTATATTAAAAAACGACAACATTCAAAAAGTAATTTAAGGAAAATGTCAATTTTCAAAAACAATTATAAAGAAAAAAGAAGAAAATACAATACAATTTTGGTCTATAATGCCCTTAACCCACTTGCAATCATTTCCCTTAATATCTTTGTAGGGGTTCAGATTTATTGAGTGATGCGAAGATAGTTTCTACACAAGTGCGTCAGCAAAATAACGACAATGATGCTTTTATTGCTTTTTAATTTGCTTTACAGAGAAGTTGAAGAGAAATGGAAGAAAAGATAACAAGTACAAATGATTGAAAAGTACTGTCTCTCTCTCTAGGAATTTCTCTCTCTTAGTCTCCGAAAAGTCCCCTTGAATGAGCTTCCGTACCTCTATTTATAGACATGAGTGTCCAGTAGTCCTCGCGGATTGCATTGCCACGTCATCACCTGTCTCGCGACATGGTTCCTGCGTACCAATCCGCGATATAAATACTTGTACAGTACCATCTTGCGCCTTTGACTTCGCGAAACGGATTCGCGTAATCCCATGCGCGGATTGTACTATGCACCATGACCTGTGATCCGCGCATGTTTCATCGCGGATTCTGCCTTTTCCTTAATTAAGGAACCATGATGTACCTGTGATCCGCGCCTATTACGTCGCGGATCTGATTTATCCTTAGCCAAGGATGTCGTTATAACTTTGTTGGGTCATGACCAATCATGCATGCCTTGGTCATGTCCCTGAATACTATCGGCCTCTCTAAGGTACTCTTGCTTAGGATGGTGTAAATAAGGTCGCGACCCACTATTTACTCATCCCAAGCATTTCCCCTAGATTCCGAGTAGTACTCGCTACGCGAGTAGCATATAGGGTTATGAGTTTCTGATGCAAGCTATAAAACACATCATTCTCTCATACCTCCCTCTGTATAATGCAAGCTCTCGCGTGAAACCATATTTGGGCCATTTCCCCAAGTAATCTTTTACTTGGGCCGGTTTCCCCAAATATACTAATCCTGGGTCATATCTCAGATAATTAAAGCTTGGGCCATATCCGAAATAATTTAATCTTTGAGCCAAATCTCAATATGAACCATTTCGCCATTGTGCTAATTCTCCAATCACCCCTTTACATTTTTCCCCATTGCAGTTTGATACTTGTCCAAGTATTAGAGTGCAATAACCCTTTTGCGTCAAAGTTGCCTTTTCCCCATGCCAGTTTTGCTTTTTCTTTCGCGGCTAAGATATGTCTTTCGCGTCTCGCGAGTATTCTTTCCAATCCGCAACCCTTCCTATTTTGTTTTTCAGCCAATTTTGTGCATGTTCATACTTTGAATTTCACCTTGTCATTTTTGTTTTTTCCCAACTACTCATATATTCGAATCCGCGACTTTTTTCCATGCGTTTGGTCATGCGACCTTTCGCCTTCCTCGCGCATTTTAATGCGCCGCTTCGGTTTCCGCGCCCATCACTTATATATTTATGTCGTGTCATTTTTACCTTCACACTTATATTTTCCTTAGAACACTTATTTTTCAGGCTTTATACTTTGCACCCCTTTTCTCGCATCCTATTTCTTTTTGCATATACCCCATTTGCTCAAAAAACTATTTGCAAGTTTTATTTCACTATGACCAAGGCTTCCACACCAAAACTTCTTGCACCTTCTTCCGGGATTGCTCCCTCTGTTCCTGATGCCTCAGAGTGGAAGAAAGCACATTTCTTAGACTCTCAAGACATATTTTGGGCGTCCATATGAGATCTTCCTTCTCCAGTAATTTTAAGTCAACCTCTTACCCTTGACCCAGATAATGAGGCAAAAACTGCCTTCGTCCCTCCTCTTTTTGTGCCTCGCCTTTCTATTGAAAGAGGTGATGCACCTTTCTCCTTTATTAAGTATGAGGGACACGTAGCCCCAATTACAGACTGGAAGATATGGTCCGGCCATATCCTTAGCCAGGATTGTCATCGCGCCACCCTCGCAAAGGCTGGTATTCTTGAGTCCATTGAGCTATTTTCAGATTTTTATATTCGTCGTTATGTGGATGCACTGACTACCTTAATCTCGCGCTAGAGCACATTTTCCCACACCTTCATTGCTTTTTGGGGGGAGTTCACTCCTACCATTGAAGATGTGGTAGTTCTATTTCGGCTGCCTGTCTTGGATTCGCGCCCTATCAAGGCGCCTTTAGTTGAGGATGAGGACAAGAAAATTCTTAAACAACTTCGCGAATGTGGATAGTACGCCTGCAAGCGAGGTAGTTGGTTTGACAAATGGCGTACTTCTTCCTGAACAAGCCATGTCCAGTCGACTGAAGTTGTCGTACTCTGCATGGTGTCACCATTTCTTTCGCGAGTACTCTTTGCGAAAGCCAACCTCTGGACATGATCGCAAATCAGCTCCCGGACCTCAATTCAATGGTCCTTTGGAACTCGCGGGTTTCCTTGCATATTGGCTAGACCGTTACATATTTCAAGGCAAGCCAGAGGATGGTCCCAGTCGCATGGTGTTCCTTCTAGCATGCATGATTTTGTGAGGTGTGCGCATTGCCTTAGCCCCACTTTTTCTTGGCACCCTATACTCGCAGCTGGACACTCTTGCGAATGATTTTGCACGTTCACTGGGTAGGTATGAAATTAGTACCCATGTTTCAGGTACATTCCTTACCCTTTTTCTTTTCGAGCGTTTCCCCAATTATGCTCCCATTCTTGCTTCCCTTTCTCCTTAATCTTTAAAAACAACTGTCCCTATTCCATTGAAGTTGCGGGATACCCGCTGGACTTCTCTCTCATCCTCACAAGCCCTTTCTTCATTCATTGATACCTTTTCTGAATTTTCTTGGCATCCATACGCCACTCCACTGGAGGATTTCTACTCTCCATACTTTTACCCAAAGGAGGAGATAGTTTCATATGACATAGCGGTAGATGATCACCTTATTTTTTCGGCCATTACCCATAAGTGTCACCTCCCCATTTTCAGCGAGACTTTTGATACTTTCACACCTTATAACCCTTCATGTGTAGCGAGACATTTAGGCTTTGATCAGGCCATTCCCCCTCCACTTCCTCTATATCGCGAGGATAATTTTGACAGGTGCTTCATTGCTTATCGCGAGTCTATTGAAATGAGTGTTCGCATATTTTCTACTATTATTTTTATCCAGCCTGGCACTCGCAGAAGTGGAGTGACTACGACCTATCATGAGTTCTGGAAGGAGCAACTTGTGAGATTCCAAAGCTTCATGGCTGAAACTCCCCTTGTTCCTATTCCAGTTCCAGTCTTTATTGCAGACCCATCCTTGAAGCTTCGCAAGGTTAGGGCCAAGAGTACCCCAAAACATCATCCTCAGCCTTCACAGCCTCAGAAACCCAAGACATCGACTCGCAAGCGGTATCTCCGAGAGGAGGTTCCTCTCGCGAGACCACCTAATCGCGAGGAACCTCTCCACGAGAAGGTCATCCGCGAGGAGCCTATCGCGAGGCGTTTAGTATAGTTCTAACTTCTTTTTCATTTGTTGTGTTATGTTTATTTTATTTTTTTTATTCTGTGATTATACTAAGTCCTCTGCTCTTCTACAACGTTCCAGTGCCCAGGCTATAGGTACTTCCAGTGCTTCTATTGATTTACTGGAGCATGTGCCTTTGTCTACTCGACTGAAAAATATTTCTGATGCAGCAGTACTGGATAGTGTGCCTCTCGCACAAAGGAAGAGAAAACTCACCAAAGCCTCCACAATTCATGTGGCAAGAGAGACTCCTGATTCAGAGGAAGTTCCTTTTGTTCGCAAACACAAATCTTCTCACGACATTCCGGCTTCTGGTGTTTCGGACCTTGCTTTAGAAGAGGCTTATTTGGCCGAAAGGCGTAGGCTTGTTTTGGCCAAATTAAAGAACAAAAAGAAGGTTGATTCAACCTCGACTTTACTGGAAATTGTCACTCACGTGGTCGAGGATATGAGGACTGGAGATGAGGCGGAGGAGACATAAGTTGCCAGTATACTTTCTGACTTACCCAGGACAACTCTCTCCCATAGTGAGCTTATAATCTTTACTTTACTTTTTGCTTTAGATTTCTTATTTCTTATACTTCATACTTATTCTCTTTTTAGGCCCCCGCGAGACCTTATCTCCGCATGCTCCAGCCTCTTCAGGAGATGGCTCTTTCTCTATCGCAGCATCATGTGATGATGAGGACCACCTCACCATCAACTCATTATTCAGCAAGCCATCACATCCTACCCTTTAAGAGGAAGAAAATGATGACACTCCCTATTCATCTCGCGATAGCGTCATTTCCGCGACCTCCACTCCAGAAGGGGATCGCGAGGTTGAGGAGACCGCAGTGTCTTGCGAGGCCTCGCCCAAACTGCCTTCCATCCCTGTTTCCCCGAAGGCCGTTGATGATAGAGCAGAGGATCCAGATTTTGATGATAGGCATTTGCAGCCTCTTGATGGTGATCTTGCATCCGAGGTTGCTGCAACCTTCGCAGACCATCCGAGTATTGAGAGATCCATTTTTGGTACCCCTATCCCAGAGGTTGAGGGAGGTAACTTTCTTTTATCACTTTGTATTTCTATTTCAATCTTAATACCAAAATGTGATTTTAACATGTGTCATTTCCCCCGCCCCCCTTTTTTTTTTTTTTTTAGGTACAAACTCCGAGACCCAAGAGATGATTAATGAGATATTCCATGATACTCCTGATGAGGCGCGTACAGAGGCACTTCCATCCCCATCTCGCATCATCGTACCAGTTCCTCGCGATCCTACTCCCGCCTCTACCTCTGATCCTCCCGAGTCTGTTCGCGACCCTACATCCACTTCTCGCATGCCTGCTGTTGCACCTGTCTATGATGCTGCTTCCTCAGTGCCAACACCTTGGCGTCAGTGGTTTTGCTATCCACATGACATTCCGGTGCTAGATCTAATAGAGGCATCTCATCCAAAGACTTTTGCTCACATGGAAGTTCATGAGCCATTTTTGCAGACGGTCCACCTCCAGCTTGTTGCAGATGTGTTCAGGACCCTTTTAGAGACTGCCATTCAGGACCTTGTCCCTGATACCCTTCCGAGATGTCATGCCCACATAAAGGATTGGAATAAAGTAGGGATGGATGTGTCCTGGTGGGAGACCCGTCTGGCTGTCATTCAGAGACTCTATGATCACCATGTTGTCGAGCTGAGGGGTCACGAGGCTCTTCAAAGAAAACATGCAGAGATTGCAGAGACTCGCAGACAGTTAGCACTACTCGAGGAGGATGAGCAAAAACTTCAGGATTCAACTGAGCATCTTGAGCAGGCCCGTCTTTACTTAGAGGAGCATGAGGGTTTCAAGTTATCAAATCCCATCACTCGAAACCTTTTCTAGCTCATCACTTGTATACCCCCTTTTTTTTACTGTTTTCTAATTGTAACCACATTTTTGCTGTATATCCTTGTATTATGATAGAAATATTGACATGCTTTATACATATGGGATGTTTTGTTTGATTTGCCTTGTCTTTATTTGAAACTTCATGCTTGATACAATTTAATCCATTTCACATTCAGAGGTCCAGCCCTCTCGCGAGTGACTTCATGCTCCATCCTGTAATACCCACTGCTCCCCTCATTTATAATCACATACGGCCCTTCCCACTTAGCTTCAAATTTTATTACTCTTTGTCCCCTCATGATTGCCGGTACTATTTTCAACACTCTGTCCCCCACCTTGAACCATCTGTACTGTACCCTTTTATTGTAGCTCCTTGCTTGTTTCTTATTGTACTCTTTCTGATTTGCAAAGGCTTCGGCCCTTGTTTCATCCAATCCTTCTAATTCTAATAGTCTGTCTTCTAAACTACTTTTGCATGCCAACCTTTTAGCAACCACCTCTATCTCCACAGGTAGCACAACCTCTGCTCCGTAGACTAATACATAAAGGGTCATGCCTGTCGCACTCCGGTATGCGGTTCGATGTGCCCACAGTGCTATTGGGAGCTCTTCCACCCATTTCTTCTAATTATCATGCACCAACCTGGACAAGATTCTAATTAACGCTTTATTAGAGGCTTCAGCCTGCCCATTTCCTTTTGGATAGTAAGGCGTGGACTTGTGATGAATGACTGAGTATCTCCCCAACAAATTCGCGACCTTACTATTGACAAAAGGAGTCCCATTATCTGACAGTATCACCTTTGGTATCCCAAATCGACAAATGATATTTTCCTTTATGAATCGAACCACATTGTTTGTTGTTGTCCGCCGCAGCGGGATAACTTCTACCCATTTTGTGAATAATTCAATTGCCACTAAAATCCATGCATGTCCCTGAGCTTATGGCGTGATTGGTCCAACTATGTCCAATGCCCAAGTATGGAAAGGCCATGGTGTAGCTAAACTATGCAATTCAGCTCCCAGAGCATGGATGAGATCCCCGTGCACCTGACATACATGACATTTTCTGATAAAATCACTGCAACCCCTTTCCATTGTTGGCCAGTAATACCCGGATGATAGCATCTGTTGAAACATTTTTCTAGGGCCTTGATGACCAAATACGTGGACCTGTTTCAATACTTCCCCTGCCTTCTCTTCACTTACACACTTCATCAGTTTTCCTTCAAAGTTCTTTCGAAACAATTTTTCCTCTTGTAAGATGAATCGCGAGGCCAATTTTCTGAACCACGGTTGATCTTTTTCAGGCAAAATTCCATCTTTCAGATAGTGAATATATTTGTCCCGCCAATCTATCATGTCTGCTACATTACCTTCGCTCTCGGATAGATATGCATTACAGTTCTAACAGTTACTTTGTAACTTCACTGCCTCATCCTTCATACTTAGCCAAAATAAACCTTCTCGCTGCAAAACTCGATAGAGACTAACATCTGCTTGACCACATATTTTCTCGTGAGCTTTCTGCAGCAGTTCTTTTATCTCGTTTACTGCTACGCATCTAGCTAGAATTCCTCCGGCTGCCCTGTAATATAACACACCTTTTATGAGATGGTACTCCCGTCTCAAGGCATTGTTATCATTCTTTAGTAGAGCATGTATTATTTGTGCTCTCCAATCATGTTCTTCATACACCTCCGATTCCTTTGTATTACTGACCGCTGAGTTGGTCCTTCGTGCTACTTGCACAGAATACTCCATTCCTTGGAAATATAGTCGCGAACCCAATGTTGCTAGTGCATCGGATCGTCGGTTGCCTTCTCGCGGCTCGTGCGTTAAACTCACAGTCTCAAAGCCTTCTATCATCTCACGGATGAGGGTTCTGTAAGACGCCATATGAGGTTCTTTGACAGCGTACTCCCCTTTCACCTGTTTGATGACCAGTTTGGAATCTCCTCTTACATGAAGTATTCTCGCCTTCAACTGCTGAGCCATCATCAATCCCAGTGTTAAACCTTCATATTCGGCAATATTGTTGGTGCAAGGAAAGTCAAGTTTGTAAGTCATGACTAATTCCTCATTTGTTTCCTCATTCCTCAGTACAAAACAAGCTCCACCTCCCATTTTCGTGGATGAACCATCGAACTCTAAAGAAAACACTGCACTTTGTGCCACACTTGTTACTCCCACCTCCTTTACTTTGGGTTCAGCTCCCCCAAGAAATAAAGCTAGCAAATCCAACAAAGCCTGACTTTTTACTTCTTTCGGCCTAGAGCATGTGATCTCATATTCAGACAGTGCTAATAACCATCGAGCAGTTCTTCCACTGAGTATGGGCTTTGTGAGGAGGTACCGTATAGGGTCATTTTTGGTGATTAGTTCTAACGGATGTGCTAGTAAATAATGTCTGAATTTCTGGGCTGCGAATACTAAAGCGAGACAGTGCTTTTCCAACGATGTGTATCACGACTCTGGTCCTTTGAGCACCCGACTGATATAGTAAACAAGTTTTTCTTCCCCTTCATGTTCCTGGGCCAACAGAGCTCCCATGGATTTATTGGTGGAAGTGAGATACATTATCAACGGTTTTTCTGACTCCGACGCTACTATTATTTTTGGTGATGCCAAAATCTTTTTGATTTTCTTAAAAGCCTCTTGCTGCTCTTCTCCCTAGCTATATACAGATTTTTCTTTCAACAAAGGCATGAGTGGGTGAGTTACCTCTGCTAGTGCCGGGATAAACCTCCTCAGATAAGATATCTTCCCCATAAAAGTTTTCAACATTTTGCGAGTTGTGGGTGGAGCCATTTCTAATACTGCCTTAGCTTTTGTCGGGTCCATATCAATGCCATGCCGATGTACAACACACCCCAAGAACTTTCCTTCTGGTACTCCAAAGGCACATTTGAGGGGATTCATCCTTAAATTATATTCGCGACATTGTTGCAGTACTTTTCGCAAATCACCCACATGATCTTGCACGGCTCTGGATTTTACCACCAAATCGTCGACATAGTCCTCCACAGTTTTACGCATCAAGTCATAGAATATGGCTGTCATGGCGCGTTGATACGTGGCCCCGACATTTTTAAGCCTGAATGGCATGACCGTATAGTGAAAATTCCCCATTGGGGTGCGAAAAACAGTTTTCTCAGCATCCTCCGGCGCCATCTTAACCTGATTGTACCCACTGAATCCATCCATTAATGAGAAAATATCGTGTCCTGAGGTTGCATCTACCATGGTGTCAATGTTGGGTAGAGGGAAATCATCTTTTGCGAAAGCTTTATTGAGATCGCGATAATCTACACATATACGTATCTGCCCAGTCTTCTTCTTTACAGGCACAATGTTCGCGAGCCAGGTCGGATGTTAGGTTGGCTTGATGAACCCTGCTTTCAGTAGCTTCTCCACTTCTACCTTAATTTGTACCTCTAAATCGGGATGAAATACTCATTGTTTTTGCTTCTTTGGTTCTGATGCGGGATTCACATGAAGATGATGGCTTACCAATCCAACATTGAGTCCCAGCATTTGATTATAGTCCCAAGCAAAGACATCTCGAAACTCTTTGAGCAATTCTACCAGGGCATTCTTAGTATCTTCAGGCAACGTACTGCTTATAAAGGTAGGTCGCGAATCCGTGTCGTCGCCTATGTCCACTTCACACAGACCATGTTTTGGTCCCGGATCCACTTTTAGTATTTCAGGTTCAGTGCCAAGTTTTCTTTGTATGATCTTATTTGTCCCGGGGTCAGTGCCAACTGTGCAAGCTTCTGACCCGCAATCCCATCATAATTTGTACACTACTCGTCCATCGGGCATTTTGACCCGTGACCAGATCACCTCTTTGAGCTTCCGTTTAGCTGAACTACCATCTTTCAGTTCATTCCATTCTGGTAACAGTGTAGATAAAACGCCGGGTCCATCTTCCTCACTATACTATGAGAAATAGACTACATCCACAAAATGGGCCTCTGATGTTCAGAAAGGACTCTTAGATGCCTTTACAGTCATTATTCCTTCTCCCCAATTAGCCTTCATTACTTGACGATAGGATGACGGCACTATGCCATATGCATGCAGCCACGGTCTACCCAGTAACAATTGATATGAGGGTTCCCCTTTGATGACATGAAATTTGGTGGGCCCCTTGATCTTCCCAATTTTGAGGTCCAATGTCGCGAATCCCATAGTGGTCTGCTGATCTCCATTAAAATCAGTAACTGCAATAGTATGATTCACGATCTTGCTTTCAGGATAATTGATCATTTGCAAAGTGGCCAGCGGGATCAAATTTACTGACGCTCCTCCATCCAAGAAAGCTCGTTTCATCTCTCGACCATTTACAATGGCTGGTACATACAGAGGCCGATTATGGAAAAAAAGGCACTTGTCTGTCTGCTTCAGAAAATGTGATCTTACTGGAGGCCTTCTCATGCTGCGGAATCACAATGGTATGATTGAGTGCGGCAACTATTTGCTCTTTCAAGAATTCCTTCACATGTTCCTGTATTGGGAGTTCATTGAAGAAGACATCTATCTTAGCATTCTCCTTGGCTTCACGTACTAGCGGGCATTCACACTTGGTGGCATTGGCCACATCCTCAGTACTGTCTCTGGCGGTCACCACAGCCACATGTGCAGGGAACGGCTCCTGAACTACATTCTTTGCCACTTCCAAATCTCCCGATGTTATTTTTTGATGTACTAAACCGCGAAACGCCCAGCAGCCCATCAACGAATTCCGAATACTCCTGTGATAGGGACAGTAATTTCTCCTCATTCTTTCCTCTCTTGGTGGCACCCTTTATACTGGAGGTAGTGCTATGATATGATCTATGATCCATTGATTCAGCAAAGCAACTGCCTCTTTTCCACTGAAAGGTAAAGGGGGTGGTTCAAATCTCCCAGTGCGCTCTTCCCTGGGCTTTTCGTTCTGCGTCGCTGCTACCATCGGTATCCGCCTAGTACTAATATTTGGTCATGTCGAGGGAGCCAAAACTTCTCCTAATCTACGGGCATTATCGACAAGTGCAGAAAAAGTTTTGACCTCTTGGTTGACCAGATGCACTCTGTATTCCCGCAGCATTCCTTTTATACAAATTTTAATCAATTGCAGTTCAGAAATTGGTTCATGACATTACAAAGCAGTCTCGCGAAATCTCCTGACATAAGTTGTTGCCTCCTCCCCAAAGCGTTGTCTTTGCCTTGTCAGTGAAATCATTGAGACCTCCTCATCAGCTTGGAAGAATTTGGTGTAGAATCTGAGCACCATATCCGTCCAACTGGTCACTGAAGCCGGAGCGAGGACAGTATACCATGTACATGTTGTTCCAGTTAAAGACTTGGAGAATTCTCTAAGCTTCAAATATTCATTGTTTCTGTGAGGTCCCAGAGCATCCGCGAACATGGCTATGTGCTCTTTCGCATTTCCCTTTTTGCCATCAAATTGATGAAAGCTTGGTGCCCCATAGTTTTCTGGATATGACAAGGCCATAATGCTAGGATAGTATGGTGGGGCAGTTTCCACTTCCTAAGTTTCATATTTTTCATTCAGGATAGCCCGCAACTGTTCCTTGGTGATGCATGACTCTTTTTCCAGGGGCTCAGTTCTTATTGACTCGCGATAAAGCTCTTGTGCTGAATCCTCTGGAAAAGTCTGATTGTCCATTCTTGGCGATTCAATATTTGGTGGTGAAACGCGCGAGGCCTCCATGAAGTGAAGTATGACCTTTTGCGTTTCTTGGATATTGAGAAGAGTTTGCAGTAGAATTGTTGGCAACTATGCTGAATTATGTGTTGGCTCTATCATCGGAGGGGTTTCTACCTGATCCGCACCAACATTCGCGCGATGGCATTATCTTCGTGCTGGTTGGACTGGTTTTCCTCCTTGTGTTTATGCTGCTTTTTCTTCTTCAACTTGTTCAGTACGTCAGGTCGGTGGACGACCACTCCGCCGAGTCTAACGAAACTCTACTTGTGCAGAAGACATCTTCTCCCCAGTGAAGTCACCTTTAATGTAGGGGTTCGAATTTATTGAGTGATACGAAGAGAGTTTCTACACAAGTGCGTCAGCAAAATAACGGCAATGATGCTTTTTTTGCTTATTGATTTTCTTTATATAGAAGTTGAAGAGAAATGGAAGAAAAGATAACAAGTACAAATGATTGAAAAGTACTGTCTCTCTCTCTAGGAATTTCTCT
This sequence comes from Cornus suecica, assembly GCA_963922005.1. Classification (NCBI taxonomy): domain Eukaryota; kingdom Viridiplantae; phylum Streptophyta; class Magnoliopsida; order Cornales; family Cornaceae; genus Cornus; species Cornus suecica. The sequence goes on from OY998244.1 coordinate 17,083,583, forward strand.
CTCTTAGTCTCCGAAAAGTCCCCTTGAATGAGCTTCCGTACCTCTATTTATAGACATGAGTGTCCAGTAGTTCTCGCGGATTGCATTGCCACGTCAGCACCTGTCTCGCGACATGGTCCTGCGTACCAATCCGCGATATAAATACTTGTACAGTACCATCTTGCGCCTTTGACTTCGCAAAACGGATTCGCGTAATCCCATGCGCAAATTGTACTGTGCACCATGACCTGTGATCCGCGCCTGTTTCATCGCGGATTCTGCCTTTTCCTTAATTAAGGAACCATGATGTACCTGTGATCCGCGCCTATTACGTCGCGGATCTGATTTATCCTTAGCCAAGGATGTCGTTATAACTTTGCTGGGTCATGACCAATCATGCATGCCTTGGTCATGTCCCTGAATACTTTCGGCCTCTCTAAGGTACTCTTGCTTAGGATGGTGTAAATAAGGTCGCGACCCACTATTTACTCATCCCAAGCATTTCCCCTAGATTCCGAGTAGTACTCGCTACGCGAGTAGCATATAGGGTTATGAGTTTCTGATGCGAGCTATAAAACACATCAGTCCCTCATATCTCCCTCTGTATAATGCAAGCTCTCGCGTGCAACCATATTTAGGCCATTTCCCCAAGTAATCAATTATTTGGGCCAATCTCCCAAGTAATCTTTTACTTGGGTTGGTTTCCCCAAATATACCAATCCTGGGCCATATCCCAGATAATTAAAGCTTGGGCCATATCCCAAATAATTTAATCTTTGAGCCAAATCTCAATATGAACCATTTCGCCATTGTGCTGATTCGCCAATCACCCCTTTACAATCTTTATCTTCTATTTCATTAAAAAAAACTCTAATAAATCAACTTTTCTGAACCATTACCCTTTCATCTCAAAAAACCTTCCATCTCACAATCGTCATCTTCATCAAATATATCATTAGGTAAAAAAACATTCAAGAATGTTATTATAAAACTTTTATTTCATAAGGTAAAATTGTTAATGCAGTCTTTAAAACTTTTTGACGCAATAGGTAAAATATTTTGTTCTAGCTAAAAGGTACAAAGTATGAACACTTCTCAATTTGTAGAAAATACACACTTCCAGAATTTCATGTAAACTTTTTGTTTCATTGAGTATAACTTCTAATTCTTGCTATAAAACTTATATTTCATTAGGTAAAACTTTTGACGCGAGATATGAAACTTTTTGACTCAAGATGTAAAATATTTTGTTTCACCTGAAATTTATCGAGAGTAAGCACTTCCCGATTTCTAGAAAATGCACGTTTTCCGAAAGTCATGTAAAACTTTTGTTTCATTGAGTAAAACTTATATTTCACTTCGTATAACTTTTAACTCAATATATGTAACTTTGTTGATTTTAGTTTAGTGTTATATAATAAGTTTCACCTAAAATCTATTGATAATGAACACTCATCAAATTTCAAAAAATTCATAGATATCATAAAAAGTATCTTGAATAACATTTAACTATACCCATATCTCAACAAAATAATATAAATTATATATCAAATTGTCACCATATCATCATTAAGGTGAGTCAACAAAATAATATAAATTACATATGTATATATATATACATGTATATCATCGACTCACCTGAATGTTTTTCCTCGCCAAGTCAAAAAAACGTTTCAATCTCTTTCTCACTCCCATGAGTCAATACGGAATACCGACGTCTGCCCTGATTTCAGCGATTACGAAGCAGTTCTCAGGCATGAAGCTGTGAACTGATTATAACGGCTCAAGAAGGAAACCCCTAAAGGGAAGAGGAAATATGTGATTAAGGGTACTAAGGAGATTTACTTATTGGAGATATAATTGTCATTATAAAAATTATTATAAATTAGTTGAGGGTATTTTTATCATGCAATTATCCAAACTTATCAAAATTTTAATTATTTTACTAAAAGTTGTCCTTTTTATAATTATTTTTGAAAAATGAGATTTTTCTTAAATTATTTTTTGAATGTTGTCATTTTAAAAAAATTCCGTTATTTTTATGTAGCTGATAAATTTTTTTGATACATCGTTATAATTATACTATTTATTTGACCCAGACAATATATGAAAAATTAGTAAATAAGTATATATATACATGAAAGAAACAAAGGGAGTTGTTGCTTTTATTTACATATTACTTATTTAGCCTCAAATTAAATGAAAGACAATAAATTCTAGAGATAAATATATTAAAATACAAACAAAAGGAAAAAAAAAAAGGACGTAATATTAAAATTATAGTTGTTACTTGCTATCCTGCGTTCATGTAAATTTATTTGCATATAAGGCAAAAACAAGCATTATGAAATTGCGCATAGAGTGAAGTAAATTTTACAAAGTTATAAAGAACTTCAAGACATTATTGATTGTGATACTGACATTATTGATTGTGATAGTGTAATCCATTAAAATTTATTTATTTTTGTATATAATTAATTATTATATTATTCTTTTTAGCATATTCGTGCCATGACTTAATATTCGTATCGTGTCGTATGCATGTCTGTGTCCGTGTCCATGTCTGGCAATTTCCGTGTAGATGCTTAATCAAAGAAAAAACTCAATTGTTACGTTATAATATTAACACAAATTGCAGCTCTAAACTGAATAATGTGGTGTTATGTATAGATATATAGGTAGGAATAATATCACGAACCTCTCCCCTTAATATACTAAGACATAATTATTGCAAGTAATACCCTCAACGCTTCTAAAATACCATTATATCTCCCTTCATGTGAGCTTTATGTATCAGTAGTTTCAGACTTCTGTTTATAGTCAATGCCGAATATTGACTTTTTCATATGATTAAAGTCATTTCTTGTCAAAAATTACTAATTTACACTTGTTATATTTCCAAGGGTAAATTGCTTAAAAACTCTCTCAATTTTATTCTCTTTCTCTACTATACCCCCTCAACTATGAAATGAGTCTAGAACCCCCTAAACTTTTATAAAATATTGCACCATGGACTTGCCCTCAAATATTTTTACCATTTTACCCTCCAAACTTTTTGTATTTCCACCTTACTTTTAATCTTATCCTTACTATTATATTTCTTAATTCTTTAAATTACAAAAATATTATTTCTTTTAGTTAGAATATTAATTATGTCATTTACCTTTAATGTATTAGACTAAATATACTCTCAAATGTTAATTTTTTTTTTGTAAGTTTTAATTATTTTATTTGTAAATCAATTAACTTGTTATTAAATTTTAGTTTGATTTAAATCATAAAACTCAATCCTAATTAATATATTAATAAATAAATCACAATTTATGAATATATTTTTATGAAAAGAAAGTTTCATTTGGCAAAAAAAAAATTAAGTAGGATAATGAGTTTTAAGATTTAAATCAAATTAAGTTTTATTGGAAAATGATATATATTTTGGAATATATATATAATTCGTCAAAAATATATATATTTCGAATTGTTTGAAAAAAATAAGAATTTTTTCCAAAAAATAATTGTCTTGGGAAAAATATATATTATGTTCCAAAATATGATTTTTTTCGAAAATAATATAATTTTTTTTCCGAAATATATATTTTTTATATTTTAGAAAATAATGTATATTTTTCAAAAAAATTCATATTTTTTTAAAAAATTCAAAAAATATATACTTTTGACGAATCATATATATATATATATTCCGAAATATATATCATTTTCCAATATATATATATTCCAAAATATACATATTTTTTCGAAAAATAATTTTTTGAAGGTTTGATTTCACTAAACCGTCCTATACTATTGATGGTAGTTTAGGTATTATCACTCAAAATCATATTTTGGAACATAATATATATTTTTCTCAAAAAAATTATTTTTCGGAAAAAATTCATATTTTTGAAAATAATATATATGTTTCTCAATAAAAATTATTTTTCGGAAAAAATCATATTTTGGAACATAATATATATTTTTCCCAAAAAAATTATGTTTTGGAAAAAAATCATATTTTTTTAAAAGAATTCGGAAAATATATATTTTTGACGAATTATATATATATTCCGAAATATATATCATTTTCCTATATATATATATATATTTGTAATTTAAAGAATTAAGAAATATAATAGTAAGGATATGATTAAAGGCAATGTGGAAATACAAAAAGTTTGAAGGGTAAAAGGTGTAAAGGGGTGATTGGCGAATCAACACAATGGCGAAATGGTTCATATTTAGATTTGGCTCAAAGATTAAAGTATTTGGGATATGGCTCAAGCTTTAATTATCTGGGATATAGTCCAGGATTGATATATTTGGGGAAACCGGTCCAAGTAAAAGATTATTTTGGAGATTGACCCAAATAATTGATTACCTGGGGAAATAGCCCATATATGGTTTCACGCGAGAGCTTGCATTATACAGAGGGAGGTATGAGGGACTGATGTGTTTTATAACTCGCATCAGAAACTCATAACCCTATATGCTGCTCTCGTAGCGAGTACTACTCGGAATCTAGGGAAAATGCTTGAGATGAGTAAATAGTGGGTCGCGACCTTATTTACACCATCCTAAGCAAGAGTACCTTAGAGAGGCCGATAGTATTCAGGGATATAACCAAGGCATGCATGATTGGTCATAACCCAGCAAAGCTATAACGGCATCATTGGCTAAGGATAAATCAGATCCGCGATGTAATAGGCCTGGATGACAGGTACATCATGGTTCCTTAATTAAGGAAAAGGCAGAATCCGCGATGAAATAGGCGCGGATCACAGGTCATGGTGCACAGTTCAATCCGCGCATGGGATTACGCGAATCCATTTCGCGAAGTCAAAGACGCAAGATGGTACTGTACAAGTATTTATATCGCGGATTGGTACGCAGGAACCATGTCGCGAGACAGGTGCTGACGTGGCAATGCAATCCGCGAGGACTACTGGACACTCATGTCTATAAATAGAGGTACGGAAGCTCATTCAAGGGGACTTTTCGGAGACTAAGAGAGAGAAATTCCTAGAGAGAGAGACAATATTTTTCAATCATTTGTACTTGTTATCTTTTCTTCCATTTCTCTTCAACTTCTCTGTAAAGCAAATCAAAAAGCAATAAAAGCATCATTGCCGTTATTTTGCTGACGTACTTGTGTAGAAACTATTTTCGCATCACTCAATAAATCCGAACCCCTACAAAAGGGTAAAAGAATTTGAGAGCAAGTCCATGATGCAAGAAAATGAAAGTTGAGGGGGTATAGTAAAGAAAGAGAGTAAACTTGAGGGGGGGTTTAAGCAATTTACCCTATTTCCAATGATATTTTACGTCTTACTTTTTACAATAAAAATTACTAACATAACCCCACACAATAAAAATTACTAACATAACCCCACAAATTTGACCTAAATACCTTAAATGTATTCATTATAAAACCGAATATATAGGATAATAATGTGTATATACTGGCACTCGCTAAAGTGATTTTCCTAAACTTCAATTGGTGATTTGACGCATATAATCAAACTCCTTATCACTTGGAATCCAATTGTAGTTTCTTTCCTGATTCAACAAGGTTGAAAAACAATCCTTATCCTAACCCACAACGTCAAGAAAGAAAGTAAAGAGTTTTTCCTTTTCATATTTGGAACCAAAAATGGGCATTTACGGAACATACTCTCCAAGTGATCGTGTGAAAATAAAAGTGTTAAATATAAAAAATTATTACGATATAATTTTACCTTTTAATTGTGAGTAGTATATAATATAATTGGGTTAAGAGGATTATTAAAACAGAGAGATCAAAATTATATTTTAAATAATCATAAATTAGTAAATTTAATTATATTAAAAATAGTTTGATTGGTTTGTTATTTATAATCTAGGGATATTATCATAAAACCCTCAATACTATGATATTTATCTCAAATTACTCCTCCCTAAACTATTTGACTATGTTAAATAACTATATTAACATTACTCTTTTAGTTATTTATCTTAAATTTTCTATTTCAAGGACAATAACAAAGCAACAATGGAAAAAAAAAAACATATGCACTAACAAATATTTTCATCACCTTCAACATAAAATTATTCGATAATTTAATTCATATTTGTTTTTGTCATAAAAAATATTAATAGTAATGTAGACCCATTTTCTTTTAAATAAAAATTTGGATTGTGTAATTTAGAAAAAAAGATTAATATTGCTTTAATTTCGGATTGAGACAAAATATGAGTTTATTGTGAAACTAAATATGCCCATATTTGTTAGTGCACGGTATCAAAGCAATATCAGTTTTTTTCCAAAATTACCCAATCCCAATTTTTATTTAAAAGAAAATGGGTTTACATTACTATTAATATTTTTTATGAAAAAAATTATGAATTAAATTTTTGAATAATTTTATGTTGAAGGTGATGAAAATATTTGTTAGTGTATGTGTTTTTTATTTTATTTTCTATTGTTGTTTTGTTATTGTCTTTGAAATAGAGAAATTAAGATAAGTAATTAAAAGGAGAATGTTAATATAATCATTTAACATAGTCAAATAGTGCAAGGAGGGGCAATTTGAGAAAAAATAATAGTGCAAGGGATAATATCATCACGTAGTCATGATATTGACTTCACTTGAGTGGACTTAACTTCAATTTCATGAAATTGACTTCATTTGAGTAAATCCCCAATTCAAGTTTATAAAATTAAATTAAATTGAGTTGAGTTCAATTTAGTAATTCCACACTTCAATTTCATGAAATTGACTTCATTTGAGTAAATCTCCAATTCAAGTTTATAAAATTAAATTCAATTGAGTGAAATTAACTTCAATTCAATTAATTTTGAGTTCAATTTAGTAAATTCATACTACAAATTTATGAAATTGACTTCAATTAAGTAAAACCTCAACTAAATTTCACGAACTTGAGTTCATTTATGTAAATCTTCAATTCAATTGAGTGAAATCGACTTCAATTTAGTAATTTCACAATTCAGTTTAATAAAATCTAAATCAATTGATTCAATTGAGTGAAATTGGCTTCAATTTAGTAAATGCCTAATACAATATAATGAAATTGAGTTTAATTGAGTAAATCTAGACTATAATTTCATGAAATTGACTTCAATTAAGTAAAACCTCATTTAAATTTCATGAACTTGAGTTCATTTGTGCAAATTCATAATTCAATTTCATGAAAGCATATAATTAGTACTTTATACACATCATATACAACATTTTTAGTCACACATATACTGATCATATAATTTTCTTTATATGCCTAGGTTCTTGTTTTGTATATGGAGCAAATACTTCTAAAATATTTGTATAAATTGTTGATTAAAATTTTATTTTTTGTTGTTCTAGTAATTTCCCTTTCTCATAATCAATCAAAAAAATAAAACTATAGGTGCCTAAAGAATATGACTAAGATTAGAAAATAATATGACTAAGATTAGTCTTTTGGCACGGTTTGATAAAACTGTCGCTAAAAATGGTCTTTTAAGGACAGTTCAGAATGTCACTAAAGGACATACTGATTTTTTCTTTTATTTTATTTAGGCGTAGCTAGTTGGCGGTAAAGACTCCCGCATTTTTTTTTACCATTTAGGACGGTTCCAATTTTTCGTGGCTAAAAATATGGATTTTACCGATGGTTCTGTGCCTTTAGTGACAGTTTAAAAATCCGTGACTAAAAAGTATGAGTATTAGCAACATTTCGACATTTCTGTCACTAACAAATATGACTTTTAGCAACGGTTTTGTATCTTTATCGACGGTTTTAAAGTCCATGACTAAAAATATGAGTATTAACGACAGTTTGACATTTCCGTCACTAAAAAATATGACCTTTAGTGACGGTTTTGTACCTTTAGCAATGGTTTGAAAGTCCGTGACTAAAAATATGGGTATTAGCGACAGTTTAAAATTTTCGTGACTAAAAAAAATGACATTTAGTGACGGTTTTGAAGCTTTAGCGACGATTTGAAAGTCCATGGCTAAAAATATGCGTATTAGCGACAGTTTAAAATTTTCGTGACTAAAAATGGACTTTTAGAGACAGTTCTTGAGGGTGTCTCTAAAGGACCGTCGCTAAAAGTCCGATTCTTGTAGTGTATAAAAGGTGATAATGAATCGAAATATTAGACAGTCCTTGTGTTTTTATTAGTAGTATATAGATAGATAAATAAATATATACAGATTTTTATATTTTAAGTTATATTATTTTTTCTTGCTGAAATATATTTATCTTATATCTTTACTCTATATCTTATGAAATATCCATTAGAGTTACATTTCAATTAATGTATATTAATTAAATAATATATTTTTTTTAAAATGAAAATATTTATAACCCCTTGTCTTATATCTTTACTCCATATCTTCTGAAATATTCATTAGAGTTACATTTCAAGTAATGCATATTAATTAACTATTATTATTTTTTAAAAGTATTGAAATATTTTCAACCCATTTTATTTTACTCTATATCGTTTTGATATACTCCATAGAGTTGCACTTCAACTAATACATATTAATTCATTAATTTTTATTTTGAAGAAAATGTTTGAAAATATTCTCAACCCCTCACATTTTTGAATAGTTGTTATAGATATATATATTATAGGATTTTCATCTTGAGGCATGGAGGTAATTTTTCCACCTAGATATTTGTCTCATAAAATAAGGGAGACAACACAAGGGCATCCCGGTCATTTCTTACCTTTAGGGGGTGTCATTGTAAGAAAAATGAAATCTCAGGGGGCAAGTGCAATTGATCAAAACTTCAGGGGATCTGAGTGAAAATTACCTTAATTGTAATTAACGGTGTTACGACGGGAGGGAGTGTGTAGGGGGTTCGGAAGATTTAGATGATGCAAATATAGTTTCTGCGCGAGATCGTCAGCCAAATAACAGTACTTATGCTTTTATTGCTTTTGATTTGCTTTACAGAGAAAATGAAAGAGATATCAAATACAAGTATTTGAGAAGTACTTTCTCTCTCTAGGATTCTCTCTCTTTTGGTCCCTCCCCCCTGAAGTGAGCTCATGCATCTCTATTTATAGACACAAGTGCTCAGTAATCTTCGCGGTTTGTATTGCCACGTCAGCACCTATCTCGCGACATGGTTCCTTCGTCCTCGCGGATTCTTATTGCCATGTCAGCACCTATCTTGCGATATGGTCCCTGCGTACTTAATCTTTGATATAAATATCTTGCACAGTATTATCTCATGCCTTTGACTTCGCGAAACGGATTCGCATCATCTTTATAAGGATCACATTGTGCGCCATAAATACCTTGCACAATATCATCCGCGAAACATATTCGCGGATCATAATGTGCATTGTGCCCTGTGATCCGCGCCTGTTGCATTGCGGGTCTAATTTATCCTTAGCCAAGGATGTTGTTATAGATTTTGCTGGGTCATGACCAATCATGCATGCCTTGGTTATGTCCCTGAATACTAGCGGCCTCTCTAAGGTACTCTACTTAGGACGGTGTAAATAAGGTCGCGACCCACTATTTACTCATCCCCAGCATTTCCCTTAGATTCCGCATAGTACTTGCTACGCGAGCAGCATATAGGGTTATGACTTCCTGATGTGAGCTACAAAACACATCAGTTTCTCATACCTCCCTCTGTATAATGCAAGCTCTCGCGTGAAAACCATATTTGGGCTATTTCCCCAAGTAATCAATTATTTGGGCCAATATCCCAAAAATCTTTTACTTGGGCCGGTTTCCCCAAATATACCAATCATGGGCCATATCCCAGATAATTAAAGCTCGGGCCATATCCCAATGAGTCATTTTGCCATTCGTTTCGCGAATCGTTCCTCTTTACATTTTTCCCCATTGCACTTTTGATACTTGGCCAAGTATTAAAAGTGTAATAACCTGTGGTTTCACAAATCAAACCTTTACTTCAAGGCTGCTTTTCCCCTTGCCACTTTTGCCTTTCTCTTGCGGATGAAATTTATCTCCCATATTTCGTGTCTATCGATCCGCGAATGTTCCTTCTTAGTTTTTCTGTTTTTCAACGATTGTTGTGCATGTGCTTATTTTGTTTTTCCCCAAACCTTTCTTATTTTTCACAAACTCTTTTTATCCTTTGATCCGAGTCTTTTGTATTTGCGGCAACCTTGGCGTCGGTTAGGCTTCCACGGTTATTAATGGCACCCCCTAGATTTCCGTGCCTCATCCCTATAAAAGTTTCCCTTGTCCATTTCATTTCACTTTTTCCTCTTGCCTCCATTTTTCTGCTTCGCTACTTCAAAACTTCTTGTGTTATTCTTGTTTTTGCTATTTTATTCTCAAACCCTCCTTTCCTTCGCGGTCTGTAATTTAAACCCTTACTCCCCTAGTTTCAATGGCTAAATCCTCAACCCCCAAAATTTTAGTTCCTCCATCTGGGATTGTCCCATCTGTTCCCCAGCCAACAAAATGGAGAAAGGCTCCATTTTTCGAGATTTCTCATGATCATTTTTGGAGTTCTATTGAGAACCTTCCTCCCGCGGGAGACATTACAGATGAACCCATGCTTATTCATTCTGATGGTGAAGCCCCCTTAGCCAATATCCCACCTACCTCACTTCTTCACCTACTTATTGAAAGAGGTGATGTCCCATATTCTTTTATAGAATATGAAGGGCATGTGTCACCCATTACCCATTGGAGGATGTGGTCCAGCCACATACTCAGCCAGGATAGGCACCGCGAGACTCTCAGACAGACAAGTTTACTGGACTCCATAGAGCTATTTTCGGATTTGTCTGTTCGTCGAGACGCGGATGCTCTCAATCTTTTGGTGTCGCGATGGAGTTCTTTCTTGCACACTTTTATAACCTCTTAGGGAGAATTTACCCCAACCCTGGAAGACATGTACGTGTTATTCCGACTCCCGGTTTTTGACTCGCGGTCCCTTGATGCCCCAGCTTTCAGTGAGGCAGACCAGGTGATTCATTCCCACCTCTAGTCTTACGCATCTTATGCCGCGAAAAGAGGCAACCGTTTTAAGGATGGTGCCATACTTGACAAGGCACCTTTTATAAAAAGTGCAAAGTTAAAATATTCAAACTGGTGTCATCACTTCTTCAGGGAATATGAACCGAAACTGCCTCTCCTCCGCGGTCAAGACCGCGAATCGGTGCTTGGCCTTGAATTCAGCGGCGACTTTGAACTGGCAGGCTTTTTAGCCTATTGGTTGGACCACTATATTTTTCAGGGACGTCCTGAAGATGGGCCCAATAAACTGGTGTTTTTGATGGCTTCTATAGCCTCGCGAGGCATCAGGCTTCCCTTAGCTCCCTTCTTCCTGGGTACCCTTTATTCCCAGTTGGATACTTTATCCAATGATTTTCTAAGGTCAGTTGGTAGGTATGACATAAATAAGCACCCATGTCCCTTTCCTTTTCCTTATGCTCTTTATTTTTGAAAGATTCCCAAAATATGCCCCTAAACCCCTTAGTTTTTCATCTTCGAGTATTGACACCCTTGGTCCCAGATCGCGAGCTGCTCGCTGGTCTGGCCTTCTTTCTACCAAGCGACTTGAAGATTTTATTGACTTCAGTTGTAATTTCTCCTAGAGACCTTACACAATGCCTTTAGATGGTGTTTATTTTCCCTCTTTCTATCCCATGGAGGAGCAAACCATTTATGGTTATCAGCAACATGAAAAGCTTATCTTCGCTGCTTTTTCCTTTGAGTGTTGCTTGCCTATTTTTGATGACTCTTTCTCGCGGACCACACTTTACAATCCTTCACGGGTGGCTCGTCAACTGGGTTTTGAGCAAGCAGTTCCAGTTTATGTTGCACATCCCTCAGGCGATTCCCCAGACAACTATGATGCGGCCCTGGTGAGGTACAGCGAGGAATATGAGAAAAAACACCAAGAGTTCTCCTTTTCCATTTTTATTCCCGCGAGATCTCGAGCAGGTGGCCGAACCGCGGCTTATGTTGATTTTTGGTTTCAAGTGACAACAGACTTCCAAACATTTATGATGGGTCCTCCTAGACCAATTGCTCCCGTAAAAATATTCGTGGGAGACTCATCTTTGAAATTACACAAGCCCCATGGCTCACGCGGATTTTATAGCAAGCTTTCTCTTCCTGTTTCTGATGATTATGAGGGCCCAAGCACTTCAAATCTGGTTACTAAGAAACATAAAATTTTGAAAGAGAGAAGGTAAATCCAAAGTTCCTCCAGCGCCTAAACGGAAGCGTTCCGAACGTGTCGAGGTTCCCACTGTCATTCCAGTTCGCGAGGAACCTATATCAAAACGCTTGGTAATGATTTTATAACTTTGTATTTTACTCTTATTCTTAAACACTGCTCTCAATTACCATTTAACCTGCTTGAATGTTTTCAGAGATCTGCGAGTGTTGCTGTTATATCACCATCGCGAGTTAATCTTTCAATAGATCCCTCTGTATCGGTTAATTCTACGGGCGATCCTTTGGATTATATTCCGTTGTCTCAACGAAGAAGAGATCAAAGAGCACAGATTATAGAAGCTGCTACTCATATTTCTGAAGATGATGAGGTAGATACTATTCCTTTGATTCGCAAGAGGTCGAATCCTTCTGCCTTGCTCTCTCCTGACAGATTTGGAGTTGAACCTCTTGTTTTTCAGTCACATCAAGTTGAGGATGAAACCGCAGAATTTACTCAAGGTCAGGCTAAATCATCCTCGCGGATGGAAGAATTACCTCGTTTGGAAACATTCTCTCCACGATCAAAAGCAAATTCCTTACTGGATACAGTTGCAAAGTTTGTGGAGGACATTCATGTTTCAGATCCTTTATTCTCATGTACTGTCTAACTTGCTTAAATCTTCCTTTATCTTTTATCCTTTTGTGCTTCCGTTATACCTAGTGTTTTATTTCCCCTTTTTAGCTCGCGGGATTGGAACGGATGCAAATCAGCAAGTTGACCATTCTAATGATGATTCTGACCGTGAGGTTGCTAACATACTCTCAGACTTTTTGGCTCAGGAAAAAGAAAAGGCACCGACTATATCTAAAACTATGAGAAAGATTCTGCTATCTGATTCAGACGATGGGGATGATCTTCCTATTTCTACCATTATCCGTAAGGATGCTCCATCTAACACGAATTCATCCCCTCATGATCAATCCGCGGTCTCGACGAATCTTGATGTCGTAGATCAAAATGAAACCATGAATATTTCGAAGATACCTGAAGCAGACGATACCAGTCTTGTCTCAGAGGTAGATGTCGCAGCAGCGACTGATCCTCAAGCCTTCAGTTCTGACACAGATGTTCGGCATATGGAACCTCTCATTTGATTGCTGCTGAGCTTGCAGCCACTTTGCAGGATGGGTCTCAAATTCAAAAATCACTTTTCGGGGGTCCTGAGGCTGATATGGAGACTATTGCTGAATCTTCTCTTGTCGCGAATCAAATTCAGTCTGCGAATGATGGTATAATATATCCGATTTTTATCCGCGAATATAATTCTCTGTATAATATTGACTTGTTGATAATTCCATCTTTTTCTGCAGATAAGTCAAACAAGAGTCCTGAATCCTTATTTCCTGATTCTGCATTTGAGGATCCGGAAGAGCTACTCAATGAATTCCCCTCGCCCCCAAATACTTTACAAAACCTGACATTCCCTAGCTCTGATTCCTTTTTCCTTCCCATTCATCCTCCTCAGCCTTCTTTACCTAACCTTTCATCCGCGCCACAAATGCAGTCTCATCAACCCTTTCAAACACCTCCATCCATTCCTGCTACCACATCTGCGCCACATATACCATCTCATCATCCTTCGCTTACCCATACATCCATTCTTACCACCACATCCGCGCGACAAGCTCAAACTCATCAACCCCCTCCTCAAGCCATTCCCGCGCCTTTAGCTCAAAACCCTCAGTCGGATCAAGTCTACTGGCATAACTTTTTATGCTATTCAGGCGATATGGCCATTTTGGATCGCGTTTTCAGTAGTCATCCGGAGACTTTTGCTACCATGGAGCTCTATGATCCCCTTCTCTAACCTACATTTCTGCATATTATCGCGAATACTTTCGCTTCCTTGACAACTACTTGCATCCACGATCTTACCTCTACCACTTTGCCACTTTGCCACGCCCGTATCAAGGGTTGGAAAAATATGAAAATGAACGTAACTTGGTGGGAGGTTATCTTGAAAAGGTTGAGCGCTTATATGCAAAACACTGTGCTGAGGTCAAAGCTCTTACTGAGTACCAAACTAGTATGTCAAGAGTGGAAGAAGTCTGTGCTTTATTAGCTGTAGTGGAACAAGATGCCTTGAGGCTAAAAGATTCCGCGGAACATTTCATGCGTTCCCGCGAGATACAAGAGGAACATCAAAATCTCCACATCTCTTCTCCTGTTAGCCGTGATTTGTACTAGGCGGCGATTTGTACTAGTGCTATTATTATTCTTGACGTACTTCATACATATTCATATATGCAATTATTATGTATATATATATATATATTTTTTTACATTGTGTTGATGTTGTATGTTTCATCACCATTCACCTCTTTTATCTAAGATTGGTACAATTTGATCCATTTTATGTTAAGGGGTCCTGCTCTCTCGCGAGTGATTTCATGCTCCATTCTGTAGTACCCACTACTTCCTTCACTTACAATCACATACGGACCCTCCCACTTGGCTTCAAATTTTCTCACCCTTTGTCCTCTCATGATTGTTGGTACTACTTTCAACACTCTGTCCCCCACCTTAAACCATCTGTACCGTACCTTTTTGTTGTAGCTTTTTGCTTGTTTCTGATTGTACTCTTTCTGATTTGTAAATGCCTCGGCCCTAGTTTCATCCAATCCTTCTATCTCCAATAGCCTATCCTCCAAACTTCTTTTTCATGCCAGCCCTCTAGCAGCCAACTCAAGCTCCGCAGGTAGTACAACCTCTACTCCATATACCAGTGCATAAGGGGTCATGTTTGTTGCACTTCGATATGCGGTTCGATGTGCCCACAATGCTATTAGAAGCTCCTCTGCCCATTTCTTCTGATTATCATGCACCAGTCTAGACAAGATTCGAATCAGTGCTTTATTAGAAGCTTCAGCCTGTCCATTTTCTTTTGGATAGTAAGGCGTGGACTTGTGATGAATTATTGGATATCTCCCCAAATAATCCGCGACCTTACTATTGACAAAACGAGTTCCATTGTCTGACAGTATCACCTTTGGAATCCCAAATCGACAGATGATGTTTTCCTTCATGAATCGAACCACATTGTTTGCTGTCATTCGTCGCAATGGGATAGCTTCTGCCCATTTTGTGAAAAATTCAGTTGCTACTAAAACCCACGCATATCCCTGAGCCTGCAGCGTGATTGACCCAATTATATCCAGCGCCCAAGTATGGAAAGGCCAAAGAGTCGCTAAGCTGTGTAATTCGGCTCCCGAAGCATGAATAAGATCTCCGTGCACCTGACATATATGACATTTTCTGACAAAATCGCTGCAATCTCTTTCCATTGTTGGCCAGTAATACCTGGATGATAGGAGCTGTTGGAACATTTTTCTCGGGCCTTGGTGACCAAACACGTGGACCTGTTTTAATACCTCCCCTACCTCTTCTTCACTTACGCATTTCATCAATTTTCCTTCAAAACTTTTACGAAACAATTTACCCTCTTGTAGAACAAATCGCGAAGCCAATTTTTTAAACCGCTGGGTGATATTTTTTAAGCAAAATTCATTTTTTCAGATAATGCACATATTTGTTTCGCCAGTCTATCGTGTCTGCCACATTACCTTCGTTCACGGAGGGATATGCGTTGCAGTTTTGACAGTTACCTTGTAATTCGACTGCATCACTCTTCATATATGGCTAAAAGAAACCTTCTCGCTACAAAACTCAATAGAGACTGACGTCTGCCTGGCCACATATTTTCTTGTGAGTCTTCTGTAATAGTTTGTCAATTTCTTTCATTGCTCCGCATCTGGCTAGAATTCCTCCAATCGCTCTGTAATACAATATGCCTTTTATAATCTGGTATTCTCGTCTCAAGGCATTGCTGTCATTCTTTAGTAAAGCTTGCATTATATGTGTTCTCCAATCGTGTTCTTCATACTCCTCCAGTTCCTTCTTATTATTGACCACAGAGCTGGTTCTTCGTATTATCTGTACAAAAACCTCTAACCCCTGGAATTGTAGACGCGAACCCAATGTTGCCAACACATCGGATCGTCGATTGCTCTCTCGTAGTTCGTGCTGGAAATCCACTTTCTCAAAGCTTTCAATCATCTGACGGACGAGAGTTCTATAAGACACGAGATGGGGCTCTTTGACAACATACTCCCCTTTCACCTATTTGATGACCAGTTTAGAATCTCCTCTTACATGAAGTATTTTTACCTTTAGCTTTTGGGTCATCACTAATCCCAGCGCCAACCCCTCATATTCCGCCACGTTGTTGGTACAAGGAAAATCAAGTTTGTAAGACATCACTAATTCCTCCTTTGTTTCTTCATTTCTTAATACAAAACAGGCCCCACCTCCTTTTTATGTGGATGATCCATCAAATTCCAAAGTATATTATGCTTTTTGGGTCATATTTGCTACTCCCACTTCCTCTGCTTTCGGTTCGGCTTCCCCAGGAAATAAGGCTAGCGAATCTGACAAAGCCTAACTCTTTACTGCTTTTGGTCTGGAGAATGTGATCTCATATTCAGATAATGCTAACAACCATCGAACAGTTCTTCCACTGAGTATGGGCTTTGTGAGCATATACCGTATAGGGTCGCTTTTTGTGATTAACTCCAACGGATGTGCCAGTAAATAATGTCTGAATTTCTGGGCCGCGAATACTAGAGCAAGGCAATGTTTTTCCAATGAGGTGTATCACGAGTCTGGTCCCTTCAATACCCTACTGATATAGTAAACAGACTTTTCTTCCCCTTCACGTTCCTGGGCCAGGAGAGCCCCTACATACTTTTTTGTGGAAGTAAGGTACACGATCAATGGCTTCCCTGCTTCTGGCGTTATCATCGTTTTTGGTGATGCCAAGATCCTTATGATTTTCTCAAAAGCCTCCTGCTGCTCTTCTCCCCAGCTATATATAGATTTTTCTTTTAACAACGGCATTAATGGGTGAGTTACTTCTGCCAGTGCTGGGATAAACCTTCTTAAATAAGATATCTTTCCCATAAAGGTTTTCAACATTTTTTGGGTTGTGGGTGGTGCCATTTCCAATAATGCTTTAGCTTTTGTCGGGTCCATATCAATCCCCTGCCGATGCACTACACATCCCAAGAAATTTCCTTCTGGTACTCCAAAGACGCATTTTAGATGATTCATTTTCAAGTTATATTCGCGACATCTTTGCAATACTTTTCTCAGATTGCCCAAATGATCCTGCATAACCTTGGACTTCACCACTAAATCATCTACATAGTCCTCCACAGTTTTGTTCATCAAGTCATGGAATATGGCCGTCATGGCACGTTGATATGTAGCCCCGACATTTTTAAGACCAAATGGCATGACTGTATAATGGAAATTCCCCATTGGGGTGCGAAAATTAGTTTTTTCAATATCCTCTGGTGCCATCTTAATTTGGTTGTATCCGCTAAATCCATCCATAAGTGAAAAGATTTCATGTCCTGAGGTTGCATCCACCATAGTGTTAATATTGGGCAAGTGGAAATCATCATTTGGGCAGCCTTTATTGAGATCACGATAGTCTACGCATACGCGGATCTGTCCATTCTTTTTTTTCACAGGCACAATATTAGCGAGCCATGTTGGAAGTTGAGTTGGCTTAATGAACCCTGCTTTCAACAATTTTTCAACCTCTGCCTTAATCTATATTTCAAGTTTTGGATGAAATATTCGTTACTTCTGCTTCTTCGGCTCTGATGCTGGTCGTACATGACGATGATGACTAACCAATCCAACATTGAGTCCCGACATTTGATTATAATCCCAAGCGAATACATCTCGAAACTCTTTGAGCAAATCTATCAAAGCATTCTTAGTTTCGTCTGGCAATGTATTGCTTATGAAGGTAGGTCACGGATCTGTACCATCGCCTATGTCTACTTCACACAAACCGTGCTCTGGTCGTGGATTCACTTTCATCACTTCAGGGTCTGTGTTCAGTTTTGTTTGTTCAATATCTTCTTTCCCGGGGTCAGTGCCAATTGTGCAAGTTTCTAACCCCCAACCCCGTCATAATTTGTACACCACTCGCCCATCAGACATTTTGACCCGCGACCAGCTCACCTCCTTGAGCCTTCGCTTAGTTGAATTTCCATTATCTGCTCCTTTCCATTTTGGTAACGGTGTAGCAAAAACTCCGGGTCCATCCTCTTCACTGTACTCCGAAAAATAGACTGCATCTGCAAAATGAGCTTCTGATGCGCAAAATGGATTCTTGGATGCTTTTACAGTCATTATCCCTTCTCCCTAATTGGCTTTCATCACTTGATGATAAGATGACGGTATTACGCCATGCGCATGTATCCATGGTCTGCCCAGCAACAACTGATATGGAGGTTCCCCTTGAATGACATGAAATTTGGTGGGTCCCCTTATTTTCCCAATTTTGAGATCCAATGTAGCGAATCCCATAGTGGCTTGCTGGTCTCCATTGAAACCAGTAACTGTGATGGTATGGTTTATGATCTTGTTTTCAGGAAATTTAATCATCCACAAAGTGGCTAGTGGGATTAATTTAACTGACGCTCCTCCGTCCAAGAAAGCTCGTTTCATCTCCCGACCGTTCATTATAGCTGGTACATAGAGAGGTCGGTTATGGGAAAATAACACTTGTTTGTCTTCTTCAGAAAATGTAATCTTACTATAGGTTTTTTCATGCTGAGGAATCGCAATAGTATGATTAAGAGCAGCTACTGTTTGTTCTTTCAAGAATTCCTTCACATGTTCCTGTATTGGGAGCTCATTAAAGAAAACGTCTATCTTATCATTCTCCTTTGCTTCACGTGCTGGTGGGCACTCATACTGGATAGTATCCTTAGTTATGTCTTGGGCAGTCACCACAGCTACATGTGCAGGGAAGGGCTCATGAACTACATTCTTCGCCACTTCTAATTCTCCCGATGCTATTTTCCGGTGCACTAATCCGCGAAACGCCCAACAGTCCATCAGAGAGTGACGAATACTCTTGTGATAGGGACAGTAGTTGTTCCTCATCCTTTCCTCTTTTGATGGCACCTTTTGCACTGGGGGCAGCGATATAACATGGTCTGCGATCCATTGATTCAGCAAAGCGACTGCCTCTTTTTCGCTGAAAGGTAAAAGGGGTGGTTCTGATCTCCCGACGCGCTCTTCCCTCGGCCTTTCTTTCTGTGTCGCTGCTACCATTGGCACTCACTTAGTACTGATATTTGGTCGTGTCGGGGGATCCAAAACTTCTCCCAATCTTCGGGCATTATCAACAAGTGCAGAGAAATTTTTGACCTCGTGATTGACCAAATGCACTCTGTATTCTCGCAGCATCCCTTCTATACAAATTTTGATCAATTGCAACTCAGAAATTGGTTCATGACATTGCAAAGCAGCTTCGCGAAATCTCCTGACATAAGCTGTTGCCTCCTCTCCAAAGTGTTGTCTTTGCCTTGTAAGTGAAATAATTGAGACCTCTTCATCAGCTTGAAATAATTTAGTGTAGAACTTGAGCACCATATCTGTCTAACTTGCCAGTATACCAAGTATATGTTGTTCCAGTTAAAGACTTGGAGAACTCTCTAAGTTTCAAGTACTCATTATTTCTGTGAGGTCCCAGAGCATCCGCGAACCTGGCTATGTGCTCTTTCGCATTCCCCTTTTTGCCATCAAATTGATGGAAGGCTGGTGCCCCATAGTTTTCTGGATAGGGCAGAGCCATGATACAAATCGTGATAGTTTATAGGGTTTACCGTCAAAAACATAGTTTACGGTGTTAGTTGAGAGAGAGAAGAAAGAAGAGGGGGTTTAATGCACTTAACCCTTAAAATATATATATTTGTTAATTTTGTAATTAATTATAGGGTTATTTGTGAAAAATCCCTTGTAGTTTCAAACTAGTGCGTAAAATCCCCATTTGTTACAAAATGCGTGTATAAATTCATTATGTTTCCAAAATGTTGCAACTTACCCCCATTATGCTTTAAAATAATATGAAATTCCTAAAATACCCCTTCTAACCTAATAAAAAATATTGAATTAATAATAAATAATGTATAATAAAATGATAAAAAAAATAAAAATAAATTCGGCTTAATTTTTTTAATCATAAATAAATAAATAAAAATATATATTTTTAAAAAAATATGCTTATTTGTTTTGAAATCTTTTTTAATATTTTGAAAACTAAAATTGTAATTGTTTTTTTAATTATTTTCGTAAATATATTTTTTATAAACGTATTTTTTTTTGTTTTTGTTTTTGTAATTTTATTTTATTTTTTTCAAAAAATAAAACCAAATTGGATTACTTTTTTTAATCAAATGTTAAATAAATAAAAATAAAAAAGTTTTTAAAAATAGGCTTATTTTTTTCAGAAATAATTTTAATATTTTTGAAAAATAAATGTATTTTTTTAAATATTTTTTTTATAAACATATTTTTTGTATTTGTTTTTGTAATTTTTTTATTTTCTTTTTCAAGAAAACTTATTCTAAGGGTAATTTAGACAATTTATGTTACAATAGGGGCAATACGCACACATTTTTGAATAATAGGGTCTCCAAGAACCACAGGGAGTTATACGCACTGTATGCATACTATTAGGGATGACAAAATGGTCCGACCCGACAGGGTTCCGACCCGTCCCAACCCGATTAAGGCGGGTTTGGTAAACTTATAAACGGGTTTGGGACAGGTTTGGTATTTAAAATTAAAACCCGAAGCGGGTTCGGGTCGGGTTTGGGTTTTCTGGAAAATCCGTTGGTAACCCAACCCCGATCCGTTTACGATTTTAATTTTAATTTATATATATATATGTGCATCTTTGTCTATATATAACTCATTAATCTGATTCTTGGTGTTGACATCTATATATATATATATATTGGAAGAATTTCAGTCAATATGCGTATATATACATTTGTTTGTCTAAATATGTGGGATATTTGGTTTATAACATAAATCAGAATATATGCCTAGAATAAGAGAAAAATACTTGGTTTATAACTTAATTTGTCATCAAACGCATTATAACTTAATTTGTCATCAAATATTTTAGTAAATCAACTGTGTTTCTAATTTATTAGAAATAATTTAGTACAACCGATGGTAACCCGTTTATACCGATGGGGTGGTAATTGTATTACCAATTACAACCTGTCACGGGTTTGGGACGGATTTGATATTAGTAATTTTTAAATGGGGTGGTAATGGTATTAGTCAAACCCGTCCCAAACCCGACCCGTTATCATCCCTACATACTATAGGGGGTTAAAAGCTCGCAACCCTTAATTATATAAAATATGTGTATTATGTAAATAAGTTTTTACTCTTGATATTTATTGTAAATACAATTTATGTCTAGTTAAATTTTTAATTATATCTAATTTCATCATTAAATAGTTGCAGGTCGTGTCGACCCGCGGATTGACCCGGTCCGTCTATGACCCGATCCATTTATTACCCGCTATAACGGGTTGAAAATGGGTTAGTGACCCGTTCTTGATATGCCCATTTATAACCCAATCGAAGCCCGCCCTAACCTGTTCGTTTGTCACCTCTACGTTGAAGGTATTCAGTGTAATTAGGTCTAAGTACATGGAATAGTGGTATTTTTCATAAATATATATATATATATCTATTTTCACATGCGACATCTCATTTCTAAATTTTTTATTTTTATTCTCTCCATCAGCTTTTCATCTTTGTAATTTTTCTTTTCTCAAAACAAGGAATTCGCAGTGGTAGTATTCAATTCAACATTGGCAGCTGATGGAATGAGTCTGGGCATCACCTTCCAAGAAGGTCAATACAATTTCCAAAATTGTCCAGGGACATGGATATAATCGCCATTAGTAGAATCTGCAAACATGTTTGGCAGGCTTGAAAGTAATTGAATGGACACTGTCACAGAACCATTGACCATTTCCCAATCGGCCATTAAGCCAAACTCAAAGCTGTCGGTCGTTTGAGGCAAAAAATGGCTCTAATGCTATTTTATTATAATTAGTGTTTTTTTTTTTTTTGGGTAAATTATTTTATTATAATTAGTGTTACTATTATCATTATTATTAATGTTACAGGTTTTATTATTATTAGAGGTATTATACCAAACTCTCATGTACCATGGAAAAATATCATAACTTGTTTTTAAATATATTGGGTTATTTATATTGACATTTCCTGATATTTGGAAAAATTACAGTTAGATGCGATGTTTGGAGAATGTATTTTAATCGCCCTTGAGGTTTGAAAACATTGACAAACACCCCCCCTAACTACCTAATTCCCCATTTGAGACAATGAAAAATCATTTTTACCTTTTAACTTTTGTCTTCAACCACACCATCTATATGTTATCTTTTTTACCCTTGATATTTACTTTGATGAATTATAATAACCATTCTATAAAACTAATCGGTTGGATCTACTATTATGTTTGTCTGTACAAACGAACAATAATATTAATTTAATAATTAAGTAATTAAATACAAATTCTTAATTTTTCAACCTTGGGTCAAATACATAATGGTATTAATATCATCATGCAATTAAGAAAAAATAACTCAAATATAAAAATAATACACAATATTAAATTACATTAGTTACATACAACTAAACAAAAGTCCTCAATTTAATAATATATATTTGTGTCAGATTTCAACAATTTATTACAATTAAATAAAAAATTCCACACTATTGAATCTAATCGGTTCATATTTCATTGAGATAATAAATTTATGTGTAATAAAATTAAAATTCTAATATAAAATAAGTACATAGGGTCAAATTTTATTTATTAATTCATTAATCAAACAAAAATTCTAAATTTGTCAACATTAACTAGATGATCTATTTTAATCCTAATTGCAATAAAATAAAATAAAAAAATAATTTTAAAATATTAAATAATATCAAATTTCATCAAGTGCAGTTATATAAACAATCTCAAGCTATCAACCCTAGGTGAATAAAAAAAAAATTATTCTTAAACAAAAATTCCAATATCACAAACCATATTCCGTATTTTTTAAATAAGTAAAATTACATATAATTCCCCAAACAAAAAATAATATGTAAGAAAAAATTTCATGTATTAAGTGTAACTAAGTAAAAAGATCTAACAAGCCAACATTAATCAAGTAAAATTTCTTCAATTAACTCCTAAAAAAACAAATCTCTAATTTGAAAAATAATAGAGTGCTTTAATTAAGATCAATGAATTGAGTGGTGTAAAGTGATATAATTAAGAAGGGGTATTATAGACATTTAATATACTTGATATTTTTATAGTTCTGTAGGGGGTTCATGATGTGAATGATACTGGAATAGTTTCTCAACTAGCCAACCCGCCATAAACCAGATTTTATTGATGTTCAGAAGATAAATACAGAGTACAGAAAATATAGAGAACAAAGAGTCAACAAGAACCTTACAAGAGCCATACAAGATACTGCCTATCTCTCCCTTCCTCACTATTTCTCTCTCTAAAACTTTCTTTCTCTAGATCTGAAGTTGGACCAGAGCAAAACCAGAGTAAAACCGAAGCAAATTTTGGAGTTCTCCCGGAGAGTCCTCGAAACCATGGTCTTGCCTCAGTATATATAGACATTGAGTCAAGCACCGATTTGAGAAGACCCTTTTTTGCCACGTCATCTGAGCCTTTAAATTCGCGAGACCCCATCGCTAGACCACCCCTCACAAGACCACCCTGCGAGATCCTTCCTGTCACAACCCTGCTTCTCGCGAGACCACCCTGCGAGACCCTTCCCATCACAACCTTGCTTCTCGCGACCATTTTCGTGGACATTTTTCCTAGTCGCGACCCCCTAGTCGCGACCTCCTAGTTGCAAGCCATGACCAATTTCGTGGACACCCTCCAAGTCACGACTTTCTAGTCGCGACCCCCTTTCAAATCCTGATTTCCAAGTCGCGACCCTCCTTTCAAACTCTGACTTTCAAATCACGACCTTTCCTCTCGCTACCTTTTTCGTGAATCTACCCCACGCATCCTTATTCATGAATCCACCTCGCGGATCCCTCTCCGCAAAACCAATTTATGATCCTCGTTTGTGAATCCACCTTGCGAATCCTTCTCCGCGAAACCAAATTATGAGTCATTCTTGCGAGCCCTTCTTCTGAGCTTGTTCTCATAAGCCTTTTTGTGAGCTTGTTCTAACAAGCTTGTCTTTGAGAGCCATTTTACTTTAGACATTCCATATCCTTGGCCATTGAGCATTTTTGTTTTCCTTATATATTCTTGCCCTGGACACATTATCCCTTGATGACATAGGATGTGCCTAAGTCATGACCTTTTGCATGCATACCTTTTCATGACTCCTGAGTCCTGCCGGACCGGTTTAAAGTGCCATTTTCAATTATGCCAAGTGATGTCGCGGGCCTGTTCCCGCAATTAGCCAAAGTATGATGTCGCAGGCATGTTCCCACGATTAACCAAAATATCAGGTCGCGGGCCTGTTCCCGCGACCCCCATTACATTTTGCCCCCTTGCATTCTAGTGCTTAGCCAAGTATTAGAATGCAACCAACCTCATTCATTCCCTTTTCTTTTGCTTCAAGAACCATTTCTTCATTTTTTTCTTCTTTGTCCATTATTGAATGGTGTTGATGATTACTGGAAAAGTCATAAAAGAGAAGAGGAAAAACACAGCCAAACACTTGGGAATCACTTTTTCACTCTCTAGAAGTTTCTCCCTCTAAGTCTCTGAAGTCTTCTAAAATGAGCCCTTGGTCATATATTTCTAGGTGTTTGCCAAAGCATAAATTAGTGCCACCTCAGAATGAGGACCCACGACACCGATCCGCGAGGTCCTTTCATAACTTACCCATGTCGCGATGTTTGATCCGCGACATTCCTAATCCGCAAGACCTTAGAGGTCCATATCTCACGGATTCCCTTTTCTGCTTGTTATAGTTTTCCTGGGTCATGCCCTTTTATGCATATTTTCCATTTGCATGACCCTGAGTTTTATTTGACGCATCCCAAGTACTCTATTTTGAGGGATTTTAATGAATGAGGTCGCGACCCACCATTCACCAGCTCAAAATATTTCCTTAGGTCAGTCAAATATTACTCCCTACTTAATTAGCTCATAGGGTCGTGAGGCTGACTTTCGGCTATGACCCCCTTTTATCAAACCTTAATGAGCACCTCTGCGTAGAGCTCCATCAAGTATACTATCTCATCATGAGATACCATGTTGGCCTTTTTCCAACTTTCCCTTGTCGTACCCCTGGATTTGCAGATTATATCAACGCGAATCCCCCTGTTGGCCTTTTTCCAACTTTCCTTGCCATACCCCTAGATTCGCGGATTATATCAACACGAATCCCCTTTTACATTTTTTCCCTTTTACACTTTAGTACTTAGCCAAGTACTAATGAGTAAACCACCAAAACCTTTTTTTAGTTTCGCATTGATATTGTCTCATACATGACTGACCATGCGCTTCCCAAGTCATGGGCTGCATGGTGTTGTGCACTCTTCTCAGATAACAAATTAGAGGACTTCATTAATGCAGAAGATGAAATTGTATGGCACCCTTATGTTGCTCCTTTGGATGGTTTCCATTATCTTGGGTTCTATCCTCAAGACGTCATTTTATCGTATGGTTCACCTTCAGATGATTTCTTGCCATTTTCTACCATAATACATGGGTCTCAACATAATTACTCCTTATTCCCATTCGCGAGTGGCAAGATAACTCAGTTTTGACCAAACCGTCCCTTCTTTCATTATGAATACTGGGATGACTTGTTTCTGACCTTTCTTTGAAGCTTCCAAAATCTCAAGCCAGTTGTGGCAATAAACCTGATTCTCCTCTCATACTTTGTATATTTTTCAGTTACTTGTATATCTCTTCCATCTTTCTTTCAGCGACACTGTCGGGCCATTAACTATGTTCAAGATTCCATTGCTACAACTGTGGATAACACCATTGATATTGATGTTGAACCCACGATAAAATTAGAAGTTTCAACTGAGACCAGGACCATAAAAAAAAGAAAGGTTGTGGAACCATTCATGAAGAAAATTGGCATCGAGAATGTCTCATTCGCGAGAAAAACTACATCAACAAGTTAGGTCGCGAGAGAAACAGAAGTAATTGTGACCTACCAAAATCATCCAGGTATCTCTTTCATCTTAGGCCATTCACTTCCAAAATTTGTCATTGACCACGAGAATGCACCCTTTATTGTTGAGGGGCGTATAGCTGCAAAAGACATGTTTCGTGCTCTCACTGATGAGTCAGATGATTCTCCAACTCAACCACATGGACAAGTTCTATCTATGACCTAAGGTACCGACCATTTGCCCTCCACTTACTCATAGTTTTCCCTTCACTCGTGAGTGTACTTCATGGCGGTGATATTGAAAATAGTGAAAAAGAAGTAATTTGAAGCCAGGAGTCTAACACTCGCCATATAAAGGCACTTGGGGGTGATGTCGCGATAGAGGTTGTGGCTTGCCTGGATGACTATCCGCGGATTTAGAGAGACCTATTTGGTGGAACTTTACATGATGTTGAAACAATGCTTGAGGATGACCCTCATCATTCCCCCATTATGATGTCATTACTTCTCGAAATGAGCCTCGAGTCCGAATGCCCCCAAGTGTAGTTCCACCAGCTGAGTAGATAATCAACGAAGAAGAGTCTGAGCCTAAACCCAGAAGCCTCTTTCATCAACGAGAATACTATTGACGACTCCCTCATATGTCCACATATAACTTCGCGAGGCCCTCACAAACTCGCACTTTCTTCAATCCTCAAGATTTTCACCCAGCTCCATGCCTCAATTTCTAGGATACTTCTTGTCACAAGAAATAGAGCTTTATCTCGCCAATTTTCAATTTAACGATCCTTCCAGTGTAGCTTGCATAGTGTTGCAATTCTGGACCAAATTGGTGTGCTTCATTTAGGCACCTTCATGGTTCACGAACCATTCTTTCAACATATGTACTTAGACTTGTTGGCCAACATATTCCTATTTCTGGATACCATACTTGTTAAAGATTTGAATCCCGCAATCATTCAATGTATCCTCGTGCGAATCCTTGATCGGCAACATATCGGCTTGGAGCTATCATGGCCAGAGCATCCTCTTGAATGTCATTGCAGAAATCCAGGGGTGCCACAAATCCGAAGTAGATGCTTATGCTATACTCCATGATAACAAGTTGAAGATTGAGAAAGCTTGTGATTACATTTCCACCCTTGAACATGAAAATGTCATTTTGAAAAAGAATGTTGCCCACGCATCTCGTACCCACGAGAACAAAGAACAAATGGAAGGCCTGGGACTATTAGATCTTATCTTTAAGACATCCTTGTAAACTCTTTGTAACTGGTCCTCTTTTGATAAGCTATGTATAATCAATCATCACTTTAATGAAATAACTTATTTTGTTTTTGTCACTCGCCCTTTGCAATAATGCCTCCTTTCTCATTTCTTCTAAGGCTTCAGTTTCAAGTAATTTTTCCATTGATCCATTGTTTGTGGCTAAGGCCTTCGCTGCACTCTCCAATTCTACAAGCAATATAGTCAAAGCACCAAAAACTAGTGTATACAACAGTCTTTCTGTTGTTGTTCGGTATGAAATCACATGTACCCACAGAGCTATAGGAAACTCCTCCATCCATTTCTCCTGATGGTAATTGCATATTACTGAGGTGACCTCGCGACTTGTGGCATAAGTCGCGGAAATAAAATTATAAATGGTATTCCACCACTAAACCACATAATTAACTGATTCGCTTCTTCATAAATAAAAGCACCATTTCTGTCATTATGCGCCTTAATGGAATAATGCCCACAAGTAAAGAGGCCAGGGGGTGAGAGTCATGCAACTCAGCTGCCGGTGCATGAATATGATTTCAATGCTCGTGATATCTTTTAACAGGTTTTTCAGCATCCCCTTTAATAGTGAGCCAATAGTACCCTGATGTGACAAGTTACTGATAGCCTTTCTGCTACCCCCAGTGTGAAACTCACACATTAATCGCCATTGCGGACAAAATCACGAGGTCCCTTTTCTTGAATCGCAAGACATTCTTCTTTAATAAAAAAACCTGTCCTTTTAAATATGTCGAGTGCTTTCCTTGCCATTTCAACGACTTCCACGAAACTTCATTCACTCGCAGATAAAAGAGACTCGCGAGTTTAATACAACCTATATGACTTACTGTCATTTCACCATCATACATCTGACCCACCTTTAGGATCTGAAAACCACATTTCTGAACCATACTATCACCTTTAAGTTAAGATCACATCATTGGCTTCCTCCAGGCCTTTTTTTGTGAATCTACTCTCGGTGTGATTCTACCTCAATCGATCGTTTGGCGATTTTTAGGATCTCACAGAGCCTCTGCATAGGTCATAAGAGAGAGCATTGGTGTAGATTGATAGTTAACCCGATGGGACTTGATGACCTGGTGCGGATAAATGATCCGGTGCAGATCGATGATCTGGGTACTGGGATCTCTTCATCAACTTGAAAAGAAGACTTGTCATAAAATTCGACAAATATGACCATCTGGCATCTGGTTATTGATGTCACAATAAGCTTCGTATACCAAGCTCACGCCATGCTAGTGAGAGATTTGTAAAGTTCTCGCATCTCCAGACACTTATTTCCGTTATTTAGGACAAAAAGCATCAATGAACTTTAAGGCATGATCCCCTGCCTTTCCTTCTCTGCTAATGAATTGATGCAACATCGATGCAACACCTCCTTTATGATAAGTTAGCGCTATAACGCACAAATGATATGGCGGAGATATCTCTACCTCCTCAAAAATCAATCTTTGCAACCAGAACAACTCGAAACTGTTCTCTGGTAACATATGCAGTTTTTCCTGGAAACTCGATCAAGCGCAAAACACTTCTTGCGGGGATCAATGAAGATCTCATAAAATAACAATCTGTAAATAACTCAAAAACAGTGATCTGTGTAGATCTTCAAACAACGATATATGTAGATCTAAAAAAACATCACTTTCCATAAATATCGCCATATGCACCTCCTGGATATCGAACAACATCTACCACACAACTAAGGACAAATCTTGCAAGTCCTCTGGTAGATTTGTCACCAGATGAGCTCCTGTGCTCGCAGTCATGCGATGTCATTGTTCAGGCTCCTAATTTCGCTTCCCACCTGATCTCTAGTACAACTCCATAAGAGGATCTCCTTATGCAACCGATAAGATCGGCGAAGGTCAACTAGCGAAGACGACATTCCATTCCCCAACAGAGTCGCCTTTAATGTAGGAGGTTCGCGATGTGAATGATGCTGGAATAGTTTCTCAACTAGCCAACCCGCCATAAACCAGATTTTATTGATGTTCAGAAGATAAATATCGAGTACAGAAAATATAGAGATCCAACAAGAACCTTACAAGATACTACCTATCTCTTCCTTCCTCACTCTTTCTCTCTCTAGATCTGAAGTTGGACCAGAGCAAAACTAGAGTAGAACCGAAACAAAATTTGGAGTTCTCCCAGAGAGTCCCCGAAACCTTGGTCTTGACTCAGTATTTATAGACATTGAGTCAAACACCGATTTGAGAAGCCCCTTTTTTGCCATATCATCTGAGCCTTTAAATTCGCAAGACCCCATTGCGAGACCACCCTTCACAAGACCACCCCGCGAGACCTTTCATGTCATAACCCTACTTCTCGCGAGACCACCCTGCGAGACCTTTCCCGTCACAACCTTGTTTCTCGCGACCATTTTCGTGGACATTTTTCCTAGTCATGACTTCCTAGTCGCGACCCCCTTTCAAATCCTGATTTCCATGTTGCGACTTTCAAGTCGCGACCCTCATTTCAAACTCTGACTTTCAAGTCACGACCTTTCTTCTCGCTATCTTTTTCGTGAATCCACCCCACGCATCCTTATTCGTGAATCCACCTCGCAAATCCCTCTCCGCGAAGCCTTCTTGTGAGCCTGTTCTAACAAACCTGTATTTGATAGCCATTTTACTTTAGACATTCCATATCCTCTGCCATTAAGCATTTTTTATTTCCTTATATATTCGTGCCCTGGACATACTATCCCTTGATGACATAGGATATGCCTGAGTCATGACCTTTTGCATGCATACCTTTTCATGACTTCTGAGTGCTTTAAAGTGCCATTTTCAATTATGCCAAGTGGTATCGCTGCCAAATGATGTCGCGGGCCTATTCCCGCGATTAGCCAAAGTATGATGTCGCAGACCTGTTCCCACGATTAACCAAAATATCAGGTCGCGGGCCTGTTTTCATGACCCCCATTACAAGTTCTTTCATTATTTTTATTCAAGGGTATTGTAGACATTTCATGTAGTTAGGGCTGTTTGTTAACTTTTCCAAATCTCAAGGGGCGATTGAAACACATTCTCCAAACATTGCATTTAACTATAATTTTTTCAAACCTCAGGGGGTGTCAGGATAAATAATCGAAATATATTACAATACTCCAGTGTTAATGTGTTAGGGTTGACCTAATTACCCTCTATATGTTTGGATAATACAAGAAAAATTTGTAATTTTAGGCCTATTATTTTCAAAAGAAAGGTTAAGACCAGTTTATAATTTTATTGACATAAGGGTATTTACTTCATATATGTGTACACTTTTGTGTCACATGACCTATGATATGCATGTGACACGTTGTTACAACTAGACGGTCCCACTAACAAAGTGGGTTGATTTTGTTTTTGTTTTAGGAATAAAAAAATAAGAACAATTCTTATTCTTATTCTTATTTTCTCACTTAAAAGAACAAGAACAAAAAATATATATTTGTTTTCTCTCTCACACACACAAACACGATGCTCCCTCTCTCACAGTTGCCTCTCTCACGGTGGCCCTGTTTGGGAACCATTGTTTTTGTTTTTGTTTTTGTTTTGGGAACTAAAAAACAAGAACAATT
Source organism: Cornus suecica (assembly GCA_963922005.1). NCBI lineage: Eukaryota > Viridiplantae > Streptophyta > Magnoliopsida > Cornales > Cornaceae > Cornus > Cornus suecica. The sequence continues at coordinate 17,114,651 of OY998244.1, forward strand.
CTTGTTCTTGTTCTTATTTTTTCACCCAAAAGAACAAGAAAAAAAACATGTTTGGAGCAAAAAAAAAAAAATATATATATATTTGTTTTCTCTCTCTCTTTCTCTTTCTCTCTCATGGTAGTGGTGACGATTAGTGGCGTGGTGGTGATTTTCGAAGGGTGTTAGGGTTTGAATGGGGGTTAAGGGTTTTATTGTGGGTTAGGGTTTCAATTGGGGGTTAGAGTTTCTAAGGGGTGGTGGTGGTGGTGGTTGATGGTTGTGGGTGGCGGCGGCAGGTGGTGGGTGGTGCCGATTAGTGGCGTGGTGGTGGGGGAGGAGGAGAACGAAGGGGTTTTTTTATGTATGTATATATATATATATATATGTGTATATGTGTATTAGAGGTGGTGGTGGAGTTCGTTGTGGGTGTTGGTGGTTGTGGTGGTGGCGGCGGCGGGTGGTTGCGTGGTAGTGGGGTGGAGCAGGTGGTGGCGTTGGTGGTGGTGGAGGAGGAGAACGAATGCGTTTTTGATTTTGCAATTTTTTTTTTAGGGAAATCCCGAAGTTAGAACAAGAAAACATATTTTTCTTATTCTCTTATTTTCTGCACTATTCATCAGAATTATTTCCAAAACAAGAACAAAGTGAACCGTAAAAACCCTCACAAACATGTTTTTTTTTCATGAACAGTGCCAAAAAATAAAAACAAAACAAAAACAGGTCCTTCCAAACGGACCCTTGGAGATTTGTATGATAGTTTTGTAGTTAATATATTTTGAATATTACAGAGTCCGTTAGGAGGTTATGTAACCAGTGAGAAAATGTTGTGTGGAACTGGCCATCAGTGGTTTTCACACCTCGGTTGGCTCTAGGCTGGCGAAATATAGCCAATGGTTTTACCAACGAAAAAAGAAGATCCCAAAAAAGAAAGATGAAGACCAAAGTAATCAGCAAAATAGAAGATAAAAAAAATCAACCAACAAAGAAGGCACCATAACTTATTCACTTGTTGGGAAGGATAAGAGACTAAATTGGAAGAAAAAGAAGAAGAAATAATTTTATTCAGATTTGGTTTCTTTTCTTTCTCACCCAAATTTGGATTATACAGTGATATATGTACCTAATTTTCGTTGGATATATATATATATATGGATAGAGTGATTATATCTTTGTGGATATATATTGTTAAGAATGTATAAAGGGATCGATGATCTTTTGTTCATCGATGAGTAAAATACTCATACACATTAAATATATGGATTGTTTGGATGTTATTGATATGAATAAAGCAATTAGGCAATGATTCTATGGTTATTATGATTAGTGAATATGAGTTCTCTTCTCATCAGTGAGCAAAATATTATTTTCGTGTCTGTATATATTGTATATTATGTTTACAATACAAAGTAGACAAATCAATTATATATATTTATTTATTTATACATATACACATTATATATATTCTTTTTGAATTTTGTTTAAAAAAAAAATTGATCATCCCATTCAGCACTACACTATGCGGCTAGGCTGACCACAATTGATGGCCAGCAGGCCAAACACTTCAACTTATTTGGTTGATATGACTTGTTAACAAAGAGGCGCATAGCCAGCAAAGCAAGAAGAGACCATACCGGCTTCCCTTAGGCTCTGGTGTGATATTGTCTAATTCTGAATTTAAAAATATATTTGGTAAGCGATCTGGTCTAATGATCACGGTCTCACAAACATTCAACCATACCATATTTGATAAAACGATCTGTATGATCTTTTCGCTTTAAAAAAATAAAATTATTTATTATTTATTATTTATTATAATATTCATTTATTATTTTAATCTATTATTTATTTTATTTTATTTTTTATTATTTATTATTTTTTATTTTTTCATTTATAAATATATTATATTATTTATATTATTAATTTATTATTTATATTATTATTTATTCACTTATATATTAATTTATAAATATATTCATTCATTTATTATTATTTATTATTTAATTATTTAATTCATTTCATTTATTATTATTATATTATTTATTAATTTAAAATTATTTATAAATATATTTTAGTAATTTATTATTTATTAATTTGTTCATTTTTTTTATTATTATTATGTATTATTTAATTCATTTTGTTTATTATTCATTATTTTTAGTTTATTTTTAAATATATTTTATTTAATTTATTATTATTTATTCATTTTTAATTATTTATAAATATATGTAATTATTTATTCATTATTATATTTATTTATTTATTATTATATTCATTTTTATTATTATTATGTATTATTTAATTCATTTTGTTTATTATTCATTATTCTTATTTTATTTTTAAATATGTTTTATTTAATTTATTATTTATATTATTAATTTATTATTATTATTTATTCTTTTTATAATTATTTATAAATATATTTTATTAATTTATTATATATTAATTAATTAATTTATTGATTATTATATTCATTTGTATTATTATTATATATTATTTAATTCTTTTTGTTTATTATTCATTATTTTTATTTTATTTTTAAATATGTTTGATTTAATTTATTATTTATATTATTAATTTATTAATTTATAATTATTTCAAAATGTATTTTATTCATTTATTATTATTATTTTTATGTATTATTTTATTTATTTTGTATTATTATTATTTTTATTCAATTTTGGTTTTTGGTGATCTTAATCGTTGGTCTCAAAATTTTTATTTTGGGTACGAAGATCTAGGGCTGACAATTCGTGTCAACGGATCATGTTCGGGTCGAATCCGAAATGACATGAATACGAAATAACTAGACTCGAACACGACACGATTATTAATCGTATCAAAGTTATTAAACACTAATACGACATGTTTAAATAACAATTAACATGACACGACTCGTGTAATCCGTTTAAAAATTTGGATCGTGTTGGGTTCAACCTGACACGAAATTTTTGACCTGTTTAGAAATAATATATTTATAAACAATCACAAACTAAATTTCCCAATTTCCAAACCTGTTTAGAAAAAAAATAATTTAATTTCCGACCCATCATCATACAATCATAACAAATATAAAACTTATGTCTCCATAACAATTATAGATGTACTAAGAACATATATGAAGGAGGTTGTAGGGGTTCGCAAGTTGATGATGCGAAAATAGTTTCTACACAAGTTTGTCAGTAAAATAACGGCAATGATGTTCTTATTGCTTTTGATTTGCTTTACAGAGAAAAGGGAGGAAAAAGATAGCGAGTACAAGTTTTGAGAAATGCATTCTCTCTCTCTGGGAATTTCTCTCTCTTAGTCTCCGGAAACGTTCCTCCTCCCAAATGAGTTCTCGCAACTCTATTTATAGACGTGAATGTCCATAAATCCTCGCGGACTTGTATTGCCACGTCAGCATCTGTCTCGCGACATGGCTTTTGCGTACCAATCCGCGATATAAGTACTTTGCACAGTATCGTCTCGCGCACTTGCCTACGCGAAACGTATTCGCGTAATCTCATGCGCGGATTTATACAGTGCGCCATAAATATCTTGCATAGTGTTATCTCGCATTTCGACTACGCGAAACGGATTTGCGTAATCTTATGCATGGGTCATGCTGTGCGCCATGCCCCGTGATCTGCGCCTATTTCATCGCGGATCTGATTTATCCTTAGCCAAGGATGCCTTATAGCTTTGTTGGGTCATGACCAATCATGCATGTCTTGGTCATATCCCTGAATACTATCGGCCTCTCTAAGGTACTTTTGCTCAGGATGGTGTAAATAAGGTCGCGACCCGCTATTTACTCATCCCCAGCATTACCCCTAGATTCCGAATAGTACTCCATACGCGAGCAGCATATAGGGTTATGAGTTACTGATGCGAGCTATAAAAGACATCAGCCCCTTATACCTCCTTCTATATAATGCAAGCTCTCGCGTAAAACCATATTTGGGCTATTTCCCCAAGTAATCAATTATTTGGGCCAATCTACCAAATAATCTTTTACTTGGGCCGATTTCCCCAAATATTCCAATCCTGGGCCATATCCCAGATATTTAGAGCCTGGGCCATATCCCAGAATAAATAAACCTTGGGCCATATCCCAGATAAATAAGCCTTGCGGATTAGTTTTATCGCGAGTTTTAGCCAAGTATCAAAGTGCAATAACATTTGGCTCGCGATTGATAGTACTTTATACTATTGTTTTTGAAAACCACCTTTCCCCATGCGATTTTTGGTCTTTTCCTTGGCGGATGAAGGATATTTGATGTATCTCGCGAACGTTTGATGAAATCCGCGACCTTCCTTTTTAAGTTTTTTTTCTGTTTTTCGACCAATTTTATATATGTACAGATTTCGCTTTTCCCCATATTTTTCCTGTTTTTCCAAATCTGTCTATGTTTTTGGATCCGCGACTCTTTTTTAAGCGCCTGGCCATACGAATTTTTGCCTTCCTCGCGCATTTAATGCGTCGTTTAGATTTCCGTGCCCCCACACATATATATATACTCTCATGTCATTTTCACTTCACCACTTTATTTTTTCCTCAGAGCACCCTTATTGTGGCTTTTCTTTACCCATTTTCCCACCTCCCATTCCTTTTCGCACATACCCCCTTACTTCATAAAAACTATTCGCAAGTTTGTTCCACCATGACAAAGACAACTACACCAAAACTTCTTGCACCTCCTTCCGGGGTTGCTCCCTCTATTCCTAATGTTTCAGAGTGGAAGAAAGCACCTTTCTTAGACTCTCAAGACATATTCTGGGTATCCGCGAGAGATCTAACTCCCCCTTCTATTTCGAGCCCACCTCTCACCATTGACCCTGATAATGAAGCAGAAACGACTTTCATTCCTCCACTTTCTATTCCTTGTTTTCTTGTGGAGAGGGGTGACACTCCATTTTCCTTCATTGAGTATGAAGAGCATGTTGCCCCCATCAATGACTGGAAGATGTGGTCCAGTCACATTCTTACTCAAGACCGTCATCGCGCCACCTTGGCCAGGGCTGGCATTCTTGAGTCCATAGAGTTGTTTTCGGATTTCTATGTCCGTCGTGATATGGATGCACTAACTACTTTGATCTCGCGCTGGAGCACATTTTCCCACACCTTCGTTGCTTCCTGGGGGGAGGTCACTCCCACCATTGAAGATGTGGTGGTTTTATTTCGGCTGCTTGTCCTTGATTCGCGCCCCATCAAGGCGCCTCTAGTTGAGGATGAAGACAAGAAGATTCTCAATCAACTTTACGATTGTGGCAAGTATGCTTGCAAGCGAGGAAGCTGGTTTGATAAAGGCGTACTTCTTTCTGAACAGGCCATATCCAGTCATCCGAAGTTGTCCTATGCTGCCTGGTGCCACCACTTCTTTCGCGAGTATTCTCCGCGAAAGCCAGTTCCTGGTGAAGATCGAGAATCAGTCCCCGGTCCTCAATTCAATGGGCCTTTGGAACTCGCGGGCTTCCTTGCATATTGGCTAGACCGTTACATATTTCAAGGCAAGCCAGATGACGGTCCCAGTCGTATGGTGTTCCTTCTAGCAGGCATGCTTTCGCGAGGTGTACGTATTGCCTTGGCCCCACTTTTCCTTGGCACCCTGTACTCGCAACTGGACACTCTTGCGAATGATTTCGCACGTTCATTGGGTAGATATGAAATTAGTACCCATGTTTCAGGTACATTCCTTACCCTCTTTCTTTTTGAGCATTTCCCTAATTATGCTCCCATTCCTTCTTCCCTTTCTCCTCAATCCTTAGAAACCACTGTCCCTGTTCCATTGAAGTCACGGGTTACCCGTTGGACTTCTCTCTCATCCTCACAAGCCCTTTCCTCGTTTATTGATACATTTTCTGAATTTTCTTAGCGTCCATACGCCACCTCTCTGGAGGGTTTCTACTCTCCTGATTTTTACCCAAAAGAGGAGATAGTATAGTATGACATAGCGGTAGATGATCACCTCATCTTTGCTGCTATTACTCACAAGTGTCACCTCCTTATTTTCAGTGAGACTTTTGATACCATCACTTCTTATAACCCTTCACGTGTAGCAAGACAATTAGGCTTTGATCAGCCCATTCCCCCTCCACTTCCTCGGTACCGCGAGGATAATTTTGACAGGTGCTTTATTGCCTATCGTGAGTCTATTGAGAGGAGTGTCCGCATATTTTCTACTGTTATTTTTATCCAGCCTGGCACTAGGAGAGGTGGAGTGACTAAGGCATATCATGAGTTCTGGAAGGAGCAACTTGTGAGATTCCAAAGTTTCATGGCTGAAGCTCCCCCTATTCCTATTCCAGTTCCAGTCTTCATTGCAGATCCGTCCTTGAAGCTTCGCAAGGTAATGGCCAAGACTACGCCAAAACATCATGCTCAGGCTTCTCAGCCTCAAAAATCCAAGGCAACTACTCGCAAACGGTCTCTCCACGAGGAGATTCCTCTCGTGAGACAGCCTACTCGCGAGGAGCCTGTTCGCGAGAAAGCCTTCCGCGAGGAGCCTATCGCGAGGCGTCTGGTAAATTCCTAACTTCTCTTTTTCCTTCGATGCATTATATACTTTCATATGCTGTTAGTAACTCCTTCGTTCTTTCTGCAGCGTTCCAGCGCCCAAGCTACAGGTACTACTAGCGTTTTTACTGATTCACTGGACCATGTTCCCTTATCCATTAGACTTAAAAATCTTTCTGTCGCAGCAGTACTGGATAATGTTCCTCTTGCGAAGAGGAAAATGAAGCTTTCTAAGATTTCGCAGCCTATTGTAGCGGAAGATGCTCCTAGCTCAGAGGAGGCCCCTTTGGTGAGAAAACACAAATCCTCGTCTGTCATTCCACCTCTTGGTGTTTCAGACCCTACCTCAGAAGAGGCTTCCCTGGCCGAAAGACGTAGGCTTGCTTTGGAAAAACTAAATAACAAAAAGAAGGCTGATGCGACTTCATCATTGCTTGATATTGTTGCTCTCATGGTCGAGGAAATAAGGACTGGAGATGAGGCAGAGGAGATAGAGGTTGCCAATATACTTTCTGATTTACCCAAGACTGCTTTTTCCCAGAGTAAGTTTCCAACTCTGATTCTAGATACTTATTTCCATTTTTACTGATTCTTTATCTTTAATACTTCGCATCTATCCTTGTTTTAGGTACCCACGAGATTTTATCTCCGCGTGTTCCAACCTCTCCAGGAGGTGGCCTTCATTTTACTGCAGCTTCATCAGATGACGAGGACAATCTCACCATCAATTCGCTTTTCAGCAAGTCCTCTCAGCCTACCCTTGAGGAGGTAAAAGATGATGACACCTCCTCCTCTTCTCGCGATAGCGTCATCTCCGCGACCTCTACTCCAGAAGGGGATCGCGAGGCATCCTCAGATCGCGAGGTTGAGGAGACCATAGTGTCTCGCGAGACGTTGCCCAACCTGCCTTCCATCCCTGCTTCCCCAAAGGTCGTTGATGATATATCAAAGGATCCGAACTTCGATGATAGGCATTTGCAGCCTCTTGATGGTGATCTTGTATCCGAGGTTGCCGCAACTTTCACAGACCATCCTAACATTAAGAGATCCCTTTTTGGCACCCCTATCCCAGAGGTTGAGGGAGGTAACCTTTCTTTCATCTCTTTCTTCTTTCATTTGAACTTTTAATGCCAAATTGTGATTTCATCATGTCCCTTTTTTTTTTTTTAGGTACAAACTCCGAAACTCAAGAGATGATTAATGAGCTACTCCATGATAATCTTGCTGAGGCGCATACAGAGACACTTCCATCCCCATCTCGTATCATCGTGCCTGATTCCCGCGAGCCTGTTCGCGCCTCTTCCTCTGATCCTCCCGAGTCTGCTCGTGACCATGTATCTACTTCTCGCATGCCTGCTGTTACACTTGTCTATGATGCTGCTTCTTCAGTGCCAATACCTTGGCGTCAGTGGTTTTGTTATCCGCGAGATATTCCTGTGCTAGATTTGATAGAGGCAGCTCATCCAGAGACCTTTGCTCATATGGAAGTTCATGAGCCACTTTTGCAGACGGTCCACCTTCAGCTCGTTGCAGATATGTTTAGGACCCTTTCAGAGAGTGCTATTCAGGACCTCGTCCCTGATACTCTTCCGAGATGTCATGCCCGTATAAAGGACTGGAAGAAGGTAGGGATGGATGTGTACTAGTGGGAGACTCGTCTAGCTATTATTCAGAGACTCTATGATCACCATCTTGTCGAGCTGAGGGGGCGCGAGGCTCTTCAAAGAAAACAGGTAGAGATCGCAGAGTCTCATAGACAGTTAGCACTGCTCGAGGAGGATGAGAAAAAACTTCAGAATTCAGCTGAGCATCTCGAGCAGGCCCGTCTTTATTTAGAGGAGCATGAGGGTTTCAAGTTGTCAGATGCTATTACTCGAAACCTCTTCTAGCTCATTCCTTGTATTATTATTAGGCTATCCTCTACTTGTAACCACATTTTTGCTGTATATCGTTGTATTGTGATAACATTTTTGATATACTTATATACATGGGATGCTTTATTTGATACTGTCTTTATTTGAAACATATTTTCATAACAACATAATCCGCAACGCCTTTATGTCTGATACAATTTAATCCATTTCACATTCAGAGGTCCAGCTTTCTCGCGAGTGATTTCATGCTCCATCCTGTAATATCCACTGTTGCTCTCGCTTACAATCACATACGGACCTTCCCACTTAGCCTCAAATTTTCTTACCCTTTGTCCCCTCATGATTGCCGGTACCACTTTCAACACTCTGTCTCCTTCTTTGAACCATATGTACCATACCCTTTTCTTGTAGTTATTTGCTTGCATCTTATTGTATTCTTTCTGATTTGCAAAGGCTTCGGCCCTTGTTTCATCCAATCCTTCTATCTCCAATAGCATGTCCTCTAAACTACTTTTGCATGCCAACCTTTTAGCAACCACTTCTATCTCCGCAGGTAGTACAGCCTCTGCTCCGTAGACTAATGCATAAGGGGTCATGCCTGTCACACTCCGGTATGAGGTCCGATGTGCCCACAGTGCTATTGGGAGCTCTTCCACCCATTTCTTCTGATTATCATGCACCAGCTTGGACAATATTCGAATTAACATTTTATTTAAAGCTTCAGCCTGCCCATTCCCTTTTGGATAGTAAGGCATGGACTTGTGATGAATAACTGAGTATCTCCCCAACAAATCCGCGACCTTACTATTGACAAAAGGAGTCCCATTATCTGACAGTATCACCTTTGGTATCCCAAATCGACAAATGATATTCTCCTTTACAAATCGAACCACATTGTCTGCTGTTGTTCGTCGTAACGGGATAGCTTCTACCCATTTTGTGAATAATTCAGTTGCCAATAAAATCCATGCATGTCCCTGAGCTTGTGGCGTGATTGCTCCAACTATGTCCAATGCCCAAGTATGGAAAGGCCAGGGTGTAGCTAAACTGTGCAATTCAGTTCCCGGAGCATGAATGAGATCCCCATGCACCTGACACACATGACATTTCCTGACAAAATCACTGCAATCCCTTTCCATTGTTGGCTAGTAATATCCAGATGATAACATCTGTTGAAGCATTTTTCTAGGGCCTTGATGACCAAATACGTGGACTTGTTTCAATATTTCTCCTGTTTCTTCTTCGCTTACACACTTCATCAATTTTCCTTCGAAGCTTTTGCGGAATAGTTTTCCCTCTTGTAAGACAAATCGCGAAGCTAATTTTCTGAACCGCGGTTGATCTTTTTCAGGCAAAACCCCATCCTTCAGATAGTGCACATATATGTCCCGCCAATCTATCAGGTCTGCTATATTACCTTCGCTCGTGGATGGATATGCATTAAAGTTCTGACAACTAGTTTGTAACCTTACCGCCTCGTCCTTTATTCTTGGCCAAAAAATACCTTCTTGCTGCAAAACTCGATAGTGACTGACATCCGCTTGACCACATGTTTTCTCATGAGCTTTTTGAAGCAGTCCTCTTATCTCATTTACTGCCACGCATCTGGCTAGAATACCTCCGGTCGCTCTGTAATATAACACGCCTTTTATGATCTGGTACTCTCGTCTCAAGGCATTGTTATCATTCTTTAGCAGAGCCTGTACTATTTGCGCTCTCCAATCATGCTCTTCATATACTTCTGAATTCATCCCGCCACTGATTACAGAGTTGGTTATTCGCACTACTTGCACAGAGGACTCTGATCCTTGAAAATGTAGTCGCGAGCCCAATGTAGCCAATGCATCGGATCATCGGTTACCTTCTCGCAACTCGTGTTGAAAGTTCACAGTCTCAAAGCCTTCTATCATCTGACGGATAAGGGTTCTGTAAGACACCAGATGAGGTTCCTTGACAACATATTCCCCTTTAATCTGCTTAATGACCAACTTGGAATCTCCTTTAACATGAAGTACTCTTGCCCTTAACTGCTGAGCCATCATTAATCCCAGTGCTAAACCTTCATATTCGGCGATATTGTTGGTGCAAGGAAAGTCGAGTTTGTAAGCCATGACTAATTCCTCCTTTGTTTCCTCATTCCTCAGTACAAAACCAGCCCCATCTCCCTTTTCTGTGGATAAACCATCGAACTCTAAAGAAAACTCTGTACTTTGAGCCGTACTTGCCATTCCTACCTCCTCTAATTTGGGTTCGTCTCCCCCAGGAAAAGCTAGCAAATCCGACAAAGCCTGGATTTTTACTACTTTCGGCCTAGAGCATGTGATCTCATATTCGGACAGTGCTAATAACCATCGAGCAGTTCTTTCACTGAGTATGGGCTTTGTGAGGAGATACCGAATGGGGTCACTTTTGGTGATTAGTTCTAACGTATGTGCCAGTAGATAATGTCTGAATTTCTGGGCTGCGAATACTAAAGCGAGACAGTGTTTTTCTAACGATGTGTATTGCGACTCTGGTCCTTTGAGCACTCGACTGATGTAATAAACAGGCATTTCCTCCCCTTCATGTTCCTGGGCCAACAGAGCTCCCATAGATTTATTGGTGGAAGTGAGATACATTATCAACGGTTTTCCTGACTCGGGCGCTACCATTGTTTTTTGTGATGCCAAAATAATTTTGATCTTCTCAAAAGCCTTTTGCTGCTCTTTTCCCCAGCTGTATACAGATTTTTATTTTAACAAAGGCATGAATGGATGAGTTACCTCTGCTAGTGCCGGGATAAACCTCCTCAGATAAGATATCTTCCCCATAAAAGTTTTCAACATTTTACGCGTTGCGGGTGAAGCCATTTCTAATACTGCCTTAGCTTTCGTCGGGTCCATATCAATGCCATGCCGATGTACAACACACCCCAAGAACTTTCCTTCTCATACTCCAAAGGCACATTTGAGGGGATTCATTTTCAAATTATACTCGCGACATCGTTGCAGTACCTTTCGCAAATCACCTACATGATCTTGCGTCGCTCTGGATTTTGCCACCAAATCGTCGACATAGTCCTCGACAGTTTTATGCATCAAGTCATGGAATATAGCTGTCATGGCGCGTTGATATGTAGCTCCGGCATTTTTAAGCCCAAATGGCATGACCGTGTAGTGGAAATTCCCCATTGGGGTGCGAAAAACAGTTTTCTCTCCATCCTCCGGCGCCATCTTAATCTGATTGTACCCACTGAATCCATCCATTAACGAGAAAATCTCGTGTCCTGAGGTTGCATCCACCATGGTGTCAATGTTGGGTAGAGGGAAATCATCTTTTGGGCAAGCCTTATTGAGATCGCGATAGTCTACACATACGCGTATCTGCCCAGTCTTCTTCTTCACAGGCACAATGTTCATGAGCCAGGTTGGATGTTGGGTTGGCTTGATGAACCCTGCTTTCCGCAGCTTCTCCACTTCCGCCTTAATTTGTACTTCTAAATCGGGGTGAAATACTCGTTGTTTTTGTTTCTTTGGTTCTGATGCGGGATTTACATGAAGATGGTGGCTTACCAATCCAACATTAAGTCCTGGCATTTTACTATAGTCCCAAGCGAACACATCCCGAAATTCTTGAGCAATTCTATCAAAGCATTTTTAGTTTCGTCTGGCAATGTATTGCTTATGAAAGTAGGTCGTGGATCTGTACCATCGCCTATGTCCACTTTAGACAAACCGTGCTCTGGTTGTGGATTCACTTTTATTACTTCAGGGTCTGTGCTCAGTTTTCCTTGTTCAATCTCTTATTTCCCGGGCTCAATTTATACATTATTCGCCCATCAGGCATTTTGACCCGCGACCAGCTCACCTCCTCGAGCTTCCACTTAGCTGAATTTCCATCATTCGATCCTTTCCACTTTGGTAACGGTGTAGCAAAAATACCGGGTCCGTCCTCTTCACTGTATTTCAAAAAATAGACTGCATCTGCAAAATGTGCTTCAGATGCTCAAAATGGATTCCTGGATGCTTTTACAGTCATAATCCATTCTCCCCAACTGGCCTTCATTACTTGATGATAGGATGACGGTACTACGCCATGCGCATGGATCCATGGTCTGCCCAGCAACAACTGATATGAGGGCTCTCCTTGAATGACATGAAATTTAGTAGGCCCTCTTATTTTCCCGATTTTGAGATCTAATGTCGCGAATCCCATAGGGGTCTGCTGATCTCCATTGAAACCAATAACTGCTATGGTATGGTTTACGATCTTGCTTTCAGGAAATTTTATCATCCGTAAAGTGGCTAACGAGACTAAATTAACTGATGCCCCTCCGTCTAAAAAAACTCGTTTCAACTCCCGACCGTTCACCATAGTTGGTACATATAGAGGTCGGTTATGGGCAAATGGCACTTGCTTGTCTGCTTCAAAAAATGTAATCTTACTGGAAGCCTTCTCATGCTGCGGAATTACAATGGTATGATTGAGTGTAGCAAATGTTTGCTCTTTCAAGAATTCTTTCACATGTTCCTGTACTGGGAGTTGATTGAAGAAGACGTCTATCTTAGCATTTTCCTTGGCCTCACGTACTGGCAAACATGCATACTTGGCGGTGTTGGTCATATCCTCAGTACGGTCTCTAGCGGTCACCATAGCCACATGTGCATGGAAAGGCTCATGAACTACATTTTTTTGCCACTTCCAAGTCTCCTGATGCTATTTTTCGATGTACCAGACTTCGAAAAGCCCAGCAGCTCATCAACGAATGCCGAATACTCCTGTGATAAGGACAGTAGTTGCTCTTCATCCTTTCCTTTCTCGACGGCACCTTTTGTACTAAAGGTAGTGTTATGACACGATCTACGACCCATTGATTCAACAAAGCAACTGCCTCTTTTTCACTGAAAGGTAAACGGGGCGGTTCAGATCTCCCAGTGCGCTCTTCCCTGGACTTTTCGTTCTGCGTAGCTTCTACCATCGGTATCCGCCTAGTACTGATGTTTGGTCGTATTGGGGGAGCCAAAAATTCTCCCAACCTTCGGGCATTATCAACAAGTGCAGAAAACGTTTTGACCTCATTATTGACCAGATGCACTCTGTATTCCTGCAGCATTCCTTCTATACATATTTTGATCAATTTTAGTTCAGAAATTGGTTCATGACATTGTAAAACAGTCTCACAAAATCTCCGAACATAAGTCGTCGCCTCTTCCCCAAAGCGTTGTCTTTGCCTTGTAAGTGAAATCATTGAGACCTCCTCATCAGCTTGGAAGAATTTGGTGTAGAATTTGAGCACCATATCCGTCCAACTGGTTACTGAAGCCGGAGCGAGGCCAGTATACCATGTATATGTTGTTCCAGTTAAAGATTTGGAGAACTCTCTAAGTTTCAAGTATTCATTGTTTCTGTGAGGTCCCAGAGCATCCGCGAACCTGGCAATGTGTTCTTTCGCATTCCCCTTTTTGCCATCAAACTGATGAAAGCTTGGTACCCCATAGTTTTCTGGATAAGGCAACGCCATGATACTAAGATGGTATGGCGGGGCAATTTCAACTTCCTCTATTTCAGATTTTTCATTCAGGATAGCTCGTAGCTGTTCCTTTGTGATGTATGGCTCTTTTTCCAGGGGTTCAATTCTTACTGACTCGCGAAAAAGTTCTTGTGCTGAATTCTCTAGCAAAGTCTGATTGTCCATCCTAGGTTATTCAGTGCTTGGTGCTGAAACACGCGAGGCCTCCATGAAGTGAAGAATGGCCTTTTGCGTTTCTTGGATGTTCAGAAGAGTTTGTAGTAGAACCGATGGCAATTCCATTGAATTCTGTATTGGCTCTGCCATCGGAGGGGTTTCTGCCTGATCCTCACCAACATTCGCGCGACGACGTTGTCTTCGTGCTGGCTGGACTGGTTCCCCTCCTTGTGTTTGTGCCACCGTTTCTTCTTCGACTTGCTCAGTACGCCGGGTCGGTGGACGACCTCTCCGCCTAGGCTGACGAGGCTCCACTTGTGCAGAAGACATCTTCACCCCAGCAGAGTCGCCTTTAATGTAGGGGTTCGCAAGTTGATGATGCGAAGATAGTTTCTACACAAGTTTGTTAGTAAAATAACGGCAATGATGTTCTTATTGCTTTTGATTTGCTTTACAGAGAAAAGGGAGGAAAAAGATAGCGAGTACAAGTTTTGAGAAATGCATTCTCTCTCTCTGGGAATTTCTCTCTCTTAGTCTCCGGAAACGTTCCTCCTCCCAAATGAGTTCTCGCAACTCTATTTATAGACGTGAATGTCCAGTAATCCTCGCGGACTTGTATTGCCACGTCAGCATCTGTCTCGCGACATGGCTTTTGTGTACCAATCCGCGATATAAGTACTTTGCACAGTATCGTCTCGCGCACTTGCCTACGCGAAACGTATTCGCGTAATCTCATGCGCGGATTTATACAGTGCGCCATAAATATCTTGTACAGTGTTATCTCGCATTTCGACTACGCGAAACGAATTCACCTAATCTTATGCATGGGTCATGCTGTGCGCTATGCCCCGTGATCCGTGCCTATTTCATCGCGGATCTGATTTATCCTTAGCCAAGGATGCCTTATAGCTTTGCTGGGTCATGACCAATCATGCATGTCTTGGTCATGTCCCTGAATACTATCGGCCTCTCTAAGGTACTCTTGCTCAGGATGCTATAAATAAGGTCGTGACCCGCTATTTACTCATCCCTAACATTTCCCCTAGATTCCGAATAGTACTCCCTACGCGAGCAGCATATAGAGTTATGAGTTTCTGATACGAGCTATAAAACACATCAGCCCCTCATACCTCCCTCTATATAATGCAAGCTCTCGCGTAAAACCATATTTGGGCTATTTCCCCAAGTAATCAATTATTTGGGCCAATCTCCCAAATAATCTTTTACTTGGACCAGTTTCCCCAAATATTCCAATCATGGGCCATATCCCAGATATTTAGAGCCTGGGCCATATCCCAGAATAAATAAACCTTGGGCCATATCCTAGATAAATAAGCCTTGCGGATTAGTTTTATCGCAAGTTACCACCTTTAGAGAATTATAATCGTATAACAATTATACATGCGATTTTGAACTACATAGCCAAATCCAATATAGATTCTTTGCCTCTTCCTCTTCTCTGTGCTTCTGAAAAGGGGTATTCTTCCTTGTAATCGAGAAGGAACTCATCTTTGCATAAAAAACTGAAACACCAAATCACAAAGTTCACCAGAATTTCAAAACCCGTATAATAAATATACAAAAATAGGCATCAGAAAAAACTAGTTGTATCATTACCACTTCAATACACACTCACTACACTTACATTATTGGCTTATCTCTTGTTAAGCCTACAAGACCCACACTCCACTCCTTCAATAACTCCACACCAAACATAATGGTCCACCCATAATAATGCAACAATAATACAAATAAGTAAACAATACATAGTAATTTAATATTTTACAAAAGACATTAATTTTAACACTCCTTATTAATACCATTTTGTAACACCTAACATTTCTCTAAGAAATTGCAACTTGTCTTTTGGTAGGGCTTTGGTGAAGATGTCTGCAACTTGGTCTTCGGTTTTGCAATACTTGAGTTGAATCTTCTCATCTTCAACCTTTTCTCGGATAAAATGATGCTTGATGACAATGTTCTTTGTCTTGCTATGTTAGACGGGGTTCTTTGTCATAGCTATTGTTGATTTGTTGTCACACAATATTGGTGTTGCTTCTTCTTGCTTCTCGCCAACATCTTCTAAACTTCTCCTTAGCCATATTGCTTGTGAAGTTGTCAGTGATGTTGAAACGTATTCGACCTCGGCATTAGATAATGTCACACTTTGTTTCTTCTTGGATGCCCATGAAAATACACCAAAACCAAGGGAGAATGCATACCCGAAAGTTCTTTTTATATCATCAACACATCCGGCCCAATCACTATCACAAAACCTAATCAATTTTGTATCATTATTTTTCTCAAGCAAGATACCCAATTCAAGTGTACCTTGAATATATATTAGCACTCTCTTGGTACCTCATAATGTATTTGACTTGGTTTGTGCATGAATCGGGACAACAAGCTTGTAGCATACATGATATCCGGTCTTGTAGTCGTCAAATACAACGGGCTTCCAACTAAACTTCTATAGTGAGATGCATTCGCTTCTTTGCTTCCATCTTCTTTCATCAATTTCTCATTCACCACCAAAGGAGTGTGAACGGATTTCTAATTCAACATTCTAAATTTTTCAATAAGAGTTTTTGCATACTTCTTTTTCAAATTAAAACTCCTCATTCCTTTTGATAAATTTCAATACCCAAGAAACAATGCAACAAAACTAAATCACTCATTTCATATTTCTTCATATTATCCTTCTTGAAATCGTTTATCATTTTTTCATCACTACCGGTAAAAATCAAATCATAAACATAAAGAGAGACTATAAGAATATTGGATTTACCTTGTGTCTTGAAATACAAGGTTAGCTCACTTTTGCTTATTTAAAATCCATTTTCATTGAAGTAGGCATCAATTGCACTATACCATGCCCGAGGTGCTTGTTTTAGGCCATACAAAGCCTTCTTCAACTTGTAAACATTCTTTTCTTTTTCTTTGGTAACAAACCCTTGAGGATGCTCTACAGAGACTTCTTCTTTCAAAACACCATTCAAAAATGTTGATTTTACATCAAGTTGATGCAAAAACCAACCCTTTTGAGTTGCCAATGCAATGAGAGCTTTAATTGTGTCAATTCGAGCCACGACTGCAAAAGTTTCTTGAAAATCAATTCTAGGCTGTTGACAATACCCTTTAGCCACAAGTCTTGCTTTGTTCTTTTGATTAGAACCATCGGGATTTAATTTGGTTTTGAAGATCCACTTCACACCAATCACATCTTTGTCTTTCGGCTTCTCTACCAATGTCCAAGTCTTATTCTTTTCAATCAAATGAATTTATTCTTCCATAGCTTTTTTCCATGCCTTATCTTTAACTGCTTCTTCAAAGCTTTTTGGTTCAAGAATAAAAAAAAAAATTGCAACTAGCATACACATCATTAAGACTTGTCATTCTTCTTGGAGTTGAACTTGAAGATGATGAACTTGAGCTTGTTCAAGAAGTTGGATTTGATTGTGAGTTTGTTGTTGGAGGCATTTGTTGTGGTACTTCAAGATCATCTTCATCTTCATTTTATTGATTTTCTGATTCTTCATTGAGATGAATGATTTGATGTTGAACTTTCTTCTCTTTCCAATCCCAAGAAGCCTTCTAATTAAAGAGAACATCTTTACAAATGATCAATTTATTCTTTTTTAAATTGAAGAGTCTATAACACTTTGATTTTGAGCTATAACCCACAAAGATACATTTTTCAGTAGCTTCATCAAGCTTGCACCTTACTTCTTTTGGAACATGAGCAAAACAAATACAATCAAATACTTTTAAATGATTAACTGATGACTTCTTTCCACTCCAAGCTTCAATTGGAGTTTTACGCTCCATGACTTTTGTTGGACTTCTATTCATCAAGTAAATGGTGGTATACACGGCTTCACCCCAAAAAGATTTGGGCAACCCCTTCTCATAAAGCATTGATTTTCCCATTTCAACAATTGTTTGATTCTTCCTTTCCGCCACTCCATTTTGTTGTGGAGTGTGCCCAACAGTTGATTGCCTCTGCAAGGCAATATATTCACAAAAATTTTCAAATTCATTTAAATTGTATTATCCACCTCTATCACTTCTCAACACTTTCATACAATAGTCACTTTTCCTTTCAATAAGCATTTGAAATGTTTTAAAGATAGAAAAAACATCCGATTTTTGTCTCATGAAATAAATCAATGTCATTCTTGAAAAATCATCGACAAAAATAATAAAGTACTTGTTACCTCCATGAATTGGTGTTTGGATCAGTCTGCACACATCGGTATGAATAAGCTCCAATGATGCTTTTGGTCTCCATGCCTTCTCTTTTGGAAATGACTCTCGGTGATGCTTGCTAATAGCACATCCTTCATAAACTTCTTTCACTTCTTGTATAGAACTTGGTAATCCATGTACCATGTTCTATTGTTGAAGATAATTAAAGCTTTAAAAATTTAAGTGACTCAATCTTCTATGCCAAAGTCACGACTCATCAACAATATTCATCTTCAAGGCCACATCTTTTGAGTATGAGAAAGTGAGAGAAAATGATGCAGAGGGATCCTAGTCAGACGATGTCGAGCTGTCAGATTGCGCATTAATGGCGCTGGATTACTTGGAGCGGGAGGATCAGTGCAAAGATGGCAAGAAATCGTGATCTAGCCTAATTAGGGTGGTTTCCGTGCACGTGTCAGTTTTTTGGCCATAACTGGAGCTACAAGTGTCCGATTAGCGCCTGTGACCCCAATTCGGAAAGCTACGCTCGGTGCACATCGTTTCGAGTCCTAAATCCGCTGTTTTCCTTTTCAAATCTTTATTTTTAGTTAATTTTTTCTATTTATGGTAATCTTTTATTTGTCAATTAGGAATTGATTATGAACCCGATTTGGGCCAGATTTTTGGTAATCTTTTGATTTCTTTTCGTATTTCGTTTTGGTAAGACTTTTAAGGTTTTGCTATTTTTGGTAAAAATCCCATTAGGGGTCGATTTTCAGCTATTTTAACCCGTCTTGTGGGTTGCTTTTGGTCATTCTTGATTATAAATAATTTTATTGAATTCCAGAGTGTTCTCTGAAATTTTGGGTCGAATTCTCCTGTTCTTTTCCTTGCAAATTACCTATTGTACTAGCCTGCAGAATAATCTCTATTCTGTTCGGCGTCAATTGGTATCAGAGCTCAGCATCTTCCTGAGGCAGTATTTTCATCAGTTTTCAATGGCTGGTGGTCGTGGTCGTGGTGGTCGTCGTGGGCAGGTTCCGATTGAGGAAGTCCCACACCGTGATCGTAACGTTCAGGATGTTATGATTGAGGATTTGCAGAGGCAAGTGGCAGAGTTAACCCAGCGCCTAGCGGCGCAGGAAATTGGTAATCATGATGTGGAAGATTCTAATACCGACAATTCCACCTTCGAAAATCCGTATCACAATCAGTATCGTCATGGAGATCTCGGCTTCAGAGTAGACCTGCCCGAGTTTTCTGGTACGTTACAAGCCGATTGCCTTATTGATTGGTTGAATGAAGTATAACGAATTTTTGATTATAAAGAGGTCACAGATCGTGTGAAAGTGAAATTGGTAGCCATCAAACTCAAGGGTAGAGCATCTGCGTGGTGGTAGCAGTTGAAACGTTCAAAAAATAGGTAGGGCAAGGCCAAAATCACTGATTGGGAGAAGATGAAAAAGAAGATAAAGAGCCACTTCCTTCCTTTTGGCTATACTCAAACCCTGTTTCAATGACTTCATTTGTTGAGGCAAGGGATGAGATCGGTGGAAGATTATACGGAGGAGTTCTATCAGTTGATCGCTCGGAATGATCTGACTGAGACAGAAGAACATATGGTGGCGCGATATTTGGGGGGTTTACGACAACCTCTACAGGATGCCCTCAGCCTTCACTCGCTGTGGACGGTTTCTGAAGCCTACCAGTGTGCCCTTGCTGTAGAGAAACAACATAATAGAAGACCCCTCATCAGAAACGACCAAAGTGATGGGCCATCTCGCCCTCAAGAATCCCATCCTCCCCAGCAGCCACCAAAGGGTAATCCTAACCCTACTATTAAGTGTTTTCGATGTGGTGAACAGGGGCATATAGCAACCCAGTGCATGAAGCCTGCCAGTCAGACGGGCAAAAATCTACTGCTTGAGGAAGGCGTGGAAGCTAAGCCTGGGGTATGGTATGATGAGCCAATGTATGACAAAGAAGAAGATGAGGATTTGTTGTATGGAGACGGTCGTGAAACTCTGGTCATTCGTAAGAACCTCCTGACTCCCAGAGGCGATTCCGAAGATGATTGGTTGAGAACCAATATTTTCCACACAACCTGCACCGTGGCCGATAAAGTCTACAAGATGATTATTGACAGTGGCAGTTGCGAGAAAATAGTCTCAGAAGACTATGTCCAGAAATTGAAATTGAAGACAGATCGTCACCCCAAGCCATACAAACTGTCATGGCTGAATAAAGGCAGTGAGGTAACAGTAGATAGACGATGCTTAGTGTCTTTTTCTGTTGGCAAGAAATATTTCGATAATGCTTGGTGTGATGTAGTGTCCATGGATGCGTGTCATGTACTGTTAGGCAGACCTTGGCAGTATGATCGAAGTATGGTACATGACGAATGAAAGAATACATATTCCCTTAGCATTAGAGGTAAAAAAATTGTGTTGGCACCTCGTCGGGAAGGATCCAATCCCGCCCAGGTTGTCAATAGTAACAATCTGCTTTCTATGTCCAGGTTTTTGGTTAAGCATGAAAATGTAATCTATGTTATACGTCGAGTCAGACGATGTTGAGCTTTCAGAATGCGCATTAATGACGCTGGATTACCTGGAGAGGGAGGATCAACGCAAAGATGGCAAGAAATCGTGATCTAGCCTAATTGGGGCGGTTTTCGTGCACGTGTCGGTTTTTTGGCCATAACTGGAGCTACAAGTGTCCAATTAGCGCCCGTGACCCTAATTTGGAAAACTACGCTCGGTGCACATCATTTCGAGCCCTAAATCTGTTGTTTTCCTTTTCAAATCTTTATTTTTAGTTAATTTTTGTTATTTATGGTAATATTTTATTTGTCAATTAGGAATTGATTCTGAACCCGATTTGGGCCAGATGTTTGGTAATCTTTTGATTTCTTTCCGTATTTCGTTTTGGAAAGACTTTTAGGGTTTTTATATTTTTGGTAAAAATCCCATTAGGGGTCGATGTTCAGCTATTTTAACCCGGATTGTGGGTTGTTTTTGGTCATTCTTGATTATAAACAATTTTATTGAATTCTAGAGTGTTCTCTGAAATTTTGGGTCAAATTCTCCTGTTCTTTTCCTTACAAATTACCTATTGCACTAGCCTGCAGAATAATCTATATTTTGTCCGGCGTCAGAAAAGCTTCTATTTTTCTCCATCTTCATTTTTGCAACAATATGATTTTTTCCTTTGTTGTCAAAAATCTTGCAAGAGTCCTCATCAAAGTGAATGGAGTACCCATGCTCTACAAGTTTCCCAACACCCAACAAATTTTGCTCCAAATTTAGAACTAGTAACACATCTCATTCCATTCTTTGTCTCTATGCCAATGATACATTTTTCCTTTGTTTGAACCAAAACACCATATCCTACTTTTACATGAGAATCCACCGAAATATCAATCTCCAAAAATAGACTCTCATCATCGGTCTGTGATTACTACACCTGCTATTAAGAAACCATAAATCATTCTTCTGTTCCGATGCCCTGTGATAAACATAGAGCATATTTACTTCACCTTCTTACTCTTCGGAGAAATTAGCTTATTGAATTTTTTTCAACCGACAATATTTTTGAACATGCCCAAATTACTTGCAATTGTCACATTGAGGTTTTTCTTGAAATCATCAATCTTTATAAATATGACCATTTCTTGTACAAATTCCACAACTTTGTTCATTGTAGTCTCCATTTTCGCCTCTATCAAGATTATTCCTTCCCCTTCCTCTTGCATTTCTTCCAAATCTTTCACCTCGTCTTCTAAATCTTCGTCATCTAGATGAGTCTCTTTCATTAGTTTTAGAGGTAACATTGAGCTTAGATTGAAAGACATTTTCAATTGATTTTTCAGAACGCCTACTCAATCTTTGTTTAAATGTTTTGATGGAACCCTTTAGTTCTTCAACACTCAAGGTTTCAAGTTCCTTGGTTTCTTCAACAACGACAACAAGGTGATCATATTGTTTTGGCAAATTAATTAGAATTTTTTCAATAATTCTTTGATCAAAAATAATTTCCCCATGTGTTGATCTCATTTGATTTACAACTTCCATAAATCGAGAAAAAAAACTTTCAACAATTCCATATCCTTCATTTTCATATTTTTAAAATCTCTTCTCAAAG
The DNA here is from genome assembly GCA_963922005.1 of Cornus suecica. Lineage (NCBI taxonomy): Eukaryota > Viridiplantae > Streptophyta > Magnoliopsida > Cornales > Cornaceae > Cornus > Cornus suecica. Next base: position 17,136,996 of record OY998244.1, read on the forward strand.
ATTGGACTTTTATAATTCTTACCTTTATTGTGCCTCTATATTAATTTTGGAGAACATTTCAAGCCTCCTTTGTTTTTGTTGAGTTAATGATTCTCGAAAATATTGTAATTGTTGTCTTTGAGCATTCGTCAAAGTTGTCGTATCTTCCGGTTCCTCATAACCATCTTCTACATATTCCCAAAGATCATAAGAGAGGAATATGGTCTTCATATTCACACACTAAAAATCAGAGTTTTCCTCATCAAATGATGGAATTGAATTTTGGTGTTCTCCAATATTTTGGTTGCTTGAAGTTGTCATAGCTACCGATCTTCATCCGGGTTTGTTTCTTGTCAACAACCTTCACATCCAAATTTTTCTTGACCAAAATTGAGCTCTGGTACCACTTATGTTGGCTTTTGTTTCATCAACCAATGAGTTATTGTATATGGAAGATGGAGCAACAAATAAGAGCAACCAAGAAACTAGCAAAATAGATGACTAATTCAGCTTTAAATCTGCAATATTTTTTCTAAGGCAAAACAGAGCACTTGTGTATAGAAACTGAAAATTTTACTAAGACATGAAACAGAACATATATTCCCCTGCTTCTCTGGAATGTGTTATATCATTACCACTTCAATACACACTCACTACACTTACATTATTGTCTTATCTCTTGTTGAGCCTGCAAGACCCACACTCCACTCTTTCAATAACTCCACACCGAACATAATGGCCCACGCACAATAATGCAACAATAATATAAATAAGTAAACAATACATAATAATTTAACATTTTACAAAAGACATTAATTTTAATAAAAAAATACATTTGTTATGGTTAGCAGGCCCCATTAGTATAAGTCTATCCTAAGTATATAGTCTATTGTATATTGTAGTTCAATGGATGAAAGTATGTCACGGAATGGCACCTTTAAACCACAGTGCAGAAACCCAATCAACTTCATGATTCCTCTATTTAAGCTTGTCCCATGTAGAATAAATGCTAAAAAGAAGCGGGATAGCTCCAAATAATCATATCATCCTTAAAGGGGGGAGGAGGAAGAGGAAGTGAGATGTGGCTAATTTGATATGAGATATTGCTAAAGACACATGCCATGCCGAAGAGTTGTTTGCACCAATGGAGTTGACTTTGGCTCTTCTTCTCAAACCAAAGAATTGGATGATGTTCATCTTCAACCAAAGGCTTGTCAAAAAGCCATACTTCATACCATAGAAAAGCTTTAGAACCCTTTCCAATTATGTACTTAATCAAACCTTCAATTTTTTCCCTCGTACCAAGTAACTTCTTCCAAGCCCATGATCTATTGTTGGAAGCCTTAAGATTCCAGAAACTAACATTCTTGATAAGGTAAGTTTGAGCACATCTAAACCAAAGGGAGTTTTGAGAATTGTTTAATAGTCTCCATAAATGATTTTTCATTGTAGCTTAATTCTAGGTTGTCAAGTCCTTGATTCCCAAACCTCCTCTATCTTTGGAGTATACACATCATTCCATGCCAACTTCTCACAACCAAGGGAGAGGTCAGGACCCTTCTAAAGAAATCTTCTAAGAACACTTGATATTGACTTCATTACAGCTTTGGGGAGTATAAAGGTTGTTGACCAATAAAATTGTATGGAGAAAAGAACATATTGAATAAGATGAAGTCTACCAAAAAAAGAACAGTATCTACAACTTCAAGATTGGACTCCTTTGTGATTCTCATAACCAGGTTAGAACAATAGTCTTCAGATTTAAGCTTAGAGGAAATCAGAGGGACCCTTACCTAATAAAAACCTCACCAATTGCAAACTGAGTAAGCCTTTGGAAAGAGGTTTTATGCACCTAGGGAATACCTGGCATGAACAAATTGTTTTTAGATGGATTAAGAACCATACCATACATTAAGCTAAATCGGTTGATCCTTCTCATTAAGGCTTCAAAAAGAAGAGTGGTCTCATTACAAAATAAAAGCAGATCATCTGCAAACATTAGGTGGTTCAGCTTTATTTTCTAGCATCTCCAATGACACTTGAAGCCCCCCTCATCAATCAACTAATTTAGCATTCCAAAGAGAACTTCCATGACAATCACAAAAAGGTTAGGGGATATAAGGTCTCCTTTCCTCATTCCTCTTTCACTTCCAAAGTACCCCTTTAAACTGCCATTAATATACACAGAAAATATTGAAGAGTGAAGGCATGTCATAACGAGTCTCATAAACTTATTTGGAACACCAAATCCCACAAGAACAACTTTGAGGAAGTCCCAAGAAATAGAGTCATAGGTTTGTCTGAGGTCAACCTTCATGGCCACTCTGTTAGGCTTTTTGTCCTTATGGTAATGTAACATCACCTCTTGAGCAAGAAATACATTGTCCACAATGTTTCTCCAAGGAATGAATGCTGATTGATTGCGATTAATACATTCATTCAAAGAAAGCTTGAGTCTATTTGCAATACACTTATACATTACATTGCACATTGAAATAGGCTTGAAATGTTCCACTTTAGTTGGGTTGTACAATTTTTTTAATTTGAAATTTGGGGTGAGAAAAATTTTCCAAACCTGTTAATCCGCTCAAACCCGCCCACCATAATGAGTTGTCGGATGAGTGATTTACGTAAGTGGGTTATTAATGGGTCACCCATTACCTTGGACTATAACTTGTTTAATCTTTGTCAAATTTTAAAGCCTTAACCAAGCATAAAAATATGGATAATATTTAGGTCATCTCTAGCTATGGAGGATAATGTTGGTCCTTCACTTTGATTTGATCCATTAAATTTAAGACAACTGGCAAATATTAATTAATAATTCTCGATGGATATTATTCACTATTTTATGGGTTCTAACCAGGGTTTAAAAATCTTAGTTCTCCTCTTTTTCTTTTTCACTCTAATCTCTTCATTGTCTTCCTTATTTAGTTTGAATTATGTCCACTAAATTTTAGATCTCCCACTTCCTGAAATATAAATATATGTCTCTCTCAAATTGAAGGGAATAAGACTTCTAGGTTAATATTGACAAGAAGCAAAGACTGTATTCGATGATATCTATGTGTATATATATATATATGTAAGAGAGATAAGATAAAAAAATATGAAAGAGGTGGCGGTAACAGTGTTGTTCGGCGGGTGAATGGGTGAGGTCGAGAAGCTTAGGTGAAGTCAAATCTTATTGAATATATGGGCTATGGAAGATTTAAGAAGCTTATATTTTATTTCAAAGAGAGAAGATCAAAAAAAAGCCCTAATAGTGAACAAAATATATGAAATGAATAAACAAAACAGTAAAGTGAAGATATTAAAGTAGAAAATAACAAAGGAAAAAAGAAATTTTTTAGATTCGGGTTCGAACCTATGAAATAGTTGTTAATACCTATATTGTAATATATATATAAAAATAATTAAAAATAAAGTGAAAGGAAATGATGTGACTATTGGTACCAAAATATATATATTTTGATTTTTAACCAAGAGACATGTCTCTTTGTTCTCATGTATCAAGGGATATAACTCTCGAGTATAAATCCCCATCTCTTGCAATGAGACATGTATGTTCAACGAACAGACATACACCCCAACATATTCTTTAAATAGGGTTAGTCACTTCTTATTTAGTATATATCAATTTTGAATAACACTAATTCTAAATTACAAACAGTTTCACCGAGTGGTCAAAAAGAATTCTTCAGTATTGCTAACTGCAAATTCTGATTTTGTTGTCTCCTGTAGGTGTTTTGCTATGCAACCCGATAGTAAACTTTATATGAATGGGGCAATAAAACCTTAAGGAAAGTGACTACATGCCTCAAAGCCATAATCATCCTTCCTTGTTCGTGCTCACGTATTTTGCTCCAACAAATTCCCATTTATATTTTTTAATTAATATTCGTCACGTAGTTTAAATTTATTGGACTAAATAAAAGAGATGATCCAAGTATTGTCCTAAAAATATTTGGACCATCTGAAGTGTCTCAAAAATACTTTAAAATGTTGAGTCAATGATTCAAGAATCAAATTTTGATTAGAGTTTGACCAATTTTAACTTTTGGTTTAACTTTGAACGCTTATGTGGTAGCGAAAAAACTAATATGATAAAAATAATTTAGTGTGAGAACAACTGGGGAGATCTTTGATACCTTGTGATATATGTCATTTGGTACCTCTGCCTAATTAGTGGAGAGTGTGCACACACATAACTCACATTCCGTGCGTGTTGGGAGATATCATATATATGTCATGTGGTACCCCGGATTCATAATAATTTTTCAAACAATTGATTATATTTTGACCATAAAAGGTGAAAGCGGGACCGTTCGATTGACGGTAAAAAAACAAGGGTTAACTTCATTTACACCCCCTTGATTTTGCTTCTACTTCAATCACACCCCCTTAGGTTTGAGAATCTTTAATCATACTCCCTTATCCTATGAAATGTCTAAAATGTCCTTAAGCCAAACACCCTTTAAAATAATTTATTCCTATATCCAACCATCTATTCAACCATAATCATATATCCAAACACCCCAAACCCCGCTGCTGCTATTAGCAACAGCCGTTGCGGCGCCCCATCCCCACCATCAACACATACTGCCACCACTAGCCACACCCTTACCTCTGGTCCCCCCAACCTCACAACCCCTCATTCCCACACACACACACACATATATAAATATATATATATACACATACATATATATATACACACATATGTATATATATACTGCAGGGGTGTATATATATATATGTATTTATACATGTGTGTGTGCAAATGGGTGGGGGCAGGGGGAGGGGTTGGAGTTCAGTTCAAGGACTGAGAACTTAATTTTAAATAGATTGTGACGTATTTTAGAGAGAGAAAAAATGAAAAAAGAAAAAAATATCTTCAAAATTGGAGAAGTCTTAATTGTATTAATCGATCACAAGAGTATTATCTATTCTTAAATTAATCAGATTGTTACTATTGGGGAAATCTATCTTCATAATAAGAATTTATGGTAAATTTTTTGTATAATGGTTTCAGATTTTGCCTCTTTAATTTTTCATTTGTTTGAATGAGTGAGCTGAGTAATTTTAAAGTTTCAAATGATTTATAAATTTTGAGTCCTCCATTAACATAAATGTATTTTTCAAAAATTCAACCGATCACATTTAAATATATTTATGAGATTCAAAATTTTTAAAATATATATATATATGAGAATCAATTCTATTTATTCTAAATATGTGAAAATTGAATATGTTAATTCTAATTCGTTAATAAATTAAATATGTGAAGTAATTGAATAATTTGTGTATATAATAAATTTTGATCTAATATTTTAGTTTAAAAATATAAATTTAAACTCTTAAAAAAGAGGAATAAATTTTTTCATAAATTTATGTTAAATTATTTAACAAATTATATAATTATGTTTACATATCTTTTTATTTTCATTTTTAGATTTTTAGAAATGGGAAGGGATCAAATAAATAAAAGCTATATCCTTGTTTCCAAACACCACCTAGTTAACACATTGAGGGTAGTTTAGGTATTAAAAAAAAAAAATTCAGGATGATGTCATGCCTGAGGAGGTGTAAATGATGTGAATTTAAAAAATTAAGGGTGTAAATGAATATTTTCAAATCTGGAAAATGCGATTAAAAAAATAAATAAATCTGAGAGGGTGTAAATGAAATTAATCCAAAAAATAGTAACTATAGATTTTTTTTTATGAATTCAAGGTGATTCCTACTTGAAATGATATTTAATTAAAGAAGAGGGTGAAGTACGATTGGCAATGGCGGGATCAGATATTTCGAAAACTGAGAAAAATGTCCTTTTTATCAATTTGAAGCTTAATAATTAAATTTAATTTAATTTAAATTTAACATAAGTCTAAAATACATAATTAAAGATGGTAAAACATCAATGACACTAATGGTGTTGCAAAATAGCATTTTTAAATATAGAAATGCCTTGGGATAAGAATGAGAAAAGCACAAGAGGAAAAAAAGGGATAATTACTGTTATCTATCTCCCTTCAAAAGTTGTCAAATAACAACCTCACCACCTTTTATTTTTATAATTACTATTACATCCCCTTTAGTTTATATTTTGTAACAAATATAAATGACTATAATACATTTACATATCTGCAAATATATCTATATTGATGTGAAAATCACATGAGTATAAGAGTAAATTCAAAATTTTGGCCACTGGAACTATAATTATTCAAAGAACAGGAGATGTAGACGTAATTTGATAAATCTTGAAGGGAAGTAATTGTAATTAGCCCAAAAAATAGATAAAAATAAACATAAAAAAGAATGAGATATTTATAGAATTGAGAAACTTTAAGAAGTTTCAAGATATTATTTGCAGGAGAATAGATATTATGTGAATGAGTGGTAGGATAATGTCAAGTAACTTGCCCAAAAAAATAAAATAAAGTCAAGATAAATTATGACTATTCAAGTTCCATGCATGCATGTTATTAAAATATATTTAATCCAGTTTCCTACTGTTCTGCTAGAACTTTTAAAGCCCTCCTTTTTGCAAATTTCAAGTTGTCCTCTTAACTCCTAAGTTAAATAATGTATAATACAAGGTTGACAGATGTTTGTAAATTTCAATATAATTGTTTTAAAACGACAGAGGTTTTATTAATTAGCAAAAATAAAATTATTATAGAAGAAGATTTACTGTTTTTTTTTTTTGAAAAGATAAATATATTAGAAAACCAAACCAAACCAAACATGCCAAATACAACAAGGGGAGTGAATCCTTACATAATTGAAAACCCCTAAGACCACCGGATAGAAAGAATCCAAAGTCCTACACAAGGGCTAATAGTATTACAAAAACCAAGGCAAAGAACGAAGAAAGTAGATGCAAGAGAAACCATGGGAGCACAACCACCAATGTGCAAGAACGTGGCTAGAGAAGCAGGCCCAATGAGCATACAGAACATCAGCTCAACAGAGAGAAGAATGCATTTCTTATCAAGAGCCATAAAAATGATCATGAGAAGATAGAGGGAGGGAAAGACCAGTCCCTCATGATACCTTGATTTATTTCAGAATCTGTAAACCCTTTTGCAGAGAAGAGAGCAAATATGACATTGCTAATGATCTTGGACTCAAGCTCTTCAAATCACTTAAAACTCTCCAGAAAAAACTCTTCTATTTCTCTCCATCCAAAGCTCATAGACAACTGAGGCAAGGAGGAGTTTGTTCAAGCAGTTGGAGAGGGTTTTTAAGGAGAGGTTAGCAGTTGCCCATTGTTGTAGCCCAAGCCAATCAGACTTAGGCCAATGGAGACCACCTCTGGCAGAAATAGAATTCCATAACCTGTTGGTGAAGCTGCATTGGAAGAAGAGATGATCTCTATCTTCAAGTCTAGAGTGGCAAAAGTCACATTCCCCTCTAGAGAGCAGACCTATTCTTATGAGGAAGTCCTTGGTCCTGAGTTTTTTGAGAATCGTCATCCAAAGGACAAATCCATGCTTAGGTATAAAAGTGGGGAACCATTCCAAGTGACACTAAGCTATCTCTAGTTGCCTGAATTGAAAAAAATTCCATCATGATTTAATGGTGTAAGGCCCATTTGAAAGGGACCATATGACCTTGTCATGGTGAGAGGAGTTAAGGGGGAGGTTATGAAGGAACTGGTTTCTAAAAGCTCTCCATCTTTTGTTGATAGACATTAGAATGCACTATGTGTTGCCATTAATGAGACTACTAACAGTGGCTTTGCAACCCAAACCAGAAGCAAGAATGAGACTAGGAATATAATCATGATAGAGATGACCATGAGGGAGCCATTGATCATACTAAAAAGAAGTGGATCTACCACCACCAATAACATGTCTGAAAGAGTCTTTGAAAAGAATCCTTAACTTTAATTTTTTTCCCTAAGTCTAGGAGCAATCTGTAAGCGCTTTTATGACCCAGAAGTTGTTGTTTTTAAGTAGGTAAGTTTTCACCCAATTGACCTAAATGGATTGAGAATGAGGTATCTGAATGAGCTTCCAAATGTGTTTCCCCATAGCAGTTATATTCCATTCAATAGGGTCAATTACACCTAGACCTCCTTCCTTTTTAGGACAACAGATATCGGACCAAGCAACCTTATTACCTCCATTACCAAGCATAGAGCCAGTCTATAGGAATTTTCTTAGGATAGAATTGATCTCCTTCAGAGTAGCCTTAGGCAAAATGAAAAGGGATGACCAGTAGACTTGAGAAGAGAAATGACTAATTTGATGAGTTGTAATCTACCAGCAAAGGAAAAGAAGTTGTTGGACCAGTTTTGAACCTTGTTTGTGATCTTTAAAGCCAGAGAAGAGCAGTCTTGGGGTTTGAGCTTAGTGGTAAGGAGAGGGACTCCCAGGTATTTGATTGTGAGGACACCAATATGGAAGTTAAGAATTTGTTGCATTTCATCAAGCTCAAAATCTTGGAGACCAGAGGCAAAAATCATACTTTTGGAGGTATTTGGGTAGAGACCAGAAAATGAGTTAAACCAGCCTAAGCCATTATTGAGAATAGAAACTGGGAGAGCATTACCAGCAGAGAAAAGTAAGATATCATCAGCAAAGAGGAGACTTATCAAATCCAAGTCCTTACACTTCCAGTGGTGCTCGAAATCAAAAGAAGTAGTTTTGGCAGCTAAAACACCTGTAAGAACCTCCATAACAAGGACAAAGAGGTAAGGAGATAAGGGATCTCCTTTCCTCAAGCCCCTAGAACTAGAAAAATAGCCAAGGAGAGAACCGTTAACATTAACTAAGATTTTTAGGGAGGAAATGCAAGTCATGATCCATTTTTTCATATGAGGAGGGAAGTGAAAAGCTTTGAGAGTTGCCTCTAAAAAATTCCAATCAACAGTGTCAAAAGCTTTAGAAATGTCAACTTTAAGGGCAATTCTAGAGGGAGAGCAGAATCTATGATAGATTCTGAGGAGTTCTTGAGCAAGAAGAATGTAATCTGCAATGTCCCTACCTTTAATGAAAGCACTTTGATTAGGACTAATGCAAGTCTTGAGGTGAGGCTTGATTCTATTTGCAATTAGCTTAGAAATGCATTTGTAGATGGTGGTGCAAACATAAATTGGTCTATAGTCTGAAGTGTTGGAGGGGTTTGCTACTTTAGGAACAAGGGTAATGATGGTGGCATTTATCTCAGAAAGAAGTCTCCTACTGTGGAAAAAGGACTTGGTAGCAATAATGATGTCAGCCCCCACAATAGCCCATGATTGCTTAAAAAAATAAGCATTGTAGCCATCACAACCTAGAGACTTTGTCATCCTTCAGGGAGAAAAAAGTTGTTCTAATTTCATCATCAGAGAAAGGAGCAGACATGGCAAAGATTTGCTCCCAATTCAATGGATTTTTAATGTAAGTACTGATATCAAGAACCATTCTATTTTGATAAGATTTTAGGAGGTTCTGGTAGTACTCAACAAACACACCTGAAATTTGAATAGGATCATCAATTTTGTTGCCTTTAGCAGTGGTGATTGATTGAAGGGTTAATTTCCGTAAACTCCCCTATACTATCCAATTTAATCAACTAACCCCTACTGTGTCCACTTTGCCCCCTATACTATTCAATTTCATCAATATGCCCCCTCACCTCACATTTCGAGTCAAAATGCCTAAACTACCCTCAATAGTATAAGGGGGTTTAGTGAAATAGACCATTTAATAAATTCAGAAATATATATTTTCGGAAATAATTCATATTTCTCAAAAACAAAAATCAATATATATTATATTTTCGGAAATAATTTATATTTTGATATTTATGAATTTTCGGAAATTATAATATATTTTTAATATTTTCGAAAAATATGTAAATAATAATATGAAAATATATATTTGGAAATTAAAAATTCATAAATATATATATATATTTTTCGCAAAAAAAATATTTTTCGGAGGGAGCATATTATTATTTTCCAAAATATGAATTATTTCGGAAAAACTAATATATATACTTTTTGCAAAAAAATTATTTTTCGAAAAACAAATCATATTTTGGAACATAAAAGTATATATTTTTCGCAAAAACATTTATTTTCCGGAAAAGATCATATTTTGGAATATAATAGTCTATATTTTTCTCAAAAAAATTATTTTTCAAAAAATATCATATTTTGGAATATAATATATATTTTTCTCAAAAAAAATCATATTTTGGAACATAATAAGTACTCTTTGGCAAAAATTATAATTCGTAAAAAAAATCATATTTTGGAACATAATATATATTTTTCGCAAAATAATTATTTTTCGGAAAAAATTCATATTTTGGAACATAATATATACTTTTTCGCAAAAAACATATTTTGTGTAATATGATTTTTTGGTAAAAAGTAATATTTTGGTAGAAATACGTTTTTTGGTAAATATTTTGTGTAATATATAATTTTGTTTCCAAAAATATATACTACTATGTTTCAAAATATGTTCTTTTCCGAAAAATAATTTTTTTGCAAAAAATATATACTATTATGTTCCAAAATATGATTTTTTTTCCGAAAAATATATTTTATGTTCCAAAATATGACTTTTTTTACGAATTATTATTTTTTTTTGCGAAAAAGTATTTATTATGTTCCAAAATATGATTTGTTTTGCGAAAAATATATATTATGTTCCAAAATATGATCTTTTTTGAAAAATATTTTTTTTGCGAAAAATATGGATTATTATGTAAAAAACAAATATGATTTTTTTCCGAAAAATATGATTTTTTCCAAAAAATAATTTTTTTTGCAAAAAATATATACTATTATGTTCCAAAATATGATTTTTTTTTCGAAAAATATTTTTTTTGCAAAAAGTATATATTATTTTTTCCGAAATAATTCATAGTTTGGAAAATAATATGCTACCTCCGAAAAATATTTTTTTTGCGAAAAAGATATATATATTTCTGAATTTATAATTTCCAAATATATATTTTCCATATTTTCCAAAAATTCCGAAAATATGAAAAATATATTATAATTTCCGAAAATTTATAAATATCAAAATATGAATTATTTCCGAAAATATATATTTCTGAATTTATTAAATGGTTTATTTCACTAAACTCCCTTATACTATTGAGGGTAGTTTAAGCATTTTGACTCAAAATGTGAGGTGATGAGGCATATTGATGAAATTGAATAGTATATGAGGCAAAATAGACACAATAGGGGTTAGTTGATTAAATTGGATAGTGAAAAAAGAAGGTCTTTTTATCACCTAGCGTCAACCAGTGGATTCTGGATTGTTGTTTATGAGTAGACCCTCAGCAGAGAAAATACGTACCTAATTTGATATAATTTGCATGCCCATTCTTAGAAGAATTGCTACTATATAATTTTCAGAGAATAATATCTATGTAAGAAAATAAAAATTCTTGTTTTTCTACTTTTCACTTGTATTCTACGTTGACACAGGAATTATAAACAGACGATTTAACGGAGACTAGCTCAAACCCTTACCTCCCACATTGGAAAGTAAAAGAAAATACATCTACATTAATTTGGCCACAAATATTCCTTTCACGAAATATGTGTGTATGTATGTAGAAATAGGTAAAATAAAACGGTGAATAAATCAAAGATGAGAATTATTTAGCCAGAGAGAGCTTATAATATATATATATAGATAGATAGATAAATGTTTTCCTTTCTTTTTTGGTTTTTTAGGTTTTCAAATCACTTGAAATAAAGCACTCTTCTTAACAATAGCATAAAAAGCATAGTCAGTTGCACCTATGATCAAACTATTAAAACCCTAATGACAAAAACATGAAAGTTAAAGCATGGTAAAATAAAAACTGCTATCTTCCTGCATGGTTTGCTCCCCTTCACTTCTTCCAACTTCTCACTCATTCCACATCGAAAACACACTAGGGTTCGAACCCTGGACCGAGTCACCGGACCAACCTCCATATCCAGTAGGCGGCATATCATAATCGACCTTAACCAGCGCCAGCTCCTCCGGTGCCCCTCCTGCATTAGCCGATCCAGTACTATTCAGAGCCACCCCAAGACCATTCCCCAAGTAACTTCCACTATAGCCACCACCCACACTGCCATTACTCTCCATAATAGATGATGAAGAACCCATGTTGTTCATCAGCCCATGCAGCAAAACCGGGTTGTTCTGAAGGTAATTGTTGTAGAACTGAGCGTTGTGATGGTTCGATGAATGGTTCAAGTAACTAGTAGCAGACTGGTTGTGCAACCCTAGCTGTGTTTGGATGTAGTTTTGGTGGAATTGGGACTCTTGACTATACTGACACATGTCTTGGTTTTGTAGGGTTAGTAATGGTTGAGTTGGCTCAAAAGTTTGCTGCATTAGAGGGTAGGCTTGTAAAGGGGCGGCTGAGCTTGAGCTTCCATATTGAAAGCAGCTCGAACCGAGGGCTATCATTTCTTGCTTTCGCGACGATTCAATGGCTTGGGCCTCCTTTAGACGCTTCGCAGCGCCACCTCCTATTGGAAGAGTGTTGCTTTCCAGTATGCTCTTCACATCATAGCGGTTCATGTCGAAGTTGGTTACTGCATTGAGGCCTCTGAACTTTATTGCCGCAATGTCGTATGCTTCTGCAGCTTCCTCTTCAGTACCTGTATGGATATAGTTTATTTTAGAGTAATTCAACAAATTTAATATTTACAAAATGTTACATGCTAACACAATTAAATGTTCTAAAAGTTATTGATTTATATTTATATGCTCAAATTCAACAATTAATAGTTGTCCAGAAAATACTAATTACACAAATGACTTACTGAAAGTTCCCAAGTAGAGATCTTTATTTCCTGCAACTCTTCCAATCCTCGCTTGCCATCTTCCATGTTGATGATGCCTGCTAATATAGACTTGGGTGACTGAGAGAAAGAGATAGAGGTGTGTGTTTGTGTGTGTGTTTGTGTATGTGTTGTGCCTTGAATACCTTGTCACTCCACGATACATGGAAGCACCTCTAGAAAAACCACTACTTTTCCTGGAATTTTATTTCAAAAGGAAGAAGACTAGTGTTAATTAAAGTTGACAAAAACTAAAAACTAGCTTTAACCAGTTGTGCATAATATATATAAAAAGCTGAAGAATCAGTGTAATAGCAGAGATAGAACAGCGGAGATTAATATTATATATATATATATATATATGCCACTGTAAAGGTCAGTAATGTGCAGAAGATCTTATTTACACTATTATATGATGCCAATAATATATCTAAAGAACACATTTTCTGTAAAAGTCAGAAATACAGATTCATGTCTCTTTAGTTACCTTCTAATGGAGGCTACAAATTCTTGTCTGGTCATGTGTTTCATGTCCTCTACTTCCTTTTCATAGTTACTAATCTGTGATTACAATGCCATTAACATGATCAATTAGTTAATTATGAGAACATGCAAAACTCAAAAACAATACAAATACTAATAACAAAACTTATTGTAAAAGCAAAGAGATTCATACTGGAAAATTGGTAGTAGTAGATGTTCCCCAGTACTTCAGTGCAGCCAAATCATAAGCCCTTGCTGCTTTCTCTTCTTTGTCATACCCACCTTCTCACCCAAAAATAAATAAAAAATAAAATAAAATCTTTCAGTAGTAACAATTACTAGTTTGCTTGATTCAGTTTCTGTAAATTGTTTCTGTTTTAGTTTGCTAAAATTTGTAAGAGAAATGATTTACTGTAAGAAAATAATGTTACTCACCTAGATAGACTGCAGATGATATGAGTGCAATGACATCGATCCCCCACAATGAAAGTAGACAATAGTTAGTAAGTTTTCAAATAATACTTAGTTATTTACTATATATATATATATACATAGAACTATATAGTATTAGATTTCACCTTGGCGACCTTTCCTTGATTGTCCTTCCCTTCTGCAACTATTATCCCAGAGATGAGCCTCATACCTTCCTGTCCATCTATGCCTATATATATATATATCTCGATCAGGAAGTAAAATCACAAAATAATTTACAAACAAACACTATGCCAATATTTAAATCTTGAATACTCAATGAAATTCACACTCTGACCTAGTTACACCTCGATAAATCGATGTTCTCTGCCCAAATGTGTCCAAGGTCCTCCTCGGTGCAGCCTCTACAGTTGCAGTATTACTATTGTCACCACTAGTCTCACATGTTGAGCCCTTACTACCACTACCCATAGACAGTGTCAATGACTGTAGATTACCACCATTTTCTTGAAGCTCATAGTTATTCGTAGGAACCGCCGCCAAACTAGTACTATTCGGCAGAGGCATTAGACTGCTGGTTTGAAATAGGTAATCCGTGTTAGTGTTGGCCTGAATTTCATTGTACGCCACAAGATCTGACTGGTTTTCGGATTTGCTCCCGCCGAGAAAGTCCGCAACCTTCGGGACTTCAGTGCTTCCATGAGTGTTGATCATGGTCCAATCTGTGCAAAAGAAACAGAAACAGAGAAAGTAATAGTTATATTGAATAGAAGAGATCTAAAAAGAGAGAATTAGATTTGGGGAGAAAAAAGGTTGTACCTTGGGTTTGAAAAGGGTTGTCAATGGTGTCATTGACTAGCCCTAGAGAGAAATGATGAGACTGAGAAGTCTGGAGATGGGGTGGTAATGAAGAATGAGTAGGTGAAAGAGGAAAGGAAAGCCAGTTGTTTGAATTCATGGAGCCCATATGATTTAATTTAGGGTTTTTCTGAGCAAAACACTGCAACTATCTTTCAATCAATTAAAATTCTCCTGCACAAGCCAAAGAAAAAAAAAAAAAAAAAGGAAAAATTTTATGCAAATTAAAATCTACATGTTGACAATAAACGTACATATGAGATATTGATTCAAGAGGAGTCATCTAAATACACACACACATATTAGATGAACTGCATGATATAGATTTACCCAAGTGAAGGGATATATTGAGCTACGTACTCTACAGCAGTAAAGCCTCTCTCTCTCTCTCTCTCTCTCTTTGAAATCTTATAGTTAGTGAAGATTGAAGTTATAGACCATAATAGAGAGAGAGGGAATAGAGGTGGAAAAGAGATGTACACAGAAGCATACAAGGTATTTAAATCTCTCTCTCTCTCTCTATATATATATATATATGTATATGTAATATATATGTGTACACGTAGACTATATAGGTTTGTCTGCCAACCCCTTTTGCCATGGTCATTTTAAGTGTTCTCTGACACTGATTACCAAATTCCAACACTTCTAAACTGGTCATACCATTTTCATTACAATTAATTTTTCAGTCAGGGACATAGGTGTCTTTTACCAATTTGTGTGGTCCACCACCAGTCTTTCTACTGCGACAAACCCACAATTCCAACTGTAAAAATCCAATCTAAACAACCACCCCAACTCTCTTTCTCTCTCTAACCCACCACCCCACTTGGTTTATTGGAACTCTCCTCCTCGTTCTGTGTAAAAAATGACTCCTCAAAGCCCAGCATTCCCACACTATGCAAATCATCTCTTGGAGTAAACTCGACAATTTACCTAAAGTTACCGACCTCTCTAATATTTTCCCTATTGTGCATCCACTTAACTAATATATATATATATATATATATATGTGCGTGCTCCAATAATATTCTGTTTTAGGCTATAATCAAAGAGAAGATGACAATTCTTTGGAAGAGGTTGTGTCTAGTCAATGTAAACGAATCCTACTTCCAGTCGAGTTCTTCTCTCACTAAATTTTCGTCCATTTGATTCTCAATGAGAGAAGAACTTGACTGAAATTTTTTTTTCCATTCTAAACTTAAAGGGTTTGTTACTTTTATATCGTGCATTGAATAATACAATAAGCAAATAAATGGTGTCAAAACATATTTCAATTGTATTAAAATTTTCTAGGTTAAGTACACTGCAAAGGCATCATAAACCAAAAATATGATCTAGGAAGAGTGTTAATTAATTAATGTATGAGTGGTCACCATAAAGCAAAATAGTAAAATTGTAGATCCCCGAGTCCTGCATGTGTTAAAAATCTATGAGTACGGATAAATAAATAAATATTAAACAGAAATTTCCGACATATTAAATAATAAAAGTACTGGGCGACGAGTAAGAATTACTCATTCAAAATACACTAATAAGGCTTTGCACATTAAAAAATTGACTTGGAAGATATTTAAGAAAGATTGAACGATTTTGTTTTGTATTCCAAGTTGAAATCTGTTGACCATCTAATTGGAAACCGCACTCGTCAAAACGTTAAAGCAGATTTAAATATGTATATATATATATATATTAATTTATATGATTATATATATGTTGTAGTGCATGAGCATGTCCTCTACGAACAAGAAGCCAGTATAGTTGTACAAATAGCTCTCTGTTTATGAGCCTTCTGTCTTCCACTCAATTTAAATCTAACAAAAAAATTATTATAATTTAAAGCATGTTAATGCATGAACTATTAGCTAAAATGCTATTTACATTTTGAAGCTCTCACAGGGACATCGTGTAAGTGTGTGTATTTGATTTAAATTCCAGAGGAAAGAATACACCTTTGTGATCCTAGGAATTGATATGAACTTCACAGTTATTTTTAGTTATTTAAATTTCTCATGAATTTACAGACTCACACACATTATTCCAGACTAGATTGTGTGCTATATATTATATGTACATTCCTACTATGCGGAATTTATCTGTCTGTATATACGCATGAACATGCATGCATGCAAATTATTTACCGAAATTTTTATTTACGGAAGAAAAAAAAAGCATGCATGAAAATCTGTAAGCACCCAAGGACATAAAGGTATTTCCGACAAATATATAGACACCCCTTTCTCTATGCTTGAAGTTACAAGAAAAAAAAAAAAAAAAAAAACAGGGAGAAAACTGGTATATATCAAAAGAGTAATCTTTAAAAAATTAAAGAAAGTGTTCAATCAGTTTGTTTGCGTATTATAAATACAAATAAAAGGATTCAAATCATTACCATCTGATGACATATATGTATATATAAGTACATATGAATAAGTAAGTAATCCACCAAGTAAAAAAAGAAAAAGAATAAATTAGAATGAAACACCCACATATGAAAAAGAATACATCATATATGATGTTGATAGAAAGATATTAATTTCTTATTCAAATACAGATTCACTTATTTTGAAGTACATATAAACATGCAAGCATATATCTATATGCACGAAAAGTTGCAACCATATATACAAATTTACCATATACAGGCGCAGACACACGTGTACACACTACACACACTGCTATCAAAAGATATAGATAACAAAAACAGATAAAAGGAAAGAAAAATAAAAAGAATTTTTAGAGTTCTGACGAGCCCAGTCAGTTTGTTTTCTAATTAAATAATATATAAACATATATATATACACACACATATATGTATATAAACTGCTATCAAAAGAGAGTGCGAAAGATTAAAAGGGGAAAAAAGAGGGAATGATAAGAGTTCTGGCGAGTCCAATCGGTTTGTTTGCTAATTATATTCTATGCAATAATCAACGGGGAAGAAGAAAAAACAGCCACACTCACACATGTACATATAAACATAAACAACCACTCTAAATCAAGGCAAAATGGATGAAATGAAATCACCTGCCATTGTTGATCATGACACATTTCCCGCCGAATTCTCGTAGATATGTGTGTGAATATATATATTTATATATATATTTGGACTGGGGTTGACTGAAATGCTTGGCAATAAGGAGGCAAGGACGCACGTCTCTCGCTTTCTTTTAACCTTTTTAAAACTCCAAACAAATTCTAAAACCCTAAAACAATAAACATAAACCCTATTCCCTTACACAATCACCGAAAAACATGATAAACAAATAGTTAGTATGAATAAATATACATATACATATATATATAGCAAAGATAATACAAGAAGTACCACTTGAGGAAAAAAAACAAATATTTTTTTTGCAGAGAAACAGAAGGACTTACTGATTAACCAAGGAAGAAGAATCTCTCACTCTTTTTCTCTCTCTACACACAAACTATCCAGATACATGTTTTTGGAAATTGTAGAGAGAGAGTGTGTGTGTACAGGGGGTTGGGGATTCGCCACCGGCCATTTAGGGTAATTAATTAATCAGACCGACACGCCGTTTCAGGTTTCACTTTTGACTATTTTTAATCTTTGGAAGTTGGATATACGACCTTATTAGCCGCTTTGCATGCTTGCCCTATACCAAAAAATGAAAATAATAATAATAATAGACATTTAACACACCCAGGGGGGAAAAAAGAGTTAAATTGAATGGGTAAAATTCTCTATTAAATAAAAGAACTTGATTTGTAATAATAATAGTAGTAAACATTAGACACATTAGGACGTACGTAATCCATTTATGACCTACATTTGGTAGGCAGGAAATGTTAATCCAAAGGAATCGTCCCGATAGAAATATATATGATTAAATCACCTACTGGATTAAGCGGACTTTATTCCATTCATTATGATTTTATTAAAGAAAAGTGAAAAACTACTATTGGATTTTACATTGGAATAAATTTCAGGTCAAATTAAGTGAAGAAAAAAAAAAATCTTTACGCAATAAAAATGAACAAAAATTTCAACCATTTTTTAATAATTAAGAAATAGAGATATAATTTTTAATGAAATAATTTTAATTTTAATTTTAATTAATAATTTTTTTATTAGTCAGTAAAATGATGATAACAAACCTTTTATTATACATTTAATGGAAGATAAATCATTTTTATGACCAAGCATAAAAATTGAAATAAACTTTTATAACACTATTAATGAAAGAGATTTTTTATTTTATTTTTTATTTAAAATATGTGAAAAATATTTGGAAATATTAGAGGAAGCTTGTACTTAATTTTATAAGTAGTATAGATATAGATATAGGTTATAAAAGTTCTCATTGAACACGGTATATTAGAATTTCCCCAAAAAACTGATTTGTGCACCCCTAGCATCACTATTGCATGAGATCTTATATATTCTAGCTAATTAATCAATTATCATTATTATTATTGATATTTATGATGACACATAGGATAACAAGTGTTAGAGGTGTCCCACATCGGACAAAAATAAAAAAATGAATGAGGTTTATAATGGATGAATATTAATTCTATCCATCAACTTAAGCTTTTGGGTCGAATCGTGAAATATCCACGCCTTATAACAAGAACAATACTTGTCTAGCATCTCTAACGTCCTATGTGTGCGACCCTAGCTAAAGCCTAGGCAGCTTCCCCATCTTAGAACTGAGGCTAATTTCTCGTTTTCTAGATTTCATATCCATTTTACTTTTTAATATGTTTCGGCTACATGTAATGTATTGGACCACATATCAGTAGAGAGAAGGAACTTACTTATTTTAAAATAGGAAACTAGTATTGTACGGATGGCAATGGACAAGTTTATGATGAGTTAAGTCACCCTATTTCAAAGAAGGATAGGTATCATCTCCTTTTTAGAATCTCACTGGAATTACTCTATTGACCAACAATAATTTCTCATTGGTTGGACTAGTATTTAACACTTAGTGTTTGTTTGGTAGACGGTGTGATGTTGGTTTTTGGTTTTGGTTTGATTGGAGTTGGGTTGGTTGGAGTTGGTGTGATTTTATTTTGATTTCAAACCATGTTTGGTGCAGATGGTTTTGGTGTGAGAAAAAGTGATGCTGAAAAACCAAACCATGTTTGGTAGAGTTGGTATGGGTTGAAATTCTCAATATTAATATATTAAAATATATTAATATATGGGTTTCACATTTTATTTATTAATAAATATTAATATATATTAATATTAATAAAATATATTAATATATTTTAATATTATAATATTATAATATATTGATATTTATATATTAATATATTATAATATATTAATATATAAATATCAATATATTATAATATTAATATATATTAATATTAATATATTAAAAATGATATATATATATAATATTTCGGATTGCTACAGTGTTGCTACAGTAGCCGCACCAAACCAAAATTATAAAAAATGATGGTTCCAAATTCCTTCACAAAGTTGACACTATGGAGTTGCTACAGTGTTGGTACCAAATTTCCACACCATTTACCAAATATGATTTGGTGCCATTTTTTCAAACCAAACCCAAAATTTTGGCTTCATTCCTTCTACCAAACATGCACTTAATGAACACCGAGGAACATAACACTTTCCTTTTATATAAACTTCTTAAATAATTACAAATAACTTGCATACGTAATCTATTACATTTTATGCATGTCATAGCGTTGGTTTACTTTCATTTCTTCACTGCATTTTGCTCTCTTTGACAGAGGGTTGAGATATTTTTATGATCTCGTTAAACTTGTCCTAATGTCATAAATATACGCCTAAGTATCCATCTCAAAATGACATCCTGGCGGAAAAGATAAATTGTCATGCAAATATATATTAAAAAAGGAAAAGGCAAAAAGTGTACACATATATAGGGATGAAAGGAGCACTGGAAATGCCCAAGGGAACAATCAAAAAAAGAATGATAATTGTAAATAGTGAAAATTACAGGCTCAGGTCCATGTATTAGGCCCAAAGAGTATTGAGCCCATGTAGTATGTGAATAATAAATAGCCCATATATTGTACCCACCAAATATACGTGGGACCATCAACGTGAGTCCATTCCCTTGAAAAATGGATCAACAACCCACTACCAAAAAGGGAGTGGGTAGTTATTAAGAAAGTGGATCATGACCCCATGAACTTAGGCCATGACCCAAGAGCATAAAAATGTATAAATATGGCCATTTGAGCCTAAATAAAACATTCTTTGGATGTGAGTGAAATTTGACACTTACATTTGGCGCCGTCTGTGGGAAAGATTATATATTTTTCCACTTGCAAGTTTTATTTTTACAAAAAAAAAAATGGTATCCACACGGTCAACAAACAATGAAAGCAGATTCGAAGAAGTCATGAGGAGGTTGGAGGCTGTAGAACAGAGGAACGCGGCCCTCGAGCAGCAGAATGCCGAACTGCTCCATCGAGTGACTCGGGGCCCATTTCCTCTCCAAAATTCCGACCCAGCAGAATGCGCAGATGAGCCAGAGCACTTCAACTCTCGTCACGAGGAAGATGCATATGCTGCCAGAGGAGATAAAGTCCCGAGGGAAGAAGAAGAATCCTCTCACCCCACTACAGGAGGAATGCCAAGGACGCAGGTCCCGACCCAGAACGACCTGCACGAAATGGCTGCCAAAATCCAGAGAGAAGTAATGAAAGATTTGAAATTGCAGACCCCTGACGATCTGGCGATCCACGCGACAACGGATATGACTCAGTCTCCATTCACAGAAGAAATTGAAGCAGTAGAATTCCCGAAGAAGTTTGTACTGCCAACTTTTATGCTGTATGATGGTACGAAAGACCCACTTGATCACATCTACCAGGTGCAGACCAAAATGACTGTTTACGGGAGAAACCAAGCACTCTTGTGCAAAGTCTTTTCAACCAGTCTGACGGAGGCACCACTTCTGTGGTTCAGGAAGCAGACGCCTGGATCCATCAGCAGTTGGAATGACCTCTGCAGACGCTTTATCGGTCAATACTTCAGCAACCGGAGGCAGAGGAAAACGATATCAAGCCTTTTCACCATGACCCAAGAAAAGGGAGAAAGCCTCAAGAACTTCTTATCCAGATTCAACGTCGAAATGTCTTCTATCGACGACTGCGATCAGTTGTCAGCGGTAGAAGCATTCCGTATGGCGGTCATCCCTGGCACGAAATTCCATTCTTCACTAGTGAAAAGACCCCCTGTCAACATTGGTGAACTCAACTCCAGAGCACAAGGGTATCTCAGAATAGAAGAGGAGGAAGCTGTCAGACACAGAAGAGCCTCTTTGGTAACGGTAGAGGCAAAATCCAAAGAAAGGATGAGGGATCAGAGGCCTCAACGACAAGATCCACCTCGACAAACCTCATCATCCAGAAATTCAGACAAGCGTCAACGGACGGAAGAAAGAACTACTCCGCTCAAAACCAGCCTGGGAAAGCTCTTCCAAGAAAACAAAAACAAAGGTATTTTCAGACCGCCTCCACCGATGAGACAACCGATGGAGCAGAGGGACATGACCAAGCACTGTGCCTTTCACAGCGAGTATGGTCATCATACAAATGACTGCAGAAACCTCCGAAGGCAGGTAGAGGCAATGATCGCCAAAGGAGAGCTTGCAGATTACGTAATAAGGGATCAACCGGGACCAGACAAACCGCACAAGACACAGCCGAATAGCACCACATCAGGGCAACCGGTGAGGGTTATCCACATGATCCAAGGGGGTGAAGAGGCGTTGGAGGCCGAAGGAAGCAGAAGGTCAAAGCTAAGAAAAGCACACAAACTCAGGCGAGTCGGGGAAGTCTGCCAGACAACCCTCCTACAGGGAGAATCGAAGATCATGTTCTCAAAAGCTGACATGCAGAATATTCAGATGCCTCACGAAGACCCTCTGGTAATCACTCTTCTGGTAGCTAATTGTCTGATCAAACGCGTAATGATTGACCCAGGAAGCAGCACCAATATCATGACAAAATGGGCCTTCGACAAAATCGGAATTGATGTATCACAGCTTCACCCGGCTCGAATTCCTTTGGCCGGCTTTGACGGACGACGCATAGAGCCAATAGGCGTAGTCCATTTGTCGGTATCAGCAGCACGCCGAACCCTGAGAGAAGCCTTCATCGTGGTGGACGTCAAGCCATCGTACAATCTGCTGATGGGACGAGGGTGGATCCATCGGATGCAAGGTGTTCCTTCGACACTCCATCAGGTCATGCGTTGTCTTGACCCGAATGGAGTGGACGTGACAGATATTCCTGGAGACCAAGTAGCAGCGAAGGAATGCTACTCAGTATGCATGAAGGACCTGAACCAGAGAAATAAACAAGTGTTGGAAGCACCAGAAGAGTCCCTGTACAACGAGAAATAACAATTACAGTCAGACCCTACCTCAGAGGGTCAGGAGACTCAGTCAACAACGGAACCACTGGAAGAGGTGGAAGTTTGTCAGACGGATCACACCAGAGTCATGTTCATCGGATCATATCTCCAGAAAGAAGAAAAGGACAGGCTGATTCATTTCCTCAAAACAAATTCATACGTGTTCGCCTGGTCTCATCTCGACATGCCGGGCATCGATCCTTTGATCGCTCAGCATAACCTGAATGTTGATCCAAATGTCAGACCGGTAATGCAGAAGCAGAGGAGGTTCGGGATAGAAAGGAACCAGATCATATCCGAAGAAGTGGGAAAGCTGCTAGAAGCTGGATTCATAAGGGAAGTGAAGTACCCATCATGGTTATCAAACGTGGTGGTAGTCAGAAAGAAGAATGGGAAATGGAGAGTCTGCGTTGACTTCACAAACTTAAACAAGGCCTGCCCGAAGGATTGCTTCCCTCTGCCGAAAATTGATCAGATGGTAGATGCCACCTCGGGATAT
The DNA here is from genome assembly GCA_963922005.1 of Cornus suecica. Taxonomy (NCBI): domain Eukaryota; kingdom Viridiplantae; phylum Streptophyta; class Magnoliopsida; order Cornales; family Cornaceae; genus Cornus; species Cornus suecica. The sequence goes on from OY998244.1 coordinate 17,160,453, forward strand.
GAAAGGCTCTCTTTTCTTGATGCATACTCCGGCTATAACCAGATTCCGATGAGCCAGGCTGATGAGGAGAAAACAGCCTTCATTACTGAAGAAGGTACGTACTGTTATAAAGTAATGCCTTTCGGACTTAAAAATGCAGGTGCCACCTATCAAAGGCTTGTCAGAGGAATATTCAAAGGTCAGATGGGCAAAACGGTTGAAGCCTACATAGATGACACGGTGGTGAAAAGCAGGAGGAAAGGCGATCATCTCAAGCACTTGGAAGAAGTGTTCGATGCACTCCGAAGGTACAAGATGAAGCTCAATCCAGCCAAGTGTTCTTTCGGAGTCTCATCCGGACAGTTCCTCGGACATATAGTCAACCGAAGAGGAATCGAAGCCAGCCCATCGCAAGTCAAGACTCTGGAAAGCTGCGAAGAGCCAAAAACGCAAAAGGAGGTCCAAATTCTGACAGGAAGGGTAGCCGCCCTGAGCAGGTTCGTATCCCGACTGACAGACCGATGCAGACCATTTTTCCAGGCAATTAAAGGCGGAAAAGGAAACATATGGGGGCCAGAACAGGCAGAGGCCCTCCAGAAGTTGAAACAGTATCTCCAAAGTCCACCGATCCTCGCCTCACCAAATCCAGGAGAACCATTGCATCTGTACCTAGCCATGTCAACAACCTCAACCAGCGCAGCGCTAATAAAAGATGACAAAAAGTGCCAGAAACCAGTCTTCTTCAGCAGCAAGTCCCTATCTGATGCGGAAACCAGATACACTATGGCGGAGCGAGCTGTTCTTTCTCTAATCAACGCAAAGAGACGACTGAGGCACTATTTCGAAACTCATCCAATCGTGGTGCCAACCACCATGCCGATGAGATCTATCATGTCCAAACCCGATCTGACTGGAAGAATAACCAGATGGGCGTTGGAACTCGGGACATTTGACATTACGTATGTGCCACGAACAGCTATCAAAGGTCAAGCCTTAACTGATTTTCTCCTAGAAGCAGAGCCAGAGTCCATCCTCCAAGATCCAGATGAACCCGAATGGACTCTCTATGTAGACGGATCAGTTGGTTCAGCTGGCTCGGGAATTGGGCTCGAAATTATAACACCAGATGGGACCCGAATCCAGCAGTCAGTGCGTCTGGAGTTCCCCGCCACCAATAACGAAGCAGAGTACGAGACACTCCTAGCTGGGCTGCGACTAGCTCAGAGCCTCCGTATTAAGAAGCTCCGTATTTTCAGTGACTCACAGCTGGTGGTGAAACAAGTTCAAGACGAGTACGACGCAGGAGAAAAGCTGCAGCCCTATAAGAAGTTGGCTCAGATGGAGCTAGACAGACTGGAGCAGTATTCCCTCAGTCAGATCCCAAGGGAGGAAAATGAAAATGCGGATCGATTGGCCAACATGGCTTCAATCAACGATCAAGACCTGACCAGAATTGCCCCGATCGACTATCTTGATGTCCCAAGCATCCATCAGTCAGATGTGGTGTGCGCAATACCTTGGGAGCCGAGCTGGATGGACCCCATAGCAGAATACCTCAGAAATGGTACACTCCCTGATGATAAAACAGAGGCTCGGAAAATCCGCATGAAGTCGGCCAGATATGCCTTGCTACACGGCCAGCTGTATAGAAGATCTTTTCAGAGGCATCGGCCGTAATGAAAGAAATCCATGAAGGGTCATGCGGAAATCACTCAGGGGGACGAGCTTTGGCCCATAAAGTACTAAGCCAAGGATATTTCTGGCCTTATCTTTCCCATGATACTGAAGCCTTTGTCAGAAGGTGCAGAAAGTGTCAGTTCCATGGGGATTTCATCCATCCGCCACCAGAACTGCTTAACCCCATATTCAGCCCACACCCATTTGCACAATGGGGGATTGATGCAGTTGGACCACTTCCCATGGCCCTCAGATCAGTGAATCAAGCACTGATAGCAACTGATTATTTCACCAAGTGGGTCGAGGCAGAAGCTTATTCCAGCATCACTCATAGGCATGTGATCAAATTCATATGGACCAATATCATCTGCAGGTTCGGAGTACCGAGGGCGATAGTGATTGACAACGGATTAAATCTGGATAATCAGTGGACCAGACAATTCTGTAACGAACATGGGATCCAGTTGAGAACGTCATTGGTCGCATACCCTCAAGGAAATGGCCAGGCCGAAAGATCCAACAGAACCATATTGAATACCCTAAAGAAGAAGCTAGAAGAGCATAAGGGAGTGTGGCCAGACAAACTTCCAGAGGTACTGTGGTCTTACAGAACAACATCAAGAATCCCTACAGGAGAAACACCATTCTCAATGGCGTATGGGACAGAAGCAGTCATTCCAACAGAACAAATAGTGCCAACAGCCAGGACAGAGCTGTATCAGGAAGAACTGAATGACCAACAGCTGGTTGATGGACTCGATCTGCTCGAAGAGAGGCGAGAACAAGCTGCCATCAGGCTAGCAGCCTACCATCAGAGGGTCAGGAACACCTTCAACAAAAAAGTCAAAAGACGAGAATTCCAGGTGGGCGATATGGTACTACGAAAGAAGATCGGGCTAATCGGAAAACTCAGGGAAAATTGGGAAGGACCATACACAGTCACAGAGGTCATAGGACGTGGGGCTTACCGCCTCAGGAAAAGTGACGGCAATATGGAACCCAATTCACAGAATGCCTCACGACTGAAGATGTATTATCCCTGATATTTATTTCGTTCTCAGAATAATAAAACAGAGGCATCTGAGCCCAGCTTTATCTCTCTAAAATTTCCATTTTTGTTGTCCTGACTCAGTCAGATATTGTTATCTTTGTAATTTCACGGTTATAATAAAAAGATGGTCATCCTTCTTGCAAACAGATAGCCAAAAATTAATCATAATCCTAAGTAGTGAGATGACAGAGGCTCATATGCCTGACTCACTCTTTCAGAGGAATAAGTTTACAAAATAATTCCTAATTAGTGAGGTGCCAGAGGCTTATATGTCTGACTCACTCTTTCAGAGGAATAAATTCTAGAAGGTGACAGAGGCTCATATGCCTGACTCACTCTTTCAGAGGAATAAGTTTACAAAATAATTCCTAATTAGTGAGGTGCCAGAGGCTTATATGCCTGACTCACTCTTTCAGAGGAATAAATTCTAGAAGGTGACAGAGGCTCATATGCCTGACTCACTCTTTCAGAGGAATAAGTTTAAGGAATAATTCCTAATTAGTGAGGTGCCAGAGGCTTATAAGCCTGACTCACTCCCAGAGGAATAACATTAAAATATTTCCTAAGTGGTGAAATGACAGAGGCTTACAAGTCTGACTCACTCCCAGAGGAATAAAATTAAAATATTTCCTAAGTGGCGAAATGACAGAGGCTTACAAGCCTGATTCACTCCCAGAGGAATAAAATTAAAATAATTTCAAGTAATGAGATGACAGAGGCTCATAAGCCTGATTCACGATAAAAATTGCCTGACTCGTACCATAGGAAAGTGCAGTTTCCATTAAATAAAGCAAAAAATTGCCGTTTCGTATTACAAAATTGCCTGAAAGGCATGTTACAAAATACAGCACTACAAAAGGAATACGGAGTGACCTAAGCTTGGCCTGAACCACTAAAATCTTTTCCTAAGGTATCCACATGTGTGGTCGGAGGGAAGAATTCTATGGAGGGGTTGAGAGGGTCAGCAGGGAGATATCCCTGAAGGAATTCTGTGAAAATATTCTGAGCATGACTAGGCTCGGGGCTGGAATATGGCCTCTGCACCCCTAACACCTTATCCATGGCATCAGGATCTTTGATCTTCCTCCTTGCTGGATCCTTCTCTCCAACAACAAAGCCCTTCCTCCAGAATTCACCAGCTACAATCCTGTTCATCTGGGAATAGTGCTGGTGCATGTCAAGCCCTCCTTTCTTACACATCTCCAAGGCTGACTGAGAGATGCCGAATCGGTGTTGAAGAGCCTCATGGTCAGATGCCAGCTTCTCCTTCTCACTGGTCAACCTGGCATTTTGCTCTTTTGTTTGAGCCAGTTCCTCTTCCAATTGGGCAACCCTGGATGGGAGGTCTCCTAGCTGAGCTTTCAGTTTTTTCTCCTGATCGTCCTTCTCAGCTAGGTCAGCTCTCAGGCGTTCAAGCTCCTTCACGCCCTCCTCGTGGGAAAGGCATAACGCATTGACGCTGAAGAGAGCCTAAGAAGAAAAATTCAAGGCAAAATGGGTCAGCAATGTGGGTCAGTAATGTATACAAAAGTAGGAATAACATGGAATCAAGCAAATACGTACCCCCAATAACAACCCCGGAGTTTTACGCACAAGGCGGGCATGCTCAGCATTCCTCTGTGCCTCAAGCTCCTCCGGCGTCCAGAGTGCCTGCGCCCGAGTCATCATGGCAGACATAGAAGTAAGGCTGGAGGTGGATTGGTCAGAAGAAGCAGAACTCTTCTCCTTACCCTTATGCTTCCTCTTCTTACTGGGCCTTTCTTCCCCCGTCGGTCTGGTTCGGGCGGAAGAAGGTTGAAGCAGCTCAGGGATGGTGGTCTGCACAAGTGCAGACCCAGAAGCATCGCCCGCCGGGTTGACATTCGCAGCCTGAAGACTAGAATCCAGAGGCACTTGCCCTTGATCGGTCGAAGGAGCAGCCATCTCCTCCATGTCATCATCATCATCCTCAATCACTGGTCTGATCGGATCCATAATGATCTTGTACTTGGCTCCTAACCTGGATATACCCTGCAAATTGGCAGGAGTAAGCAGGTCAGTGCATGATAAACGGTCCGACCAGACCTTGGATTTTAACAAAGAAATACGGGCTTCTACATCCTGAGCCACTATCTCTGTATCCCTATAACCTAAAGACTTATAAACAAAATCCGCCCTGAGCTGGTCGCATCCGGAACAGAGGCAGGATTCCTTATGGATAAAAGAAAAGGGAAGAAGGGCTAAATGCTTGAAAACACATGGGATTGGCCATCTCCTAGAATAGGGGTAAAACCAAGCCCCCTTCACCAAAACCATCTTCTCCTTCCAGTACTTCTCTGTTTTCTCAGTCCCCTGGCAGATCGCCCGACCCTTGAATGGGTAGAAGTTGTACCTCCCTTCACAGTCTTTCAGACCCACAATCTTGTAGCTGAGCAGAAGATCTGCCAGACCCAAAGATAGCTTTTTCTTTCTGTTGATCAGGATTAACATGGAAATTATCCTGAAGAAGTTTGGATTGACTTGCAGAGGGGCTATTCCTAGGGTGAAGAAAATAAAATGAAAAAGAGGATGGAGAGGAAATCGAAGCATTTTTATCTGAAGGGCCGACAACAACACCTCGTCCGGACCCACTCCGTCGCCCAATCTGAAGTCGAAAGAAGGATCGTACTCCATCAAGATCACCTCTTTTGGGATCCTACAATCCCTCCTCAGACTTTTAAGGTTCACAGATTTTCTTTTGTGAGCTTCAAGTGGTTCTGCCACGAAAGGAGCTGGTTCGGTGGAGGGTCCAACGGGAGCACCTCCAGGAGCATCGGTCCCACCCGGTTCGGATATTACAGGAATTCCAATCGGAACTAAATCAGCAATATCTGCCTGGTTGTTTATCTCCGAAACAGTTGCTCCCAAGCCAGATAGGTCCGGACGACTTGGTATGGACAAAGAAGGAGGAGAAGATGAAGAAGATGGATTTGCAGAAGGGGGGCTCGGAACCTCAGATCCCCCATATTCTTGATGGGTCATCTCTTCGGTAGATCTTGTGGCGCTACTATCAGACATGATGAGAATGACAAACTTACACAGATAACCGGCGAGAAGAAAGAAGAACCTCCGGTAATCAAAGTACAATCGGCGGTCAAAGCTTAAACACTGCTAAAGATTGCTTGCAAGATTTGAAAGCGATAAAGAGTGAAAATGAGATCACACAAGGGTTTATATACACACTGCATACCAACAGACACCATTAAGGCTGAAGAGATGCGTCGATTCCCTATGCCTCGAGTACGGCGAACCGGCGGCTGCCATTATGAACTTCGAAAGCGCACGTCTCTCCACAATAATGACACTGACGTCATCAAAAAACGGCTGGCATCAATCAATTCAAATAAATTCGGGCCAAGCCCACGAACCGTATGCCCGACCCGAATAGGGCTAGTGTAAATAGTGAAAATTACAGGCCCAGGTCCATGTATTAGGCCCAAAGAGTATTGAGCCCATGTAGTATGTGAATAATAAATAGCCCATATATTGTACCCACCAAATATACGTGGGACCATCAACGTGGGTCCATTCCCTTGAAAAATGGATCAACAACCCACTACCAAAAAGGGAGTGGGTAGTTATTAAGAAAGTGGATCATGACCCCATGAACTTAGGCCATGACCCAAGAGCATAAAAATGTATAAATATGGCCATTTGAGCCTAAATAAAACATTCTTTGGATGTGAGTGAAATTTGACACTTACAATAATAATTGTTAATACCGACAATAGACAAAATGAAAAATCCTAAAAAAATTATATAGGAAATTAGTTCTATAATAAATTATATAGGAAATTAGTTCTATTATATAATCATAAATGACGTGAATTGATATATGACCTGACACTTATCCCAAATTATAAAGAAAACAAACAAGTATGAGTGATACTTCGATAAAAAATAAATTAAAATAATGTTAATATTAGAATTTAATTAATCTATGAGCATTAAAATAGAAAGTAAGGATATCAAAACCTTACTCGTTCTTAGCTCTCTATAATATTGAAATTAATTTCAAGACGTATAGCCTTGGAAATTTTTAAAATTTTTTTAATGTTTTTTAAAGTTTATCAATCAAAGCTTGATTATCCTAGAAAGGCAGATCCGTATTAAAAAAAAAATAATGTTTTTAAAAGTTTATCAATCAAAGCTTGATTATCCTAGAAAGGCAGATCCGTATGGGTTATGGATGTCATCGGACCAGTCACTCCAAAAGCATCAAATGCAATAGAGAATTTAGAGGTGGTGGCCAAGGCGGTTTCAATAAAATTGGAGGCCTTAGGCAAAAAGTATAAAAAGGGTCTTACTTGTTGAGTTTTCTTTTAAATTTTTTGTTATATTTTGATTACTACTTGTAACAAATTTATTGATAACACCTTTTTAAAATTCAATTAATTAATTTATTCTTCTTTTTAAAATTTTTTTTTATATCCGGATTCATACTTCCTATCTGACATAATCAAGCATATGAATAAAATGAGTCGCAAATCAAAAATAAAATACTCTAGAATAAAAAAATTAACAAACTAAAAAAATAAATTGAAGTATAAAATAATAAAACCTGATTTCTTGGACTCCCAAGTTGAATTCAAAAGAGTTGGATAGGGTGAACTTAATAATTTTACTGAATAGTGATTTCAATGAAGAAGAGAGATTGTAAATCAAGAATAAGAGAATGAATATGATACAGAAGATATATGTTTAAAAAACGTGAAAGATAATTATATATAAAAAGTAATAATATTGAATTATGATAGAAATCTTTTTTAAACACTAATTTTGTTATTGGATGAAATCTTATACAAAAATAAAATATATACAATATATCAAGAGAAAAATTATATATATATATATATACAAGGCAGCCAAAATTTTGGAGTCTTCCTATTAGGCGGGTCCTTAGGCGGCTACCTAAATTGCCTTGTTATTGAGACGACCCTAGTGGTGACTCATTGCTCGATCCAATTGATTACAGTCTGTGATATGAGACATAATGGAACTAAATCCCTGGATAAAACGACCGTTAGGGGCAGAATTTTTGTTATAGCACTAGAAATCGGTGCCATTAGTCTAAGCTAAAATAGAGGGATGAGATTTACTATTCTAGTCTAGAAGCCTTATTCTTCATCCTCCACACTGTAATAGTCCGCTCCAACACGTGGTATGATATTGTCCGCTTTGGATCCAACCCACACGATTTTGCTCTTGGGCTTCCCCGCAAAAGGTCTCATACCAATTGGAGACAACACTTTACATATAGTTAATCACATCACCATCACTATACACGAGTGATGTGGGAACCCAACAACCTCGCTGGCGTGATCTGCGAGCTTGTGCATGCTCCCACACTTTCAGTCGGACTCTGGCTCTAATATCGGATGTCTAATACCATTTGCAACGGTCCGCTCTAACACATAGTATAATATTGTCCGCTTTATACCCAGTTCACAAGATTTTGCTTTTCGGCTTTTGCCCTCAAAAAGATTTATACCAATTGGAGACAACACTTCACGTACATTTCCGACCGAGCTCTGGTTTTGATACCATCAGTAAAAGCCCACTCTAATTAACATGTGATATGATATTATCCGTTTTGGGCCTAACCCGTTCGGTTTTAGTCTTGAGCTTCTCTCCAAAAGATCTCATACTAATTGGAGACAACACTTCACATAGTGATGGTAATTAATGTCAGAGCCGGAGCCATGAAATTGGCCTAAGGTGGCCAATGTAATTTTTTATAAATTTAATAATAATTTATATATTTTTTGGGGGTACAAAGTTTTTTAAAAAACAAAACTTGGGGAGGGAAACGCAAATTTTTAAAAATTTATTGATAAAATTTATATTTTTCTAGGCTATCTAAGAAATTTTATAAAAAAAATGGGCAAGGGCCATATGCAATTTTTATAACTATATCTATAATATATGAAAAAAAATTAGGCTAATTTTTTTTTTTGAAAATACTTGGGCAGGGGCCATGGTTCCCCCTAGCTCTGCCCCTGATTAATGTGATTCTATGTGGATTTTTGTTGTTTTTTTTTTCTTTGCTTATTTTTAGAGAACTTTTTGTTTTTGTTTTTAGGGCAAGGGTCATGTTGGTAGTTAATATCCAGAGAGGAGGGCATTACAGGGATGGAGTATGAGACGAGAATCCAAAGGAAAGTTTTGAGAGTTTCAAAGAAGGTTGTGGGAGGTAACGCCGGGAAAGTGCCCGTGTCGCCTCGAAATGGAGCTCATGAAAAGGCAATATTGTATCTTAGGAACATATTTTTATTTGCTTGCTTGTGCAACATATACATACAATAGGATTGGGTCTAGGGTTACCGTTAGGAATTTATTAGGGTTGTTTTATTGGGATATGAGTTAGGCACATTGATAAACAATCTGTGCCAAACAATTTCTCTGTGTTAAAAAGAAAATTCAATTTCTCTGACACTTAAATGTAATTTTAGGATCTATACCAACAATTTTATGCATAAATTTTTTAATCAGACCCATATCAAAGATTGTGGGTTGATTGCTTTAAAATAAAATGACTAACCTACATTTACTGTGGTTTACTTGAATAGAAAGTGGAGGGCATAAGAACGTCAATTTGGACATTATTAATTTATTTTTAGATGATCTCACCAAAAAGTATCTTTGATTTTGTTTAGAAGTAAAAGATGTGATGTGTATCAGACAAAATAGATGGTCTGATTGTAATAACGCAAGAATCCAAATGAATTTATTTTCCGAGAAGCTCACTAATATATAGACATACTTGAGGAAATCTAAATTAAATTTTAACTTAATAGTGTTGCTACAAATAATAATAATAATAATAATAAAACCTGATAATATAATTCCTAGTAATGGTATTGCTTTTATATACCCCATTTACATTGATTAATATTGGAGATAAACTTATTTTTTAGCATAAAAAGGATAAAGACCTTTCTAAGTACAAATTTAAGATATATACCCTGTAAGATCATTTGAGTGTTGACTGTTTATTAATTACATGTTCTGACAAAAAATTATGTTGAGTGTTGAGAGTTTATGCTTCAAATATATAGTGATGCATATACAAAGGAAGTAGAGTGGAATAGAGATTGGAAGCGATGTTGCAAGGAAAAAAGAAAAAAAAAGACTTTAATTTTGTGTACTCACGAGATCTCGAGACCCGGGTCGAGATTTTGGGATATTGCTCTGCCACAACCACCAATGACGCAAATGTGAAAACATTCCAGAGATATTAGGTCCTCACTAGCCACCACTAGCATTTACGAGATCTTGGTGACCTTCACACGAGAACTCGACAACTTTGCATGTCCGAGAGTTCTCGGGATAGCCGACTACCATTTTTTTGGAAGGGTTTGTACACTATTAGACGTGATTAAAATCTATTATTGGTATATTGGCCAATATTTGAGGACATTATGGTCAAAAGTCAAAGACTTGGAGGAAAATAAATTCAAACCCTAATAGGAGACTCTTCTCTTTATATATAGGAGTTAAACTTAAGAGAACATGTGTGACTTTTGTGAGAACTCTGCGATTCTTCTACAAATCAAATTCGTTTGTAGAGAGTGAGAGAAATGATTGTTTGATCATCTTATATCAAGTTATTCTCTAATTATTTTGTGGTTATTCAATTATGTTTTTACACTTTAGATCTTTATGCACAATTGAATGGTCCGGTTGCTGAAAAATCATCACACCACCTAGTGCAATGAGGTTGCATCGATCAGTTGAGAAAGGGAGCCGTCAAAATACGGAGATCAGAGTGGGGAGTTTCGTGGTAAATTGATCCATTGAGAAGCGGAACCGTCAAAGTACGGAGATCGGAGCGAGACCTTTATGGTAGCGCGAGTGAATCAAGACTTTTAGACGTCGAGTGAAAAACGAAAAATCAAAGTTATTGTAAGTCCTAACTTCATAGAGTCTGTAAACTTCTTTGATTCATAGTGCATCGATACCAGAGTGTATTCGTGGTTTTTACTTGAAACTTTTTCAAGGTTTTCCACGTAAAAATATTGGTGTCGTCTTTGCTTTATTTTCTGCATTTATATTTATTATTGAGTGAATTATCTTGTTAAAAAATTGGATTAAAATTCATTATTCTGCAATTAATTTTTAATTTATCATTAAATTCATAAAAAAACCTATTCACCCCCTTCTAGGCCTGTTCCACCGTCTCCTAGGTAATTTCATACCCAACAAAAAAATGAAGCAGGTATGGAACTACTTATTGAAATTCACTAAACAAATAAATTGAAGCACAAAATTTGTAGATGATTTGTTTATACACATGGTTTTTTGCTGCAAGTGCATGATTGGTAGACCTGTCAATGGATCGAATTTTGATCTGAATCCGATCCTATTAGTCGGATATGGATTTAAAATAAAATATGATAATCCGATTAGAATCCGAATCCGATAATCCGATTTCTTAACAAATTGGATTTGGATTTATGCTAATCCGATCCGGTAATAATCCGATCCGAATCATATAATACATATATATATATATATATATATATATCAATATAGATTTAATATTTTTATGTGTATATATTTAGTATTATACCTATATATAAATATTAATTATTAATTATTTTGTTACATATTAATAATGATTGATGAACTATATTATTATTTATTAATAGATAAATGTTAAGTAGTAAATGTCGTATACTTAATATATATAATTATGTTATTAGTTGTATATGGTAGTTAGTATCTTTAATTATGTTTTAAATTTTTGTTTGTTATTTGACTTTCATATTTGTCATGAACATACATTACAAGTATAAATACATAATTTTATTTTTAGTGTTCATAAAATAATAATAAAAAATAAATACTTTTTATTCATTTTATTTTTTAAAAAAAATCATAATCGGATCGGGTTATTGGATTGGATATCCAAATATCAAAGAAATCATATTCGGATTAAGGAAACAAAAATTCGTCGGATTATCGGATCGGATCGAATCGGATTATGCTTATCGGATTCGGATTCAAATCATGACAGATCCGATCCATATCCGATCCGTCTAATAATTGGTTAGGGTGCACATCGAAAATAATGGACATGAATATAACATAGCATGAATATTGTAAAATGTCAAATTTTAAAAAATAAGAAGTGAAAATGATAAGAATATGACTCATATAAATATTAATTTTTACTTATTTCGCTATTGAAAATAATTTTACAACTTTAATCAACTTCGCTATTGAAAATGATTTTACTACTTTAATCAATTTATAATTGGGTGAATGGCGCAAAATACCCCTATGATTTCAAAAATGTGCAAAAAACTCTCTTCTAGTTCATTTTGTGCAGATAACCCCCACTACTATTCCAAAAGTGTGCACTTTGACCCCCTATAACACTATTCCTTTCAATTGTTTGACCAAAATTCAGTCACGTGACTGACGCAAAACACACATTTGGTTTCATAAATGTGCAGAAACCCCCCCCCCCCCCCCCCCCCCCCTCAGTCACCAAAAAAGGGCTTGGAGGGGGTTATTTGCACTTTTTACAAAGTGTAAGGGTGTTTAGAAATCAATAAGGGAGTTTTATGCACATTTCTAAAATCATATGAGTGTTTTGCGTCATTCTAATTTATATAAGAAATGGTGAAACTATTTCAATAGAAGAAACATATGTACTATATCATATATGGAACTATTTGAATATAAGAAGCATGTGTATTATATCATATATGATAATAATACTTTGTCTAATAATTTTGATTATATTTTTGTATATCTTACACAACCCAATATTGTGTTTTATTTTTTTAAAAATAAAAAAATAAAATAGCGCCTAAAATGACATTTGCGTAATACTATTATAGATGCAGTTTTTTGCACACACTCAAGAATATCTCTTATTGAGGCTCTAAGGCCATATTTATACATGAGATAATGGATTTTTTGACCCATCATGATTATGATCAAATCCCTTTACTCTAGGGATTTGATTTCCTTCTGCAATTTCCATTAATTAGCTAACCAAATCCTTGACTTTAGCCCCAAGTTAGGATAACTTGTGAGCTTAGTCGAATTAGGATTAAATTCTGACTATTTACAGGCCCGGATCAACTTGGCTTTTGGGTAATTATTTTGTGGGCCTTATCTTAGATGAGCCAGGAATTTTGGCCCTTACACTAGCCCCTTTAGGTCTGATCCAATGCTTCATGGGCCTAACCCAAATATTAGATTTAAACAATTGTTCTTTCGTTCCATCATATATATGCATATATATATATATATGTGTGTGCACATGGGCTGACTTTCTATATTCACCACAATCATGACCCAGCTTGCGTGTGGGTTTTTAAATTCAAAACGACAGCTAGATTCCCTTTATCAACATACCCGTTCGTCTTGAAAAATCATAACGCCTTTTGTCGCATTTAATGCACTGGTTGGACACACCTCTTTCTCACTATAAATACCCACTTTCATCTATCATTTGGAATCTTTACTTTTACAGAAATCTGTTGAGTACAATTCTTTGCATCCTTGCTTTGCCTTCTCCAGTTATCTTTTCCGGCGATCTATTTTTGTCTCTGTAAGTGTTTCCTTCTTTTATTTTGGAGTTCTTTCTTCTTTTGCACAATGTCTGAATCTCGCGGTGAGTCTGTCGATAGCTATACTGAAGAAATATCTGTCCTCCCTCAAAAGGATGAACGTGCCGATCAAAAAGCTTCCCCCATATAATCCTGACAGACTTTCAGCCAGTCTTCGCAAAACCCCAAACATCAAATCTATTAGAAAACTAGTCAAACCTCCATCTGGTGTGAAGTTTGAGGCCTACAACCCTGAATTGGACTTTACCCAGGGTGAGGGTGTTGGTCCTCACGACCTACTTATTTCTTACAACCAAGTGAAATTGGTTAGGTTTCCCCTTCACTCCCTTTTTCATTTTATCTTTTTCACTTTGGGGTTGGCCCCACTGCAAGTTAACCCCAATTTATTTCAAATTATCTCTATGTTGATCCTGGTGAACTGTGACCATAGGTTGCATCTGGGATTTGACGACCTCTTCTTGTGTTATCAGATTCTTGAGATCTCTAATTGTGTGGGGAGGTTCATGTTTTACACCTTTAAAGATAGAAATATCAGTGAGGAAAAAATGATTATGAAAAGGGGTGGAAAGAGAGGACGGTCCTGATCAAGGGTCCCTGGTTTTATCCTCAGTCTGCCTCATTTCTAATCCCTAGTGTTTTTTGTCCTGACAAATTTAGCCCTTACAAGCTTCGTCATGGTCACTCATTACGTGTCTATGTCGTGATTGTGATCTCCATAGGGATGAATATATCTATGAGTATTTTGGTGTCAATAACAAATGGTCTTCTTCCAGTAAAGTTTATAAAAGAGTCAATCTTTTAAAGAATAAACTTTGGTCTGAGCGTCTGGATTGTACTGACCTTTTGACTCCTGATAATTTGCAAGACATTTCCAGACTAGGAGCCTCTATAGATATGTTTCGCTTGACCCATCCTAAGCTTTTTTATGTCAATCCAGAGAATACCCCCAACCCTGCAACTGAGGGGACCCTTTATTGAGTCACAACTGCAACCCTAACATCTGGGCCTACTATGGTACCTGGGTTTGTTGCAGCCCAGTCCACTGTCCTTTTATTGCCTTAGCCTCTTACACCTCACACTCGCCCTTTCTGCTGAAGATGGGTCCTCTAAAAGGCAGAAGTTAAAAGGCAAAGCTGGAGAAGAAGGTAGGGACACCTCTCTTCCCACTACTATAGCGGCTATGATAGAGAGGGCCAAGTCCCTCTGGAGTAGGGAGGACTTGGATGCCTTTAAGACCCTTGATGGTCCTAAGCTACCAGACAAGGTCATGGGCATGATGATGAGGGTACATTTTTTTTTTCATCGTGCTTTGCCTTTTCGATTTGAGCATCATGTTTTGTCCTTTTATACTGTGGAAGTTCTGTGCTATACGCGTCATTCCCATGATGAAGAATTGGCCCATCAGACAGATGAAGTGGCACGTCTCAAAACTGCCATGGCTTTGGCTAGCGGGAGGGAGACTGCTCTGGTCAACGAAGCTACTGCTCTAAAATAGGAGAATGTAGCTTTGAAGGAGGGCAGGGTTAAGGCTAATGCTGAGATTGAAGATCTCCAGTATCGCCTGACCCTAACTCATTTTGAGTTGGAGATGTGCCATCAAGGGGGTCTGGAAATGCATTCGCGCTACAAAGTTTTCAAAAATTGCGTTGCTGGTCAGTTCTGGCGTAATGGTTTTGACACTGCTTTGAAGGAGCCTGAGCAGAGAAAGCTTGTTAACCCTGAGGGTATGGATGCCCATCTTGGTGTCGAAGCTCCATACAATGCTCCTGAGCCGAGTCCAGCTGAGGTATTTTTTTCGAACTCAAAGGCTCCACCTTAGCCTTAACCTTTTTACTGATCCTCCGAACTCAAAGGCTCCACCTTCAGCACTTCCTGCTACAAAAATCGTGGATGTTTTTGGGCCAGAGTTTAGGGCTCGGTCTAAAACCTAGCCTTTATCACCCCCTGGCTTATGTAATGGATGTTGATGGAGCCTCAATACGGATCTTGTTCTCGCCTTGAGTTGCAATGTATCTCATTCGTGGCACTATCACCTCTATAGCAGGAGTATACTCCCCCTTGCTTTTGTTCATCTGACTTGCCTCTGGATATTTGTAGCCCCTTGGGCAAATTTTGTAATACATGTTTTTATTTTAATAAAATCTTTCTTTTGTTCATGAATTCTTTGAATATACCAAAGTTTGTATGTCTCTACTGATATTTGTTTTACCAGTGTATGCCTCAGACTTATAACTTTTGGTTTTAATTCAAATTCAGGAATTACCTCTGCTATTTAGGAATAAATTCCTCTTTCGAGTGAGGTAGGCATAAACCTTTGTCATTTTATAACTAAGGAATAAATTCCTCTCTAGAATGGGCCAAACATATGCCTCTGTCATTTTATAACTTAGGAATAAAATTCCTCTCTTGAATGAGCCAGACATATGCCTCTGCCATTTTATAACCTAGGAATAAAATTCCTTCAGGCATATGCCTCTGCCTTTTTAAGAACTTATGAATAAAATTCCTCTCTTGAATAGGTCAGGCATATGCCTCTGCCATTTTTAGAACTTAGGATTAATCCTCTTTTATATGGGTCAGACATATGCCAGGAATAAAATTCCTCTCTTGAATGGGTCAGGCATACGCCTCTGCCATTTTTAGAACTTATGATTAATTTTCCTCTTTTAAATGGGCCAGGCATATGCCTCTGCCATTTTTAGAATTTAAGATAAAATTCCTCTTTTAAATGGGTCAGACATATGCCTCTGCCATTTTATAAATTAGGATAAATTTCTCTTTTAAATGGGTCAGTATGTCTTTGCCATTTTATAAATTAGGATAAAATTCCTCTTTTAAATGAGTCAGGCATATGCCTCTGCCATTTTTAGAACTTAGAATTAATTTTCCTCTTTTTAAATGAGCCAGGCATATGCCTTTGCTATTTTTAGAACTTAGAATCAATTTTCCTCTTTTAAATGGGCTAGGCATATGCCTTTGCCATTATTATTTTGCAAGAAATGTCTAATTTTGAAAGAGAATTAATACGTAGGTGACGTTAACAATTAACTGCTTGAAAGCAAAAATAGGCTTCAACCTCTTTTATTGATAGCATAATGAATTAATTTTGAACATAAATAGCCTTTGTCGTGTTTGAAAACAAGATTCTGGCTAAGGAAAGTACCTCTTCAGCCTGGAGGCATTCTGGGAATAGGGCTCCATGCGCCCATTAGATTTCCTCAACCGGTAAGTCCCTTTGCTAATGACTTCGGTCACGGTGTAGGGTCCTTCCCAGTTTTCACGAAGCTTACCGATGATGCCAAATTTATTTTTGAGTACCATATCGCCTATTTGGAATTCTCGTCTCCTTACTTTATGGTTGTAGCTCCTCCTGATTCTTTGATGATACTCAGCTAATCTTGTAGTTGTTTTATCACATTTTTCTTCCAGGGTATCGAGAGCATGCAACAAGTTCTAATTGTTTTGGTCCTCTTGATAGGCTTCAGCTATTATAGTTAGTACTACATTCTCTGTGGGTATGACAACCTCTGTTCCATAAGCCATGGAGAATGGAGTTTCTCCAGTGGGAAACCTTGGAGTAGTTCTATATGCCCATAAGACCTCTGGTAATTTGTCTGACTAGACCATTTTGGCATCTTCCAATTTCTTCTTGATGTTATTGATGATAGCTTTGTTTGACCTTTCAAGTTGCCCGTTGCCCTGTGGGTAGCTAACTGAGGATGTTTTGATCTGAATTCCATGTTGTTCACAGAACTCTTTGGTCCACTTGTTGTCTAAGTTCAACCCATTGTCCATCATTATCACTATAGGAGTTCCAAAGTGGCATATAATATTTGTCCACATGAACTTGATCACGTGTCTGTGTGTGATTGTTGCATAGGACTCTGCTTCCACCCACTTGGTGAAATAATCTATGGTTATTAGTGTTAGCTTTATTTTTCTTAACGCTTTTGGAAGTGGTCCCACTATATCAATCCTCCACTGAGCAAATGGATGCGGATTAAGTGTGGGATTGAGAAGCTCTGGCGGTGGATGAATATTATCTCCATGTATTTGGCATTTGTGGCATCTTCTAACATAGGCTTTTGTGTTTTATGATAGATAGGGCCAGAAGTAGCATTGGTTAAGTACTTTGTGATTAATGGACTTTCCTCCCGAATGATTTCCGCATGCCCCTTCATGTATCTCCTTCATAATAGCTCTGGCTTCGGAAGGCGTGAGGCACCTGAGGTATGGTCCTCCAAAGGACCTTCGGTATAATTTTCTGTTAATCAAAGAATACCTGGCGGATTTCATGTGGATATTTCGTGCCTCAGGCAGTGTTCCATCTCTTAGATAGGACACAATGGGATCCATCCAACTGGGCTCCCATGGAATTATACAAACACTTCTTGGTTGTTGTGTACTTGGGATTTCTAGGTATTCTATGGGAGCCACTCTGGTTAGGTCCCGAGTGCTGGAGGATGCTATGTTGGCAAGTCTGTCCACACCCTCATTCTCTTCTTGCGGAATTTGTTGAAGGGTGAATTGGTTGAAGTGACCGAGCTCTGCCTGAACTAAGGCTCTGTATATTTCTAACTTTTCTCCATCCTCATACTCTGCATTAACCTGTCTCATGACAAACTGGGAGTCACTGTATACTCTGAGGCGTTTGATCTGAAGACTCTGGCATAATCTGAGTCCCGCTAATAATGCCTCATACTCGGTTTCATTATTGGAAGATGGGAATTCCAAACGTACTGACTGTTGAATCTTCGTGCCATCTGGCATTATGATCTCGAGACCCAGTCTAGCCCCTAATACTGCAATTGATCCATCCACGAATAGGCTCCATTCAGGTTCTGGGTAATCGAGTTATGGTTCTGCTTCTAAGAGAAAGTCATCCAAGGCCTGCCCTTTGATGGCAGTCCTGGGTACATAGGTGATGTCAAAGGCTCCCAACTCGATCGCCCATCTGGTAATTCTCCCAGTGAGGCCAGGTTTGGACATTATTGCCTTTATGGGGAATATTGTAGGGACGATAATCGGGTGTGTTTCAAAATAATGCCTAAGTCTTCTTTTTCCATTGAATAACGATAGAATCACTCGCTCGATTGTAGTGTACCTTGTCTCAGGATCTGTGAGTGATTTGCTGGTGTAGAAGACTGGGGTCTGGCATGTTTTCTCCTATTTGATCAGTGCTGCATTTGTTGAAAAGGTTGAAACTGCTAAGTATAAATGTAGCATATCTCCTGGATCTGGAGAGATCAACACGGGAGGGCTCATAAGATACTCTTTCAATTTCAGGAGTGTATGGGTTTGCTTTGGTCCCCAGGTACTGTATTTTCCTACTTTATTGGCCTAGAAGAATGGTATGTATTTGTCTATGATTTTGAAGATGAACATGCTCAGTCCAACCACCCTTTTAGTAAGGGTTTGGATTTCCTTATGTGTCCTTGGCTCTTCCGTGTCTATCAAATCTTTGACCTGAGCATGGTTTGCCTCAATTCCAGTTATGTTCATAATATGACCCAGAAACTGGCCAAATGAAACTCCGAACGAACATTTGGAGGGATTGAGCCTCATTTCGTAGAGTCTGACTGCTTGGAATACATCCCTCAGGTGTTGAAGATGATCTCCTCTCCTTTTGCTTTTAACAAGGGTGTCATTAATGTATGCCTCTACTATATGGCCCATCATGTGACTAAAGATCCTTTTTACAAGCCTCTGGTAGGTAGCACCTGTATTTTTAATCCAAAAGACATTACTTTATAATAAAATGTACCTTCTTATTTGATAAATGATGTTTTTTCCTCATCCGCTGCATTCATGGGTATCTGGTCGTACCCAGACTATGCATCTAGGAATGAGAGTCTTTTATAACCTGTTGTAGCGTCCACCATTTTGTTAATTTTTGGCAAAGGGAAGTAATCTTTTGGGCAGGCCTTGTTTAAATTGGTGTAGTCGATGCAGACCATCCATTTCCCATTCTTATTCTTGACAATAACTACATTAGAGAGCCATGTGGGATATTTGACTTCCCTGATGAACCCGGTCTCTAATAATTTTTTCACCTCCTCAGCTATGATATGATTCCTTTCTACCCCAAAGTGCCCCTACCTCTTCTTGATGGGCATGGCCTCATGATCAACATTCAGGTTGTGTTGTGCAATGGACTGATCTATGCCTAGCATATCCAAATGTGACTAAGCGAATATATAAATGTTGTCCTGTAATAACTTTGTTAGGTCTACCTTCTCAGCGGTTGTGAGGGCAGACCCATTGAATGTAGTTCTGCTATCTCCAATGGGACTGATAACCACCTATTGGAGGGGCTCTGTCGTGACCTGAGCCTCTCGACCCCCCTCGAGAGGGTCAATCTGTAATTGTTATTTTTCCTTCTGTTTGGAGTTCTCTTAAACCTTCTCATCCGGATTAGTCCATATGTTAAGGTTCTTCATTGACACCGCATAACATTCTTTCACCACTACCCGATCCCCTGAAATATCAATCATGTCCATGCTATTGGGATCCATACATCTTATCACCTGATGAAGGGTTGAAAGTACACCATGCATCCTGTGAATCCAGCCTCTGCTCATAAGGAGGTTGTATGATGGTATAACGTCCACCACTATAAAAATTTTCCCTGAGTGTCCTTGTCACAGCTGACAGAGGCAGTTGGATGACCCCAATCGCCTCCACCCATCGTCCATCAAATCCGGCAAGGGGGGTTCTGGCTGGTTGCATCTGGTTGGTGTCAACTCCGAGTTTATCAAAGGCCCATTTGGTTATAATGTTCGTGTTACTTCCAGGATCCACCATAACCCTCTTAACCAGACAGTTAGACACTATGAGTGATATGATCAAAGGATCTTCGTGGGGCATCTGAACATTCCTGAGGTCTATTTCAGAGAAGCTGATATGAGGCTCCTCATTTATGTTAGAGGTCTGATATATTTCACCAACCCTCCTGAACTTGTGCGCCTGATGTATCTGGAATCTCTTGACCCCTTCGGTCTTCTTAGCTGCATATATGTCATGAACCATATGAATCACTCGAACTGGTTGTCCAACCTGTGTATTGTTCTGTGGAGCTTTCCGCTGATGTTCTGCTCGTGTCTGGTCTTTTGCCATGTACTCATATAATTCTCCTTTCGCAATCATTGCTTCTATCTGTCTGCGCAGATTCCTGCAGTCATTAGTATGGTGGCCATATTCACTATGAAAGGCACAATGCTTTATCATATTTCTCTGTTCCATGGGTTGTCGCATGGGCAAAGGGGGTCTGAAAATCCTCTTATTCTTCTTTTCTAGGTAAAGCTTACCCAAGCTCACTTTAAGGGGAGTCACCTTGTCCTCCACTCTTTGTTTCTTGTTAGCGGGATTTCTTGATGAAGGGTTTGGAGCCTGATGAGCTGGCTTCTGTTCTTTGATGTGATCTTTGGTTCTAGCTTCGACAGTAACCATGACGGCTCTTTTGCGTCTGATAGCTTTTTCTTCCTCAATTTGGAGGTACCCCTTGTCTCTGGAATTTAACTTCCCAGTATTACTCGGGGGTCTTTTTACCAGAGAGGCATGGAACTTAGTACTTGGGATTAGGGCCATCTTGCATGTTTCTATCGCCGAAAGTTAATGGCACTGGTCTATGAAGGATCTCTCTCTAGTGAATCTGGATAGGAAACTCTGGAGACTTTCATCCTTCTCTTGGGTCATAGTAAATAAGCTGGAAATAGTCTTCTTTTGTCTGTGATTACCATAGTATTATGCTATAAAACGTTCGCACAACTTATTTTAGCTATAAATGGATCCAGGGGTTACTTTCTGAACCATAGGAGGGGCGCTTCTGTCAAACTGGTGGGGAACACATTGCACATAAGGGCCTTATCCTTTTTCCAGGCGGTCATCTTGGTCTGGTACTGGTAGATGTGATATGTTGGGTCCTTTCATAAAGGGTGAAGGCTAGCAACCTAAACTTCTTTGGGTACTCAGCCTAATCTATCTCATCTGTGAATGGCGATCTAATCATGTCAATAGCTTCATGGGTTACCAGATACTTCATCGAGGGGGTCTGGACTTTTCATGCTCTCCAACAGTTGCTTCTGGATTTTAAAGGCCATATCCTCCAGATCCTTCATCATAGGCTAATCCTGGACTAGCGGATCCCTGTGCCTTTGGTCGGTGACCTTTTCTTGATCATCAACTACTCTGCTACCCGTGCCTTCCCTTCCATTATTATGGTTCCCATCATTGCGGGGTGGATATGAGAGTACACCCTCATTGTTGGCGGCATTGGCTTGACCTCCTTGATCGACAGGATTTGGAACTTGACCTTGTCTCTAGTGGAGCTCTGCGTTATGTCGTTCCAACTCTTCATTCATTCTTTCTACCGCCACCAACCATTCCATGATTGCCTGAATCTAGGCGGCTTGAGCGTTACTTGCCTCTGCTAACGCCATTGAGGACCTTGTATCCACCATAACTACCCTAAAAGGTTTGAAAAAGCAAAAGAAAGAAAAAGAAAGGTAGAAAGCCGGATCTGTGAGGTGAGAAAAAGATTGATGATAATCTTCGTTCCCACATACTGCACCAAAGTGTAGATGCAGTTTTTTGCACACACTCAAGAATATCTCTTATTGAGGCTCTAAGGCCATATTTATACATGAGACGATGAATTTCTTTATCCATCATGATCAGGATCAAATCTCTTTATTCTAGGGATTTGATTTCCTTCTACAATTTTCATTCCTTAGCTAACCAAATCCTTGACTTTAGCCCCAAGTTAGGATAACTTGTGGGCTTAGTCGAATTGGGCTTAAATTCTGACTATTTACAGGCCCGGGTCAACTTGACTTTTGGGTAATTGTTTTGTTTGCTTTATCTTAGATGGGCCGGGAATTTTGACCCTTGCAACTATAGAGAGTGATATTTTTTCTATTTTGACATTAATTAAGAAGACCATCGAATGTAAAATAACTTACTGAGATATTTAGTCATGAGTTGGACTAATATGAGGTTCAGGGTGGGTTGTTGAACTAACTTGACATTAAACCTAATTTATCCTAATTCAGCATTAACCTGAAATTAACATAATCTACCCAAAGTGGCCGAGTGAATGAAGATCAACTGCGACTAACACTGAGTTTTAACAGAGTTTCATCACTCAAGTTTTTTTTCGGTAAATAAGAAAGAAACTAATCACTCAAGTTGAACTTGGATTAACTTCTAAAGGGTACGTGAATATATAAAATAAACTGGAAAATTTCTCATAAGTCCTACTTTTTAGGCGCAATAACAAATAAGTCATAAAAATATATTCTTAGGACCAATAAGTCATACTTTTGAGATTTATTTCCATTCAAGTCCTAAAAATCTATATTTTCTATTTATATTCTTTCTAAACACATGTAATTTCTTAAAAATAATTTTTTAAATTTATGAATTGTTACATAATATATATTTATAATTTTTAGTTACTTAATAATATTTTATTATGAATCTAAATAATAATTAACTTAACTAAAATTCAATTCAAAATGAAATTATGTAAAGACAATTATTTATTTTTCAAAAGCAAAACAAAAAAAATTATATTATGTTTAATTTTTTGAGTTTATTTTGTAAGGATTTATTTGATAAGTTTAAATTTACTTTCTTTTTTCCTCTTCCTGTTTAGAATATAATTTTTTCCATTGAATTCTTGAGACGATTCTCATGATCATTGTTACTAACTTCTGTGTTCAATGAAAAAATAGCTAGCTATAATTGCAGAAAGATAGGAGACTTGGGAGTAATGTACATCACTTCATGTAACTTGAACCATATATCAAATGATAAATTCTCTATGTATAAGATAATTAATGGGCTTTAATGTACACATCAATGGACTTGGTACAAGTGTTGCAATGATTACATGTTTAGAGTTGGGAGATATTTGAAGAACTATGGGTAGGGGTTTTTTTCTAGCTGCAGTTGCAAATTAATTTACATATATCGATGACCTTGCATGCAAATTGCAATGCTCTTCCAACATGACAAGATCAGCATATAGAAGTGAATAATCAACTTCCAAGTCATTTAAATTATCTACTCTTCTTCTCGATATACAAACAATCATGTCTATAAGCATGTGGCCTGTTTGTTTCCAATTGAGGGGCCACGTCACGAACTGATATTATAAAAATCCTCATTGATGTAAAGTATGAAATATTAAACTAATAATTAACCAGGGTGAAAACAAAGTTGTTAAAATCCGAACTCTATGATTGTTTCGAGGGTTCGAGGGTTCATAAAATCGAACGTCACCTTATTATTAATAAATACTTTTGTTTAATTTATTTTAAAATATATATTTATAATATGACAAAATTATATTCAAAAAATAAAATATCAAAATTTTGGATATTTAATTATTTTCTCAAAAGTTCGAACCATATTGAACTAAATTATTAACATTTTAGATCTTTCACATAAATGACCTAACAATCAAACTATTGTTTCAATCCAAAAAATTCTAAAACACATATGAGTCAAATCGTGATAAAATCGTAAAATCGTACAAAGTCATATAAAACCGTAGTTATCATATTAAAAAGAACAACTCGGTTTTTGTAAGTTCAAAATACAAATTAGGCCGTTTTGTTTATCTCATAAATTACCACACAAGTTGGTAAAAAAAAAAAAACAATTTTTTTAGTTTTTGACAATAATGGCATGAGATAATTAATTGACTAGTTTAAAACAAAATAGTGTCATTTAAGCTGTTTGTGATCCATATATTTTCCGTCCATAGGACAAGATATCTACTGTTTTTTAGATTTACTGCTACATGGAAAATGCGAAGCATATAAATTACTTAATTGGAGAGTTTCACCTTAATTTGATAGAGTGCAAAGGATAGGCTGCAAAAACTTCAATGTGCAAGGAATAGAATATATGTAGAGCATGTGCATGACATTGTCTTGTTTTGAGGAGTGGAAGAAGTATAAACAATTTGTCATCCAATCAAATAAGTATTGGGAATGGCCATGCAATTTTATTTACTTATCTATATAGATGGATCCTAGATTGGAGGAATTAAGAAATAATCATAATTTTGACTTCGTTTATAGATTGATTCAACATATTTTTTTGCCCATGTTTACCCAAATAATGTTTGGACCTCATTAGGAAAGCAATCTGCTCTGTTTTTGAGACTTCCACCCCTTCACTCAAATGGCCATTTATGTTTCTAAAAATGGTTTCTATTTTTGAGTTTTTTCAATGAATAAGGAGCGCTGACTGAGTGATCTCCTTTTTTTCTTGTTTTATTATTATTATTATTTTTTTTTTCTTTTCTTTGTTCCAACACGTGAAACAACTTTTTAATTGAGTAATAGTGAGGTATAAAGATAGAACTTCATGCTCCACTAGAGATGGTGTATACTTCGATGTTTAAATCCTTGAACAATCTTTCATGTTTTTTGGAGATCAAGACAATCTCCAAAATTAACTCCACATGCACTAGCTGTGTTTCCGAGTAGACTTTCAACAATGAACTAAAAATAAAAAAAACCTCATATCTCACAAACCACAAATGAGAGTATCAAGACATGAATAAAACATTTACCTAAATAAAATTTAAAAATTTAAAAAAAATCTCTTTAAAATTAACCATCTAATGTTTGATGATGATCGGCTTACTTTCTGCAATGGTGACCCACTTGTTGAAAATCACTTATGGTGATTGTAATAACCCAGGATCACTCTCAAATATATGAAAAGCACAATATTTTATTTCAAACACATAAACATAGTACAAAGTTTTTCTCGACTCTCACACTCTATTTATTTCTAGCTTCTTGCCTTATATCAATACAATACCATACACCTATATATATAGAATTGAAAGATAGAAATTGACAAAACAAATCTTCATTTGTAGTCATTCTTGACTTTGAAAGATATAAGCGTGCAAATCTCACGCATGGTTTTAGTGCAGCAAATCTTGACCTTTGGGTTGGTGCATGCATGTAGTGAATGAAGCTTTTAGTGGATATGAATGATTAAGTTTACTTTTCAACATTCCCCCTTAAACTTGATTCTCCACACTTCTGCATTCCTAAGATCATCTTCAATCTGTTGAACATGTCTTGCTCTAATGGCTTTGTAAAAATATCTGCAATTTGATCATTTGTCTTGCAAGATATTAACTCCACTTCTCTGTTCTGCACATGCTCCCTGATGGAATGATACCTTGTATCAATATGCTTGCTTCGTTCATGGAAGACTGGATTTTTTGCAAGTACAATTGTTGAACGATTATCAATGAAAATCTCTGTAGGTTTTTCTTGTGGAAAACACAAATGCTCCAACACATTTCTTAACCAAATAGCATGACACACAGTTGAGCTGGCTGCTACGTATTCAGCTTCACATGATGATAGTGTTACTATCGGTTGTTTCTTGGATGACCATGTGAATGTTGTATCTCCAATGAAAAACACAAATCCAGTTGTGCTTTTTCTTTCATCTAAATCTCTACCCCAATCACTATCTGAATAATCAGTGAATCTTAATTCATCAGTTGAGGTATATAGTAAGCCATCATTGATCGTACATTTGATGTAGCGGAGTATTCTCTTTGTAGTCAGGTGTGATTGATCTGGTTCCTCCATGTATTTATTGATCAATCCAACTCCGTAGAGTATATCTGGTCTAGTACAAGTCAGATACCGAAGACTTCCAACTAAACTTTTGAAGTATGTTGGATCAACATTTCCTCCGCCTTCATTCTTTCTGAGTTCCACGCTACTTTCCACCAGAGTTGATACTGGATTGCATGATTCCATTATGAACTTCTTGAGAATCTCCTTTGCATATCTACTTTGGCAGATCGAGATTCCTTCAGCATTCTGTTTCACTTCAATTCCAAGAAAGTGTGACATCAGACCTATGTTTGTCATCTTGAATTCTTGAATAATGGTTTTCTTGAACTCTTCAAACATGGTGGGGTTATTTCCTGTGAAGATCAAATCATCAACATACAAACCTGCAAATAATACACTTCTTTCTGGACCTTTCTTCATGTACAATGCATGTTCATATGGACATTTCTCGAACCCATTATCATGGAAATACTTTTCAATTCTTGTATTCCATTCACGTGGAGCTTGCTTCAGTCCATAGAGAGCTTTCTTCAACCTGTACACCTTGTTTTTATGTCCGTCATTTGTATATCCCAGCGGTCCTTTGACATAGATTTTTTCTTCTAAAAATCCGTTCAGAAATGCTGACTTCACATCAAGTTGGTACAACTTCCATTTATTCTGAGCAACAATAGATATCATCAACCTGGTTGTCTCTAATCAGGCAACAGGAACAAATACTTCACCATAGTCTAGTCCTTGTCTTTGTTTGTAGCCTTTTGCAACCAGACGAGCTTTGTATCTATGAACTTCGCCTTTTTCATTCTTCTTTGTCTTGTAGACCCATTTGACTCCAATAGGCTTTTGACCTTTTGGTAGACTACATAGCTCTCATGTGTCATTCTTGTTTATGGCCCTGATTTCTTCATCCATTACTGACTTCCACTTCTTCTCTTGGATGGATTTTGTGAAGTTGATAGGATCATTATTCATAAATAAGCATAGCAAATCCTGGTCTTGATCTTCTTCATTGGCTTCATATAGTTCTCTCAGACTTCTCACTTTTCTGGGTCTTTCACTTGATCTTTCATCTGGTGATGATGACGATGAAGGATCATTTCTTGCAGGTACAGGAGATTGATGTAGTAGAATTTGTGGCTCCATTACAACTTCTTTTTCTACTTCTTCATCTTCTTTAAGTACAAGCTCCTTGGTTTTTCCATCTTCATTCTGGTCCCAGCTCCAAGCTTCATTTTCTTCAAAGATCACATCCCTGCTTATAATTACTTCCTTGGTGATGGGATTAAACAACTTATATCCCATTGTTCTGTCACCATAGCCGATAAAGATACATTTATGTTCTTTATCGTCGAGCTTGGTTCTTCTGGCTTCTGGAATCTTGGTATAAGCAACACATCCAAAAATTCTGAGGTGATTGACACTCGACTTATATGAACTCCAG
This sequence comes from Cornus suecica, assembly GCA_963922005.1. Classification (NCBI taxonomy): domain Eukaryota; kingdom Viridiplantae; phylum Streptophyta; class Magnoliopsida; order Cornales; family Cornaceae; genus Cornus; species Cornus suecica. The sequence goes on from OY998244.1 coordinate 17,187,834, forward strand.
GTTTCTTCAGGTGTCTTGAAATGGAGTCTTCTGGTTAGACACATATTCAGCAGATAGACAACATAAGATACAACTTCAGCCCAAAATTCCTTAGGCATTTACTTTCCTTTCAGCATACTTCTGACCATGTCTAAGATCGTGCGATTCTTCCTTTCAAAAACACCATTTAGCTGAGGTGTATAGGATGGTATTGTTTGATGTCGGATGCTTTGCTCTTTGCAGTAATTCTGGAATGCATTCGACATATATTTTCCTCCTTGATTTGACCACAACGTCTTGATATTGTAGTCGCTCTACTTTTCAACAAGAGCTTTAAACTCTTGGAACTTGTCAAATACTTCTGATTTCTTCTGCAATAAGTACACCCATGTCTTTCTGCTATAATCATCAGTGAAGGTAAGAAAATACATGTTCTTTCCATATGATACTGGCTTCAATGGACCATACACATTTGTGTGAATGAGCTCCAACAGATTTGTTGATCGCCATCTGACTTCTTTAGTAAAGCTCAGTTTGTGATGTTTCCTAAGTACACAACATTCACATACTTCATTAGGACGGTTGATGTAAGGTAGTCCCTTCACCATCTGTTTGCTTGTGAGCAACTTCAGGCCCTCAAAGTTGAGATGTCCATATCTCAAATGCCATAACCAGTCCTTGTCTTCAACAACTGGACTTAAACACTTTGTTGCATCATGATGGATGTGAATAGGAAACATCTTATTCTTTGACATCTTTATTCGGGCAATGAGATTTTCATTTGTATATTTAATTGTTAGACACAAATCCTTCATGATGATGTCGTAGCCTTTCTCCAAGAGATATCCGAGACTCAAAATATTGTTTTTCATATCTGGAACATAGTAAATATTGGATATGAAGTCATGGTCTCCATTCTTGAGCTTGATCAGAATATTGTCATTTCCTTTTACTGGGATTTTTATGAAATCACCAAATAAGACTTGTCATTTCCTAGTCTCCTCAAGCTCGAAAAACATGTCTGTTTCCACACATGTGATTGCTGGCTCCTGAATCTAGATACCATATACCTTCGTCATCGGTATTTTCATTTTGAGTCATCAACAACATTGATCTCATCTCATTTTCTTCTTTCTTGGCAAAATTTACTTGTTCGCCTCCTTCAGCAACTACCTTTCCTCTGCATTTGTTGTTGTAGTGTTCATACTTGTTACAGTTATAGCATTGCACATTGCTTTTGTCATAATTCTGGCAATTATTGAATTGCTTCTACGCCCTCGTCCTCGCCCTCGTCCTTTGAAAAATTGATTTCTTCCACCTTGATTATTTCTTTTGATATTGAAATTGGTTCTTCCATCACCACCTCTGGATCCAACACCTCATCCTCGATAGCCATGAACTCTACCTCAGCCTCTTTGTGAACTTCTCCATCGCACTTCTTTATTTTTTCTAAATGTGAGATTTGACTGAAGAGCTTGCTCTAAAGTACCTGAGGTGTTATTCTTGTTGATTCTTTATTTGTGAATTTCTAGCGTGGCCATCAACTCATTTACTATCATTGCATCGAGGTCCTTTGATTATTCAATAACAACAACTACATGCTCGAACTTTAAGTTGAGGGAGCACATAATCTTTTCAAACACACGAACTCTTCAATCTTGTCGCCATATCTTCTGATTTGATTCACAATAGTCAATGTTCTGGTAAAGTACTCAGAAATTGACTCCATGTCTTTCATTTGTAACAGTTCAAATTCAACCCTTAGAACTTGGAGTCAAACTTTAACTATTTTTTCAATTCCTCGATGTGTTTTTTGAAGAATTTCCGTTGCTTGCTTGCGGTGTTGATGGCTGAGATCTTTTCAAAACTTGCTTTATTGACACTTTGATAAAGCAGGTACAATACCTTCTTGTCCTTCTTTCAGGCTTCTTTGAGCACGATCTTTTGGGTCTTGCTCAATCGATCTTCATTTTCTTTTGAAACTGATTCGTCATAACTGGTCTCGTAAAGTCCCATAAATCTTGTGAGGCAAGAAGGAATTTTATTTGGATAGACCAATTCTCATAATTGGTTTTATCCAAGCGCGGAAGCTGGGGCTGGAAAAAGTTGCTGGAGGACGCCATTGGATTTACTTAAGCAGTTGAGGTGCTTAGTTCTGAAAATAGGTGTTGAATCTAGTCAAATCTACTGCACGGTTGCATCCAAAGTGTTCTGTTTAGTAAAAAATGACTCTTCGTTTGCTCAAATCAGAGTTAAAATGAGCCTAGAACAGACAAAATACAAATGAGGGGCAAATTGGTAATTTTCCAGAATTTTGCTGACGTGGCAGGGTGACGTGGTAGCTGATGTGGCAAGGGGATGATGTCACTGCTGATGTGGCAGGCGCATGGGTGCGTGGGGCGAGTGACTGCTTGTGGACTTCACGCGCGTTCAGAGCTTGAAGACAACCTGACGCGTGGGATGCGCATAGGCGTCACTCGCCGGTCTTACGAAGGTGCGTGAGGGCGCGTGTGGAGGATTCTGGCTGCATTCTTTTCGCTGTTACATTCATGCTGGAACGGATAAGCTAGATATATGCTCAAACTTGTGGTTTGAACACCTATGGCTCACGAATAGGCTTTGAAAGGTTTTGCTCCATTTTTGTTCTTCACTTCTGGGCTTGCTCAAGTTTCACCAAGCTTCACTCTAGCTCTGACACCATGTTGAAAATCACTTATAGTGATTGTAATAACCCAGGATCACTCTCAAATATATGAAAAACATAATCTTTTATTTCAAACACATCAATAGAGTACAAATTTTCTCTCGACTCTCACACTCTATTTATTTCTAGCTTCTTGCCTTATATCAATACAATACCATACACCTATATATATATAATTGAAAGATAGAAACTGACAAAGAAAATCTTCATTTGCAGCCATTCTTGACTTTGGAAGATATAAGCGTGCAAATCTCACGCATGGTTTTGGTGCAACAAATATTGACCTTTGGGTTGGTGCATGCATGTGGTGAATGAAGCTTTCAGTGATCAAGTTTACTTTTCAACACCACTGTCTATGGATGCCATAATGAAAAAGATCAACCACTTCAGTAGAGTCTCTGGCCTCACTCCTAACCTTTCTAAAAACCAATTGTTTATGTCTGACATCAGTGATTATCTCAAAAACTCTTTACTAAGAATGATTCAGTTTACTATTGGGGATCTCCCATTATATATTTAGGAGTATCATTGCTCTGCACTAGACTAAAAGTTGAAGATTGTCAAGATCTGGTCATCAAAATTACAAATAGAGTTCAATCTTGGAACTGTAGGGTTCTCTCATTCGCTGGTAGGCTCTAGCTGATCCAGTCTTTCCTTTTCTCCATACAAGTCTATCGTTCCTCTTTTTTCATCATTCCTAAGGCCATTATGAAGGAGATTTCTAGTATTCTTAGAAGATTCATCTGAAAAGCTTGCTTGAAAGGAGGTGTGTTTGCCTAAGGAGGAGGGGGATTGTGCATTAAGGATTTAGTTCTCTGGAATTAAGTTGCTACTGTCAAACACCTTTGGAAATTTCTTCAACTAATCCCTATTCTCTATGAGCATAATGGGCTCATTCCATCATCATAAAAAACAAAAGCTTCTGGAAGTTAAAGGTAGTGTTTGGGGGGATTTTAAACACCAAAAGTCATTCATTGATGAATTATTTTTTAAAAGGAATTTTGCTAAATGGAATATGGCACAAAAATATGTTTGGTGGCATTTTTTCTTTAAAGTCCTTTAACTATTAAATAATTTTTATTGACAATAGTACCCATCATCTGAAGATACACGGATAGGAATTGATATTTTCCTCTAATTACTGATATGACCTCTTAATACAGCAAAAGTTGATTCCTAGCTAATAATATTTTAAAAATCCATAAGATATAGAAATACAATTTTATAACCGTGAAAATAGATCAACCATTTTTTTCTCCTCCAAAGTATGAAAATTTAACCCCCATAATGGTTCAAAAATGGATCATTGCAGTAATGTTGGTGGTGACTACGTACTTTGGTGGTGTTGGGCTAAGGTTTGCTCTATCATTCGTTGTGATCACGAAATAGTGTAAGAGTTACAATTTAAAATCGGTAGTGGCTAAAGGATAAGGATACGATGGTGCTTTAGGATCAAGATGATTTACGCTAGAGAAGTGGGTTCCAAAAGCAACTTTGAGTTGTTACTCCTAAATCGATTTTTAGGAGTCAAAATTCATTTAAAAGTTTGTTTCAATTGTTTACCCAAACAAATAGATTTATGTCTAACGGGCTTTATGGGTTTAGAAGCCATTTGTAGTGAGCAAGAAGCTCCCCCAAACACTACCAAAGTCTAACAATAGTCTTGGAGGAAGCTGTTTGGTCTTAGAGGAAAGGTTAAAGATTTGCTCAAGTACAAAATATGAAATAGATCTAAGGTCTCTCTTTGGTATGATTGTTGGTTGTTAAACAACCTCTAGTTGATATTTTTAGGGAGCATGTGATCACTGTGTTGAAATTAGGCAAAAGAGCTAAAGTAGCTTCCATCATCTCTGAATCTTCTTGGTCCTAGCATGTTGTTAACTTCTGACCTTCTTATACCTCAACTATGCCACATTAAAATCCCCCCCCCCCCCCACCCATTCTCCTAATGATGAAGACATGCTTATATGGTCCCTTGTTCCCACCTTCAGCATTGCTTCATCCGGGGAAGAGCTTAGACATAAAAAGAAGTCAGTTACATGGGCTTCATGTTTGGTTCAGTGGTGTCATTCCTAAACATGCCTTTATTTTTTGGACTACATGCAATCCATAACAAAATCCTCACTCAAATATAGGTTTCTGATGATGGGCCTTACTTCTCATAATAGGTGTGTGTTTTGCTCAACAAATGAATTTAGGAACTATTTTTTTTTTTTTAATTAGTGTCTAGTGACTGTTGGGGTTGGTCTTTTATCATTGCTAAAGGATCCCTTAACTGCTCTCACTTTAATTGGAATGACCTTATTCCTTGGTGATCCTCCTTAAAAGGTAAATCCCTCAACTCAAAGCTTTGTAAATGGAGTCTTACAACTGCTATATACATCTTTTTTTTTATGAAAGGAGCAGAAAATTCAATACTAGAGATGCCAGAACTGAACACCAAAGTCTTAATGAGATCATTGATACAATTAAGTGCAGAGCCTTCTCTCTCTAAAAAGTAATCCCACATCTCAAAATGTTAGAATGGCTAATGCTTAAAACCTTCATAACTTTATTTTCTGCTAGTTTGTTACTGGTATTCCCTGCAATATGTTTTCTATATATAATGAGATTGGGATAACACAAGTCATTCTGATGTTTTAGAAATCTTAAATCCTAAAATAACATCAGCAATGCCAAGATCTTTCATGTCAAACCTACTCATTAACATTTGTTTAGTAGATTTAATAATATCATTATTATTGCCTATAATTAGCATGTCATCCACATATAGACATAAAATGATGTAAGCATTATGAAAGCTCTTGACATATACACACTTGTCCCATTCATTTATTTTGAACTTATTTGACCTCATGACATTGTCAAATTTTTCATGCCATTACTTTGTCGCTTGCTTTAATCCATATAAGGATTTTACAAGTTTACAAACTTTTTTCTCTTGTCCAGGAGAAATGAACCCCTCAGGTTGTTCCATGTATATTTATTCATCTAATTCACCATTTAGAAATGTCGTTTTAACATCCATTTGATGTATCTCAAGTCCATTTAATGATGTTATAGCAATCAACGTACCTATGGACGTTATTCTAGTAACAGGTGAATAAGTGTCAAAATAATCCAACCCTTCCCTCTGCTTATAACCTTTAGATACAAGTCTTGTTTTGTACTTATCAATTGATCCATCTGCTTTCATCTTCTTTTTGAATATCCATTTACACCATAATGATTTGTTTCTTGGTGGAAGATCCACCAACTCCCAGGTGTGGTTTTGCATAATGGATTCAATTTCACTATTGATAGCTTCTTTCCAATAGAAAGCTTCAGGAGAAAACATGGACTCCTTAAAAGTTTGAGGATCATTCTCTAACAGATTAGTAATGAAATCTGGCCCAAATGACGTTGAGGTCCTTGCCTTTTTGCTACGTCTAAGTTCATTTTCTATAGACCATTGGTCTACATTGACTTAACCATCACTAGTTGTAGCATCAACATGCCTTTTTTGTGAGACTGATTCTGATGTCATGTAATATGGAAATATATTTGTAATGGGGGTCGCGGGAATAGACCTGCGACCTGGTATTTTGGCTAATCGCGAGAATAGGCCCGCGACATCATATTTTGGCTAAATCGCGGGAACATGCCCGTGACATCATATTTTAGCTAATCACGAGAATATGCCCGCGACATCATATTTTGGATAATTGCAGGAATAGGCCCGCGATATGGCATTTTGGTTAGTCACGGGAACTGGCATGTGGCTTGGCGTTCTTGTATTTGGCTAAGTATAAGGATTCAAAATAGGGTATCTCAATAAATGGATCGTGACTCTAGTACTTGGCTAGGTATTAGGCTTCAAGGGAGGTTCAGCTAAACAGGCCCAAGATATAAGGCTTGGGAGGCGATGCGATAGGCCTAAGGTATAAGGCTTGGGGGAAATGCATCAAGGATTATGAAGTAAACACTACAAAGAAGTGTGCATGAGGGCTTGATGGGAGACATAGGCTCACCAATACTCATGCCCCTAGGTGTTGCATCACAATGGGGGTCCTGAAATAGGGCTTTAATGGGACCTTTTCAAAAGGATAAGAGATAGTCGCGACATCACTTGGCATCATTGAAAAGGGTCCTGATAGGACTTAGGAGTCATGAAAAGGTATGCGTGCAAAAGGTCATGACTCAAGCACATCTTATGTCATCATGGGACAATATGTCTATGGCATGAATATATAAGGAGGGCAAAAATGCTCAATGGCAGAGGACGTGGAATGTATAAGGTAAAATTGCTCTCAAAGACAAGCTTATAAGAAAGGGCTCACAAGAAGGGCTCACAAGCACTGGCTAACGGGAATGACCCATAATTTGATTTCACGGAGAGGGATCCGCGAGATGGACTTGGGAAGGAAGATTCATGAAAGGAGGGTCGTGGTTAAGAGGGTCGCGACTGAGAGGGTCACGGCAAGGAGGGTAGCGACTGAAAGGGTCACGGCAAGGAGGGTTGCGACTGAGAGGGTTGCAACTAAAAGGGTCACGACTGAGAAGGTTGCAACTGAGAGGGTCGTGACTGAGAGGGTCGCAACAAGGAGGGTCGTAACTGAGAGGATCACGATAAGGAGGGTCGCGATGAAAAGGCTCGCGAGGAACCCTAACTAAGCCGCGAATCAAAGGCTACGAGAGGGGGATTGAAAATGACGTGGCACAAATGGGGGTCTTAAGATTAGTGTTCGCTTCGACGTCTATAAATACCAAGGTAAGGCTATGGTTTGGGGGACTTCAAATTTTACTTTGGTTCTACTCCGGTTCTGCTCTGGTTCAACTTCAGATCTAGAGAGAGAAATAGTTAGGAAGGGAGAGATAGGCATTATCTTGTATGGACCTTGTAAGGATCTTGTTGGCTCTCTATTTTCTATATTTTTTGTACTCTGTATTTATCTTTTGAACATCAATAATATATAATTTATGGCGGGTTGGCTAGTTGAGAAACTATTACAACACCATTCACATCACGAACCCCCTACATTAAAGGCGACTCTGCTGGGGAATGGAATGTATTCTTCGTAAGTTGATCTTCATCGATCTTGTCAGTTGGATTAGGAGATCCTCTCATAGAGTTGTACCAGAGATCAGGTGGGAAGCAAAGTTAGGAGCCCGGATAAACATTTTTGGCGCCAAGACAACGACGTCGCATGACTGCGAGCACAGGAGCTCATCTTCTGGCAGATCTACCAGAAGAGTTACAAGATTTATCTTTAGTTGTGTGATAGATGTTGTTCGATATTCAAGAGGAGCATATGACGATATTTATGGAAAGTGATGTTTTTTGAGATCTACATAGATCGTTGTTTCTGAGATCTACACATATCGATGTTTTTGATTTATTTGCAGATTGTTATTTTTTAAGATCTTCGTTGATACCCGCAAGAAGTGTTTTTCGCTTGATTGAGCTTCCAGGAGAAATTGCATATGTTACGAGAGAACAGTTTCGAGTTGTTCGGGTCACAAATATTGATTTTTAAGGAGGTGGAAATATCTCTTCCATATCATTTATGCGTTATAACGCTAACTTATCATAAAGGAGATGTTGCGTCGATGTTTCGTCGATTCAATAGCAGAAAAGGAAAAATAGGGGATCATGCCTTAAAGTTCATTGATGTTTTTTGTCTTAAATGGCATAAATAAGTGTCTGGAGTTGCGAGAAATTTCCAAATCTCTCACTAGCATGGTGTGAACTTGGTATATGAAGCTTATTGTGACATCAATAACTAGATGCCAGATTGTCATATTTGTCAAATTTTATGTCAAGTCTTCTTTTCAAGTTGATGAAGAGATCTCAATGCCTAGATCATCGATCCGCATCAGTTCATTTATCTATACCAGGTCATTAATCCGTACCGGGTTAATTATCGATCTGCATCAATGCTCTCTCATGACCTATGCGGAGGCTCTGTAAGATCCTAAGAATTACCAAACGGTTGATTGAGGCCGAATTACACCAAGAGTAGACTCACAAAAAGGACTAGAGGAAGCCAATGATATGATATTAACTTAAATGTGATAGTATGGTTTAGAAACGTGGTTTTCATATCCTAAAGGTGGTCCAGATGTACAATGGTGAAAGAAGGACAGTAAGTCCTGCAGACTGTATTAAAATCGGGATTAGCTCTTATCTGCGAGTGAAAGAAGTTTCGTGGAAGCCGTTGAAATGACAAGGAAAACACTCGACATATTTAAAAGGACAAGATTTTTATCAAAGAAAGACGCCTTGCGATTCAAGAAAAGGGGCCTCGCAATTTTGTCTGCGATGGTGATTAATGTGTGAGTTTCATACTGGGGGCAACAAAAGGCTATCAATAACTTGTCACAACATGGTACTATTGGCTCACTATTAAAGGGGATGTTGGAGAACCTGTTAAATATGTCACAAGCATTGAGATCATATTCATGCAACGGCAGCTGAGTTGCATGGCTCTCATCCCCCCCCCCCCCCCCGGCTTATTTACTTGGGGCCATTATTCTATTAAGGCACGCAATGACAGAAATGGTGATTTTATTTATGAAAAAGCACATCAGTTAATTATATGGTTTAGTGGTGGAGTACCATTTATAATTTTATTTTCGCGACTTATGCCACAAGTCATGAGGTCACCTCAGTAATATGCAATTACCATCAGGAGAAATGGATAGAGGAGTTTCATATGGCTCTATGGGTACATGTGATTTCATACCAAACAACAACAGAGAGGTTGTTGTATACTTTAGTTTTTGGTGCTTTGACTGCATTGCTTACAGAATTGGAGAGTGCAACGAAGGCCTTAGCCACAAACAGCGAATCAATGGAAAAGTTACTTGAAACTGAAGCCTTAGAAGAAATGAGAAATGAGGCATTATTGCAAAGGGCGATTGACAAAAAGATTACAAAAACAAAAGAAGCTATTTCATTAAAGTGACGATTGATTATACATAGCTTATCAAAAGAGGACCAATTACAAAGAGTTTACAAGGGTGCCTTAAAGATAAGATCTAATAGTCCCAGACCTTCCATTTGTTCTTTGTTCTCGCGGGTGTGAGATGTCTAGGCTGCATTCTCATTCAAAATGACATTTTCATGCATTTGGGTGGAAATGTACTCGCGAGCTTTCTCAATCTTCAACTCGTTATCATGGAGCATAGCATAAGCATCTACTTCGGATTTATGGCACCCCTAGATTTCTGCGATGACATTCAAAATGATACTCTAGACATGATAGCTCTAAGTCGACATGCTGTCAATCAAGGATTCACATGAGGATACATTGAATGATTACGGGATTCAAATCTTTAACAAGTATGGTATCCAGAAATAGGAATATATTGGCCAACAAGTCTAAGTAAATTTGTTAAAAGAATGGTTCGTGAACCATGAAGTTGATGAAGTTTCCTGAATGAAGCAGACCAATTTGGTCCAAAATCGAAACACTACGCAAGCTACATTAGAAGGATCTCCAAATGACAATTGGCGAGATGGAGCTCTATTTCTTGTGACAAGAAACATCCTGGAAATTGAGGCATGGAGCTGGGTGAGGATCTTGAGGATTGATAGAAAGTGCAAGTTCGTGAGGGCCTCGCGAAGTTATATATGGACACATGAGGGAGCCGTTAATAGTATTATCGTTACTGAAAGAGGCTTCTGGGTTTTGGCCTAGACTCTTCTTCATTGATTATCTGCTCAGCTGGTAGAACTAGACTTGGGGGCATTCGGACTTGAGGTTCATTTCGAGAAGTAGTGACATCTTAATGGGGGGAATGATGAGGGTCATGCTCGAGCATTGTTTCAACATCATGCAAAGCGCCGCCAAATAGGTCTCTATAAATCCGCGGATAGTCATCCAGGCAAGCTGCGATCTATATCGCGACATCACCCCCAAGTGCCTTTATATGGCGAGTGTCAGACTTCTGGCTACAAATTATTTCCTCTTCACTATTTTCGATATCACTGCCATGAAGTGCACTCACGAGTGAAGAGAGATCCGTGAGTAGGTGGAGGACAAATGGTCGGTACGTTAGGTCATAGAGGGAACTTGTCCCTATGGTGGAGGTGGAAAATCATCTGACTCATCAACGAGAGCACGAAGCATGTCTTTTACAGCTGTGCACCCCTAAACAATAAAGGGTGCATTCTCGTGTTCAATGACAAATTTTGGAAGTGAATGGCCTAAGATGAAAGAGATACCTGGATGATTTTGGGAGGTCACAATTACTTCTGTTTCTCTCGCGACCTCACTTTTTGATGTAGTTTTTCTTGTGAATGTCTCATTCGCGATGCCAATTTTCTTCATGACTGGTTCCACAACCTTTCGCTTTTTGAGGGTCCTAGTCTCAGTTGAAACTTTTAATTTTATCATGGGTTCGACATCAATCTCAATGGTTTTATCCACAGTTGTAGCAATGGAATCTTTAGTATAGTTAATGGCCTTATGGCGTCGCTGAAAGAAAGATGGAAGAGATATACAAGTAACTGAAAAATATGCAAAGTATGAGAAGAGAATCAGGCTTGTTGCCACAACTGGCTTACAATTTTGGAAGCTTCAAAGAAAGGTCATACGAGTACACATAATGAAAGAAAGGCCAGAATCAAGTCATCCTAGTATTCATAATGAAATAAGGGACAGTTTGGTCAAAACTGAGTTATCTTGTCACTCGCAAAGGGGAGTACGGAGCAAGTATGTTGAGAGTTCCATCAAAGATTGAAAAGTGACACCCATGTATTATGGTAGTAAATGGCAATTTATCATCTGAAGGTAAACCATACGAGAAAATGATGTCTTGAGGATAGAACCCAAGATAAGGGAAACCATCCAAAGGAGCAACATAAGGGTGCCATATAAATTCATTTTCTGCATCAATGAAGTCCTCTAAATTGTTATCTAAGAAGAGCGCACACCACCATGTAGCCCGCGACTTAGGAAGCGCATGGTCAGTCATGTTTGAGATAGTATCAATGGGACTGGGGGCAAGGTTTGGAAAATGCTCAAACAAGAAGAGCATGAGAAAGTTGCAAGGGATATAAGTGTTGATAGTATATCTACCCATGGAACGGGTAAAATCAGAAGCCAAAGTATTCAAGCGAGCATATAAAACTTCGTAAGAAGAGAGGAGCTAAGGAAACTGTGGTGCCTCATGATAAAATGGAGGCTAAGAAAAATAGGGACATGCGGTCTAGCCAATACACCAGGAAATCTGCAAGCTAGCAGGGCCATTAATTTTGGGGTCGAGGGCAGTCTTGTAAGTCTAGCCATAAGGATATCAAGTGGTTATAGATGGTATTATCTGTGGGTTCAAAGGCAGGGGTGTTATGATCGCGAAAGTCCAAAAGGGGCAAACAACTTCGGGGCATTGGAAGGTTTCATGACTCATAAAATGGATAAAGAAAAAAAATGAAGAAATGGTTCTTGAGGCAAAGGAAAAGGGAATGAATGAGGTTGGTTGTATTCAAGTACTTGGCTAAGCACTAGAATGCAATGGGGCAAAATGTAATGGGGGTCGCGGGAATAGGCCCGCGACCTGGTATTTTAGCTAATCGCTGGAATATGGCCGCGGCATAATACTTTGGCTAAATCCCAGGAACAGGCCCGCGACATCATATTTTGGCTAATCATGAGAACATGTCGTGACTTCATATTTTTGGCTAATCGCGGGAACAGGCCTCCGATATCATATTTTGGCTAATCGCGTGAACATGCCCGCGACATGGCATTTTGGTTAGTCACGGGAACTGACCCGTGACTTAGCATTCTGGTATTTAGCTAAGTACCAGGATTCAAAAGAGGGTATCGCGAGAAATGGATTGCGACTCTAGTACTTGGCTAAGTACTAGGCATCAAGGAAGGTTCAGTGAAACAAGCCTAAGATATAAGGCTTGGGAGGCAATGTGATAGGCCCAATGTATAAGGCTTGGGGGAAATGCATCAGGGATTGTGAAGTAAACACTACAAAGAGATGCGTGTGAAGGCCCGGTGAGAGACATAGGCTCACTGATACTCACGCCTCTAGGTGTTGCATCATAATGGGGGTCCTGAAACAGGGCTTTAATGGGACATTTTCAAAAGGAAAAGAGATAGTCGCGACATCACTTGGCAGCGACATCACTTGGCATCATTGAAAAGGGGACTTTAAAGGGGCCTGAAAGGACTCAGGAGTCATGAAAAGGTATGCATGTAAAAGGTTATGACTCAGACACATCCTATGTCATCAGGGCATAATATGTCCATGGCACAAATATATAAGGAGAGAAAAAATGATTAATGGAAGAGGACATGGAATGTCTAAGGTAAAATGGCTCTCAAAAACAAGCTTGTGAGAAAGGGCTCATAAGAAGGCTTGTAAGAACAGGCTCGCAAGCACTGGCTTGCAAGAATGGCCCATAATTTGGTTTTGCAGAGAGGGATCCGCGAGGTGGACTCGCGAAGAAAGATTCATAAAAGGAGGGTTGCGGCTGAGAGGGTCGCGATGAGAAGGCTCGTGAGGAACCCTAACTAAGTCGCGAATCAAAGGCTATGAGAGGGGGATTGAAAATGACGTGGCACAAGGGGGGTCTGAAGATTAATACTCGCTTCAACATTTATAAATACCAAGGTAAGGCTATGGTTTGGGGGACTCCAAATTTTGCTTCGGTTCTGCTCTGGTTCAACTTCAGATCTAGAGAGAGAAAGTTTTAAAGAGAGAAATAGTGAGGAAGGGAGAGATAGGAAGTATCTTGTATGGCCCTTGTAAGTCTCTTGTTTGCTCTTTGTTCTCTATATTTTCTGTACTCTGTATTTATCTTCTGAACATCAAAAAATTTGGTTTATGTAAGATTGGCTAGTTGAGAAACTATTCTAGCATCATTCACATCACGAACCCCCTACAATATTCTCAAAGAATGAAACATTCCTTGATTCTATAATTGTATTAACATGCACATCAGGAATCTCAGATTTATTAACAAGAAATCGATATGTACTACTGTTATGAGCATAACCAATGAACACACAGTCAATGATTTTTGGTCCTCTCTTAACCTTTATAGGTTTAGGAACCTCCAATTTTGATAAGTACCCCCACACTTTTAAGAATTTATAAGAAGGCTTGTGACCTTTCCATAATTCATATACGGATTTATTTGTTTTCTTATGAGGCACTTTGTTAAGAATGTAATTAGCAGAAAGTATAGCTTCCCCTCCCCCCCCCCCCCACAAGTTTTATGGTACACTCGAACTTAGATTCATTGCATTTATCATTTATTTCAAAGTTCGGTTTTTGCGTTTAGCTACACCATTTGATTATGGTGAATAAGGGGTAGTAGTTAAGTGAATAATACCATATTCTTTACAGAATTCCTTAAAAGGAGATTCATATTCACCACCCCTATCACTTCTTAAAGCTTTTATCTTTCAATTATGTTGATTCTCAACTTCATTTTTATAATGTTTAAAAACATCAATTGCCTCATCTTTGCTTCTTAGCAAATATACATAACATTATCTCATGCAATCATCTATAAAAGTAATAAAATAATTTTTGCCACCTCTAGTTTGCAAAGAAATTAAATCACGAACATCACTATGAATTAATTCTAGAGGTTCAGTACATCTTTCAACTTTTTGAAAGGGTGTTCTTGTCACGCCCCAAATTTCCTAGAACTCAGAAACCCGAGCCTAAGAGCTAAAGGGGTGAACAGAAGTAAAAAGAAATGAGAACTAACGACATACAGTCATCAAACACCCACAAAAGAGTAAGAATGACACACTTTGATACCCTACTATCACGCCCCTTGAATTCCCGAAACTCTAATCTAGAGAATCAGCGAATCTCCAAAGGGTGACATAAGTCAATCGACCACTAGAGTCAACAATAACCAGAATAAATACATGGAAGAACAATGAAAACTATACTCCATGCCAAATAGAATACTAGAAATCAATAGTATCCTTAGATACCATCAGACACGCTCCTAAATTCCTAAGACTCCCGAACTGGGACATCCAAGGAATCCAAGATGTGATCTTTAATATGAATGATCAACTAAGATATCATTAACCATGAAAATGTATGGAATAATGATAAGAAATGGTATATTCCATACCCAAATGACTAATAAAACTAAGCAGAGGAATCTAACGAAAATTCGGCAGAGTTTTGTTTATAAATGGAACATCCGGACAACCAACCACAACATAAAGACTTGCCAATAGCAATTCGATAATAACAATGGCTTCCAAGCCCCACATTCATCAATCCTACTAAGGCCGAGGTAGTGGAAAGAAACCAAAACCCCTCCAAACCCTCCATAATCAACAAAGTCACAAATGCTTGAAAGGAATACAGAAATGCACCTAGCTGTGCAGAATAGATACAATAATCTCCTGAAAGAATAAATACAGGAAATAAAAGATACATCAACAAGGATATGCCAACAGACTGGCTCCCAAAAGAAATACATGATAATCCCATAACAATGGGTAAATAAACTAACAGAAGACAACTACCGTCCCCAAAACCAGTCGTGCTGCAACCGTAACCGCATCACCCAACGCAACTCCAAACCTGTAACAAGGAAACAAGAGAAAGTTGTCGTTGCACCGCATCCTGCCCATAGTCATATATTTCCTGCAACCTGGCGTGGAATACCAGGGGTAAATGAAATTCCCTCCATGAGCAAATAAGCTCAGTGGGAAAAGATACTCTAACTACCACATCCTCTGACAGTTTAGGTAATGCCAAACTATCTAACAATATATATATAGCCCACAAATCCCATCCACGCAATCCCAAGGCACGCGCTCATGCTACCGTAAAAGAGCATATATATATATATATATACACACAACAAGATTCTACAAGGTACGACTAAGACTCATACTCCAAGTACCAACTCCGGTAGTCTACACTACTCTCACCGTAGGTGAGGAAAACCATCAAATCAAATCACTAAGAGTACACGAACTCAACTCACAAGAACGACCACCTAAGGGTCACCAAAACAAGCAAAGGAAAAGGTGAAATAAGGAACCACCTTTCAAAACACTACGGGTTGAGATTTTGGGAAAGAAGTCTCAAAATCTCAGAATCTCAAAACAAGTAATAAAATAGTTTTCTTTTAGGAAATCACACAGTAAAAATGACCGTCTTGCCCCCGGTCTCCGTCAGTAGTCATCACCGGCTTTTAAAAGTTGAAATTATTTTAAAGAAGATCCCAAGATCATTTTATAAAGCAATAAAACTTTTAATTTTTAATACGGGGGTAGGCGAAAACAGGTTTTTTTCTTTTAAATACAAAAAGTTTAGAAAACACCGTTTTCAAAATGACAGCCACATAAGAATGAAAACCACTACAAGGATTCCTATAATGTCCTGAAAGGACAATGAAGGAAGACAATACGTTGGATTCACGGAACACAACTATATGTTTTCAACCCCACGAAATCAAATGACGACACATGGGAGAGGTTCGGCACCACGCCGTAACCGAAAACTCAAGGAGTGACAGATAAGTCAAGGACATGTACTAGTATACAAAGTATAGTAAGGAAAATGCTTAGGGGAATGAACTAAGAGCTAGAACCAAGTCTGTCAAACTATAGTACCTCAAATACTTAATAAATCACATCACCCATAACCTCTTCACATCAATCCAAATCTCACACAATCTCATCACATGCCTACTCTAAGGCCTCAAATATCAATTCATACTAAGGTCAATCCCTAACCTCAAATCTCCAACAAGATCACACAACTAGCCACAATCACAAAACTATTAACCACATTCTCTAAGGCATCAACTCAACCTCAAATCTACAATCCATCTCTAACTTCAACTAACCACAGAAGTCGCCAAGCCAATATACTTAACCTCCCCTACGGGCACAAAAGTATACAACACAAGTATAAAGATATACGTTTCATTTATACTTTAACAATTAGTGCTTTTAATTCACGTTTCACATTTATCACTTTCAACTAAACATTTTATAAAATATGAATTTATTGCAATATTCATAAATAACATGCTCCAACATCACATGTAATATAGCACATATACATGTCAAATGAAATCACATAAATAATATGCAGTGTAATGTGACTCGACATTTCCCGTGATACTCATACAAAACCACACCCTTCCCAAGGGTAACGGATATATACTCTGTCCACTTACTTTTGAGGATACAAGCTCATCAAGTAATGTAGAGTTACCACACCGACTCTTCCCAAGTGATTTTTCTCTCTATCACTTCAACAAAGAAGACGGTTGCACGAGAGCCCCACTTGCAACTCTGTGCGCCATGACTACAAAAGTCAAGAAAATGAGCCTCTACCTGGACTCCTAACTCACATTTGTCGGCTTTTTAGTTCCGTAGGCGTGATACCTCCTGGCCAGTTGTTGTGATGATCCGACACAAAGACACCCACAAGATTATACCGCCCGCATATACCAACATCATGATTTGACACTACATGACGTTCTCAAAATGCATCCAAGGCCCCAACATAAATATGTAATGTATCATATTTATGTACAATATCCACATGATAATATAAATCTCAAAATATTTTTTTAACATGCTTTTAAAATACAATAACACATTTAAATTGTGAGAAAACAAGTTCATATTCAATTCATATCTCAATAGTATACTTTCTTTAATTCTCTAGAAAATATTTCAATTTCCCTTATCATGCCTTTAAAATAATTTAAACAGATAATCTACGTATAATGGGAGGAACCTAGCATATCGTCTAAGTTTCTCACGTCCAATGTTTACAAAATTCTCTAGCTCATTTAATCATCAAGGGAATTTCTAAGCCGTCTATTCCTATTCGATTCAGATAGGAATTGATTTAATTACATAGGAAATAATTTAATTAATTTTTTATTAAATTAATCCCTAAGTCCAATTTCGATTCTAAACAAATTATAGATATTTAAATTAATAATTTAATATATCTATACTAAAATAATTAAGGGTTTGCACACCCCAAACTACTTCAACGATACAGAGTGAGAAATATAATTTCCCACCTAATTTACGTTTACCGAACAGTCCGAAACAACACAGTGTTGGCGCCCGAATATGAAGCCCGCCGACCAAAACTATTTCGAATATATCAAAATGTCCATCTCGACAACCTATACGATATATACGAAGCCCATTAGCAATAGATTAATTAATTTGGTTAAATCTAAAATACCCCAAATGAAAATTCAAAACTTCAAATCGAATATCCCGATAAACCGTTAAACGAAAAATTACAAAACTTTTACACGCCATATGTAACAACCCGCTCCAACACTTGGTATAATATTGTCCGCTTTGGGCCCAGCCCGCACGGTTTTGCTCTTGGGCTCCTCCCAAAAGGCCTCATACCAATTGGAGACAACACTGCACATATAAGTATATCCCCAGACCTCTACCCGGGCGATGTGGGACATCACAATCACCCCCTCTTGGGACCCAGCGTCCTCGCTGGTGTTACCCACGGGCTTGTGCATGCACCCACACTTAATTCCGACCGGGCTCTGGCTCTGATACCAATTGTAACAACCCGCTCCAACACTTGGTATAATATTGTCCGCTTTGGGCCCAGCCCGCACGGTTTTGCTCTTGGGCTCCTCCCAAAAGGCCTCATACCAATTGGAGACAACACTGCACATATAAGTACATCCCCAGACCTCTACCCGGGCGATGTGGGACATTACACCATACCTGACATTGATACAAAGCTACCCTCCGAAAATCAACCCAAACTGAGGTCGGGAAGTCGACCAAACTGCCGTCGCAAGGTCCGGTTAGAACTGACCCTGCTCGCGCGAACTGCTACAATGCGCGACCCAGGCTCCACCACGTCACCGCCAGCGCCTTCGCCTCCACCACCGTGAACCGCCATCGCCTTGGCTTCGGCGACCACCAGCAACCGTCGTTGCTCGCTCACGCGCAACCGAGCGCAACCCCTTTCAACCGACTCTCTCTCTCACCATGACCGACGATCATGGAGAAGAAGAAGCCATGATGGTGAGGAGCTGCAGCTGCCGTCCGTGGAAAGAAGAGAAGAAGATGTAGCAGATTTCGTGTGGAGAAGAAGATAGTAGGTCAGATCTATGCGTATACATGTGTATATACATATATATCTAATTTGCACAACTAACCCTCAACTTACCCATAATTGCGAAATAGCCCCAACTCAATGTATATATATAATTACAATTATATATATATAATAAATCCCAACAAATTTCTGGAAGCCTCCAATTAATATCGCGTCCACCCGTAAGTCCACAAGACGCCAAATAACCAAATTAGTTTGAAAGAAATACACCGGGTTAGGAACCCAAACGTCGGAACACTTAACATGCTCGATCCAATTAAAATACGTTGTTGCCCAGTCGAAGTACTAAACATTTAAATGTCGAAACGATACCGCGTAGTCGATAACAATAACTCACGAACTCGTCAAAGAGAAAACGTAAAGTCATCCAGTCGACTTTAAAACTAAACGCGAAATATTTACACGCGAAACACCAAGGGTAAACAATGCATCAAGAACAAGTGACGTCATTACTGAAATTAAATTTGAATTAATTTCAGGAAAAAGAAAAATAACACGGGGTGTTAAAGCTCTTGTTAACTTAGATTCTACACAAGTCTCACATCTTTTATTAGAATCAAAAGCACATTTAGGAAAATCATTAATGTTAATTAATCTACGTATAGTATCATAATTAACAGGTCCTAATCTAGCATGCAAAATATCAGCAGACTCAAGTATATCAGCAGAAGAAAATGTAGATGTATTAATCTTATTAACTTTGGGTACAACAGTTAGCAAATTGAGCTTATAAAACCCATCACTCAAATAACCATTTCCTACATACATCTCATTCTTTGTGAGTACAAATTTATTAGATACAAAAACTTTTTTTAAACCACTCTTGCTCAGCATATATCCAGAAACTAAATTCTTGCGAATATCAAGCACATGACGCACATCATTCAGAGTCATTTCCTTTCTAGATGTCATCTTTAGAACCACCTTTCCACACCTTTCAACCTTAGAAGAAGAAGAATTTCCCATATAGAGTTGCTCTCCATTTTCCATAGGTTTATAAGTAGTGACCATCCACTTATTAGCACATATGTGATGAGTAGCACTAGTGTCCACCTGTTGATACCCAAAATTTCATACCATATGGTAGCCTATTATTCGGCCACGTGGCATGCACTTGACAGAATTGAAGTTATTTATGTGAAAGAAAACAGTTCCTGATGACCTGGAAGATGGAAGAAGGCGACTGCTAAAGTTACTTTAAAGATGTAAGAAGACTACTACTAAAGTTACCTGGAAGATGGAATATGGCAATTGCGGAAGTTAACTTTATGGAAGAAGCGGTTTCTGATAACCTGGAAGATGACGGTTGTGGGAGTTACATGGAAGAAGCGATTTCTGATGACCTAGAAGATGAGGGTTACTGACACTAAGTGGAAGATAGCGGTTTCCTGATGATCTGGAAGAAAGAGTGGACCACTATGTGTTACTTACTAAAATTAAGGAGTTAGTGGGAGTTGGTTGAACTTGCACTTTTAAAGGAGGACATTAAGCTAAGATTAATGATACTAATTTGGCATAAATTAAGGCTAGATTCATCAAGTCATTTGAATATGAATGAAGAAGTGTAAAACAACCAAAATATCAAAGGACATATGGCAATCAGGAAGAAAGATAACTGGAAGATGGCAGTTGTAACCGTCAATGGAAGATGTAACTTCTACCGACACATGGCAGTCTGGAAGAGAGACAGATGGAAGATGACAATTGTAACCGCCAATGGAAGATGTAACTTTTACCGACACGTGGCAGAATATGAGATAATTAAGTAAATAAGTGGGTAGTTTTATGGACACTTGACACACTCTGGAGCAAGGTTGAAGACTACACACACATACACCCTTAAGGCTATAAATATAACACATTATGTAACTTTAAAGCCCCCCCCCCCCCCCCCCCCCCCCCAAGGCACATCACATCATTACAATGCAATTTCCTTAAATTATCATTCACTCTATCATGTATTTTCAATTCATGTAATTTTAATACAAGTCATTTCTTTTCAATTCCTTTACCTTCATGCACTTAAAATTCATGCAATTTACTTTGTACACTTTGAATTTGGTCATTTACGTATCTTCCAGCATTCAAATTCCAGCAGTTTACTTTCTTCCAGTCATTTATCTTCCAGCAACAATTTACTATCTTCCATTTGCGTTTCTTCCAGCTTAAATATATTTTTGTCAATTTTCACTCTCAATTTCTTATCCATTTTCTTTCAACTTTAACATTTAAGTCCTTTTAACTAAGGCAAAAAGAATAAAAAAAATAATCGTTAGATAATTCTTATCTTCCAAGGGAATAGTCTCCAGTTTCCTAGGAATTTCTCTTTGATTCAACTTGAATCTGGCACGCCCTCACTTTACTAAATTTGGATAAGATTTGTGCAAACACCACCCACCACTCTTTATTATTTCCATCCAAATTACATTCAGAAACAATCGCAGAAATATTTATATTCGCTCAAGCATTAAGTTTCTTGAAGTTCCTTGGCTTTTAACAATCCTTGGACTCATATCCTTGCTTTCCATAATTGGAGCACTTGCTATTCAACTTCTTATATCCTTGACTTGGATCTTCTCCACTAAATTTTTTAGTTTTTTATCCATCCTCCACAATATTGGGCTTTGATTCCATGGGATGCTTGAAGTTTGAACCATTAAATATTTCAGGCTTATCCCCATGAGGCACAATCATAGTAGTAGGATTACTAAGGATCATTTTAAATAGAAAAACAGAAGTTCAACTTTTTCTCAAAGTAATAAACAAATACTATAAACAAATTAGTTTAATACTAACAGAAAATATAACACAATAATATATATATACAACTTGCACAATTTAAATTTGCATATATATATATATATATATATATATATATATATAAAACTAAATATATTATAGAATATATATATATATATAATATGATATACACAGAATAAAGCAGAATTTCTAACAATCAATTAAAACAAATTCGTCTTGTAAGAAAGTTCAAAACAATGCATTGTTTTCCCGAAAGTTTAAAATATGCAATATATTTGTATACTAATCTTATATATATATATAAACAGTGCAATAAATATATGTGCTATAAATAACTTTGTAATATATATCCGGAAGGAAAATATATAAGTCAATGTTTCTGTAATAAATCAAAACACAATATTTGTATGCACGAATCAGTTTTGGTTTAATAGTGTTTCACATAATACAAAATTAGTGAAAAAGATATATCTACTAACCAATTTCAATTCAAGTTATTAACAAATACTACTCTGTAAAGACAAACATTTCATAAAACAGGACAATTCATAAAAAGGAGTCCTTCTAAAATGAATATATAACATGCAAATTGATAAGAATTTGGAAACAAATTGCAAACAGAATTATATATATATATATATATATTTAACACGCAGGAAATCAGTAAATATATATATATATATATATGAACAAAAAACATACAAGTAATTTCAGAATATAAATATGCAAACAAACCAATATAGATACATATATATATGTGTGTAAACAGTAAACAGAGTAATATATATTGAAAATTGTAAATAGATTATTTCTACAACTCACAGAATGAACGTTAATTCCCGAGAATGAATAAAGGAAAAAATAATTTGAGCCCTGTGAATCTCACAGTTTCGTTAAGATAGATTTTTTCCCTCTCCGGTGCTCAAGGTTGTCGAACAATTATCTCCCAAGATAGAATGGATTTCCACCTTGAAAGATGTAGCACTCCAATCTAAGAAGACCAGTGAATGCAATTTATGTGTTTGTACTCTCAAACCACTATGAATGAATCATAAACTGAATATGCAGAGTGGAGAGAGAGATGAAATATATCTCTGGATATATGTATATGTGTGTATCTTTCGAATAGTTTGAAAAACAAATATCCCAGTTTGGACAACGTCGCCCAAACTGTTGGCTCGTCTAATTGATACTAGTTCAGACAATAACAATCCATGGGTCATAAAATCCAAGTATAAATGCAGATGAATTATCTTTATTCAATTATTTTCCAACAACCAAACCAATAGTTTGATCACATAATTAGTTTCTCTGTTCAGATACGAACGTAACGGCGAAAACAACACGCCAATTTTGAAAGTTCCTTTGGAAGCTCCAGAAGTCAGTTGCAGGTGCCTCCCAAAGCTCCAGAAGTCAGTTGCACGAACAGTCACGCGCCACTCTTCCGATCGGCCCAATTTCGAAGCCTTCAACTGATCAAAACACTATGTATAACATATCATTGGAAAACTCTTTCAAAGACGAACGAATAAAAATACAAATTAGCCAATTACGACCAGGGATGCGCCCGCATACTCCCCAAGAAGCCACAACACCATCTCCGGTGAAATTCTGGTTTTTCGATAATTTTTTTTGGCGCCGGTTATCTTCTTCAGCGTATTTCCTATAACCCTGAAAATTTTGGTGACTCCATTAATTCCGGCTAAAAATACCAATCAGTTTAGCATATTCCGGTGGCTTATTCCGGCTATATGAAATATTCTCGCCAGTTTTGAGGTAAAAATTATATTGGTCTTTCCAGACTTGTTTCAACTCCGTTTTGAGCAAATGAAAAGTGCATCTTAGCTAATCAAACCATTCCAGACGCAACCACATAATCTGTTTTTCCAAATTTAAGATCGATATAAAAAAATTAAGCACCTAAAGTTAAAGTGCATTCAAATGAGAGTTCAAAGATCTCTGTCGTCAACACCTCCATGCAAGAATAGGAAATTCTTCGAAAATCACATTGAGGAATTGAGAAGATAGTTATAGTTTGACTCCAAGTCTCGAGGGGGGAATTTGAATTGCTTCAAATGAAAGACACTGAGTCAATTTCTAAGTACTTCACCAGAATATCATGAATCAGATCAGAAGATATGGTGACAAAATTAAAGACGTCCATGTGTTAAAAAAATATTATGCGCTCTCTCAACTCAAAATTCAAGCATGTAGTTGTTGCTATTGAAGAATCAAATGACCTTGATGCAATGACAGTGGACGAGCTATTAGCCATGCTAGAAATACACGAATAGAGAATCGACAAAAGGAACAATACCTCAAGTCTCCTAGAGCAAGAGCAAGTTCTCCAATCAAGACTCTTAATCAGAGAAAATAGAGAAGAATGATGAGGAAACTCACAAAGAGAACGAGGTAAAGATCGTGGCTATCGAGAACAAGATGTTAATTTCTAAGGTGGTGGTGGGAGAAATAATTTCCATGAAGAAGGAAATTATAATCAAGGCGGGAGAAGTCTGTCTTTCAGAGGAAGAGATCGAGGCAGAGAAAACAACATCAATAACCGTCAGCGTTATGACAAAAGGAATGTGAATTGTTATAATTGCAACAAGTATGGACACTACAACAATGAATGTTGGGGAAAGATAGCAGATGAAGATGATGAACAAGTGAATTTTACAGAGGAAGAAACAAATGAGCTAAAAACAAAATTACTGATGACTCAATATGTGAATCATGTTAGCTTGATTTTTGAAGAAAATGATACATGGATTGGGATCAGAAGAATGAATAAGTGAAGATCAAGAACCTTATTCTTGAAGAAGAATAAAATGAGGTTGAAGCAGTGCTACCAACAGTGCCACAAAAGGAAGTTGAAGTAGTACCACCAACGGTGACACAAATTATTCTCGTACCTATCAGAAATGAGTCATCAGAAGAGAATCCAAGTGAAGAAGATTAGATTAATAAGAAATCTGAGACTAAACATTCAAGAAATGAAAGGAATACTGGAGAAGTTTGTAGGATATCAAACAATCGTGTTGATAATCATAATGATAATTGCAGGTACAAAGATGACAAGGGAAAGAGAAGAGTTGATAATCAAGATAACAAGGAAGATCAGAATCTGGATAATGATCCAGTTAGCTTCACATAAGTTATTCCAAAGAAGAAATGGAAGACATCTATGGATGAAGAAATCATCACCATAGAAAAAAAGTTTTGTAGTCTACCAGAAAGCCATAAGTCTACTGGAATGAAGTGTGTCTACAAGACGAAGAAGAATGAGAAAAGCGAAGTTCAGAAATATGAAGCACGCCTAGTAACACAAGACTATAAGCAAAGAAAAGAAAAGCAAGATAGGTTCAAAAAGACCAAAGACGTTGCAAGAAATGCAGAAATTTCAAAACAAGTCCAAAAGACTAAAGACGTTGCAAGGAATGCAGAATTGTGGAAAATCAAGTTTAAGGGGGGATGTTGAATATTAAACTTGATCAATAATGTTAGTTATTGGATTGGTAATTCACTTTGAGAATGGTGGATTTGATTGGTAGTTCATTTGGTGGTTCAACCACCACTTTAGAGCCACACATATACATGCATTGTTAGCTCAATATATGTTACAAATCTGGCATGTACAAAGCCTATAAATAGGCTTTATATCTTTACAGAAATAATTAGAAGCTCAAGAGAATAAGAAAGAGTGGGAGAGAGTTTGAGAGAAATATTGTTCTTGTATATGTTAGTTTGTGTGTTTGCAATAAAATTGTGAGTGTATTTTATCTATCTCTCTAAACCTGTGGGTAGTATTATACAACCACCATAAGTGAGTTGTGAGTGTTCTCTGCCACCAACAAGAAGCTCTAGTTCATAAGAGGCCTGGTGATGGGTCCATTATAGTTTCCCTCCCCTTTGTTGTTGTGTTTAGTCCCATTAAAGACTTATGCTTGTTTTGTTCTAGTAGGTTTGTTCCTACCTTCTGGTATTGTAACCTTTGGCAGGTGTGGGGTGTGTTTGATGAACCACTTTCCTTCCTCCTATATGGTTTGCCTTTTTAGTGCTTAATACTAATGTTGATTTTTCGAAAAAAAAAATACCACATAATTAGAAAAAGAAAATTTTCTTTGAAACTAATTAAAATATGTGAGTTAGTTGTCTCTCATAATTTATCTTAGTGAGACAAAACTTCTCTCGGTCTTGCTCTCGGTGTCTTATTGCTAGTATAAACATCCGATACACACATATATTCACAACTTTTGTTAGGAAAGGTTGATGGTAGAAAAATAAATGGATTAATATATTAATTCTCAATGGTGTTAGTTTTTTTTTTTCTTGTATTGATTACATATAGATTAAATTTTTATAAGTAAATTAGTCATTTATCTAGTTATAATTTTATATAAATTTAATCCATAATTGAATAATTTTTATTTTAAAAAAATAATAATAATATTATTTTATTACACTTAAAATCATTACTAGTTCGGCTCACCCTAACTTCAGATCTTCGCTCCGCCCCTGGTCGGTTATGAGGGTTATTGTGTGATATAAAGAGATGATCATTATAAGATGCATTCTCTCTTTCCTCTTCGTGTTTTTCATCTTCTTAGTTCCCTAATTGAGGTAGATGATGATGGTGGGCGGAAGAAGAACACGGTGGTAGGTGGTGGTGGGTGTCCATTGATGGTGGAGGAAGAGAGCGTACATAATATTGAGATAGGAGATGGACAAAATTTCAATAATAAATTGACAGTAATTTGAGTTACAAAAGAATTTTTTTGTTATTGTAATTATTTTTTGTTAATTATCTCTTCCTCTCAAATATTTTTCAAAATTGTTGTATTTGTAATATAGAATCCAAAATTTGTCCTTTATTAACTTTTTCTAAAAATTTAAAACAATAAAAGACTAGTAAATCAATTAACATGCGTGTTAGCTACCACATTCTTTTAAATAAAACTTATGGCATTTAATATTCTAATACTCGTAACGAATCTTTCCTTTCTTCTCTCACAAGAATCGATTCCAAATTGGGGTCTAGCTTCCATTTGTGACTTTATGGGCTTCTCAGTTGGACCAGCCCATCTTCATTTGTTCCCTTTTTAATCTCAGCCACTGGGCTTCCTACTTCAATCCACCAAACAATTCTACAAATCTCAGCCGTTGGATCCATTGACTACAAACGTTGACCTCATTGACCGCCATCACTTCTACGTGAGGACGTACTCATCAAAAGCACCAAAGTGCCTTGATATTAGTAGAAACATTCTCATCTCTCTCCCTCTCCTCTCTCTCTCATTCATCGACTTCAATCTCTGGAAAAAGGTATATTGATCTGCAAACCCTAAGTTTCTACTTCTTGTTTTAGTTTCATATTGGTTTCAGAAGATTATACATGTATTTGATGAGTACTTGTTTATTGTTTATGGGTCTGTTTGCTTTGTATTTCTGTTATTTCAGTTTTATTTTGTGATTTTTGGGCTTTTGAAATTGATTTTTTTTCCTCCTCATATATGCAAGAATTATTTATGTTCTCCAACAGATCAATATAAATCTGTATTGTATAATATATATGTTATACACATCTAAACCTCATTTTTTCTGGGTTTTTTAATTGGGGGATTTTGAGTATGTCACTGCGTAATTTTGCGTGGTTTGAGAGTGAATTGGGATATGATTGATGATCAATCTATTGTGTTCTTGGGTTTATTTTTTCGTAGTTCTGAAAAAAGTAACAAGGAATTTGTCACTGCTTAAATCTATATTATATAACATATATGTTATAGACATTGTAACCTCAAATTTATTTTGGGTTTTTTAATTGGTGGCTTTTGATTGTGTCACTGCGTGGTTTCTCCTGGTTTGAGAGTGAATTGGGATATAATTGATGATTAATCTATCGTGTTCTAGGCTTTGATTCTTCGTAGTTCTGAAAAAATATAACAAGGAATATGTCACTGCTTAAATCAATATTATATAGTAACATATATGTTATAGACATTGTAACCTCAAAAAAGTTTTTGGGTGTTTAAATTGGGGGCTTTTGAGTATGTCACTGCCTGATTTTGCCTGGTTTGAGAGTGAATTGGGATATAATTGATGATTACTTTATTGTGGGTTTTTGGTTTTATTCTTGTTAGCTGTGAAATAGTGTGAGGATTCTGGGTCTGAAATATTGCAGTGGGGTCCACAGGCCCCTGCTCTTGTTCAAGTTCGGATTTTGCAATATACTTTGGACTTACAGGTTAGAAACAATAGTATTTGATTCTTAACAATGTAAAAAATATTATTATTAATGCCCGCATTTGTTGTTCGCTTTTTTCCGCGGACTCATGTAGAATATCTTTCATGGTGGTTGACATAGGCAGGGGCGGAGAGTATATGTGCCAGCCTGCCTTGTGGCTGGTTCCGTTCAATATATTATTTAACTAAATTTCCTGATTTGTTACCGAAGCTGTATATAATGCCCCTCCAAAAGCTGTTGGATTTCAAAATTTACAGTAACTTTCTTTCTCTTATCTCTTTTAGATTTAAAAATATTTCTTTAATATCCTTTATAAAGTCAAATTTTCTTTATTGAATTAAGTTCTAATTGCTTCCTTTTCAAAATTGTTTGATTTTTGTTTCCCTTTTCTTCTTCTCTTTTTTCCCCTCTTCTACATAATATTATTACTATTTTAATTTATTTTTGTTACACTGCCCTAACTGAATTAAAACCCTGGCCCCACCCTTGGACGTGGTTGTTATATCAGTATTAACAGTTATTTAGAGTAGGTTCTGGCACAGGTGCTTTATTTTCTCTACTTCTAGTTCATTATCTTTTTGGGCACAATGTTGAAATTGTCTGTGATGAAATATAGTCAATTTTGTGGTTATGTTAGAAGTATAGTGGAACTTGTTGCTCCTTGTGTTGTTTTTGGGATGCACTCTCCTTTTGAGCACTATTTAATGGAATATTATTGATAAGAAAATAAGAAAATTTATCATCCTTTGGCAGATTTATGTTAGCATTACATAAATGTATAATTAAGCAGCGCATGAACTTTTACTCATTGTTTTTACTTTTCTCTCTAAAGGCGAAGGAGGATACTAGAAAGCTGGGATGGTTAAGGCTTATGCACAAGAGCACATTTACAAGCACCCTTGGGAGCGAGTAACATCTGCTTCATGGCGGAAATTCGCGGATCCTGAGAACAAACGTACTTTATCTCACATCCTTGATGTTGACACTTTAAGCCGCAAGCTTGACCCGGAAGCTGGAAAGCTCTATACCACACGTGCCATTACCATTCATGCTCCAGGACCGTGGTTCGTTCGCAAAATTGTTGGTCAGGATATCTGTCATTGTGTTGAATCGACAGTTGTTGATGCCCAATCTCGATCAATGCAGCTGACCACCCGCAATATCAGTCTCCAGAAGTTCATAGAGGTGGAGGAGAAAATTAGATATGAACCCCATCCTGAGAATCCACATGGGTGGACAATTTGCAAGCAGGAGACTAGCATACGTATAAAGCCATTGTCAGCACTAGCATCAATGGCAGAGAAGATCGAGCAGCGATGTGTTGATAGGTTCCAGCAGAATAGTGTGAAGGGTAGAGAAGTCATGGAGAGGATCTGTAAGTATCTTGAAGCTGAATCTTCTTCTGGGATTTCACTCTAATTTTGGATCGGTTACTTTGATTTTGCAGTATCTTAGGTAGCCTTTCTTAGTCAAAAGAACATAAGAAAATTGGAGTGACTTCTTTACATTCATCTCGGCCTTCTGTGTAAGGCTAGGAATTAGGATTTCATGTGCTTTTAGATGAGAAATTAACCAAGAATATAAGTTTGTAAAACAGTGGAGGTCTGATCTTCTGAATCCCCCATTTAGACATTCAAATTTTTACTGTAATAAAGTTTACTTTGGCAAACTTCAACATTCTGGTGCATTAATGCGTTGTATTTTTCCGGTGTTGTCGTCTGACATCAGAGTTTTCAAAAAGGATTTGTTTTAGATGCAAATTAAATTATTTGTTGTCTACAACTCTGGATATTGTCCATTAGTATAGTTTCGTTGTGAAGGGTCTAATATGCTTCTTCAACATGCATCGTGCTACTGGAAAAATATAGTTGCTTTATGTAGTTTATGTTAAGAGCTTGTTGGTATTGAAGTAATTATAAATCATTGTAGTATTCAAATGTACTAATAGGGCTTTGCAGTTTTTTATCAGCGGAAAAAGGGTGCTAATAGTTGCAACGCTTCAAAGTTCTGGTTGGAATGTTTCCTCATTGTTGAAGTCGATCCATATTCTGTTCATGTAAGGTTTTTGAGGTACTATTATCTATATTTCATTTTCTGTTGGATGTTATAAATTCTTGTCTGGTTTCGGAGATGGGTTTCGTGACGGAAATTTCAGAACGATCCCATAGCAGCGTTATGGTGATCATGTTGTCAGGACTATGAACTAGCTATCATTTGATCTAGTTCCATTGATGAAAGCATGTGAACTAGAACCTCATGAACAATCCTGCAAGTGACATGCAACATGGGATTATGACTTCAAATGTTTTATCTTAGATATAAACATTGGTAACTGTAATAGAGAAATTTCATGGCCCAAACAGACTGGGTCATCATCAAATTAAATGGGCCAAGCCCGTAAGTAGTTTCTAGAACATGTTTGGGCTACAAGTAAAGGATTAGTCCCATATAGGGGAGGATAGAGACCGAGATGTGATGATATATATTAAATCTCATAATTTAAGGGATTAATAAGCTGGGTAGATGGGTCTTAACCCATTTACGAAGTTGTATATATACGTGACCAAGCCATGAATAAAAGGGGGATTTTAATTCAATTATTGTGTAATTTTATTTACATAATTGGCGCCGTATGTGGGAAACATCCTTGAAAATCTTTTCAAAGCTTCCCACTCTCTGTTAGAGTTTAGACTCACACTATCCATGGCGATCACCCGATCACAACAGTCTGAGTTATCTCCGAACGAAGGCCAACCCTCTCAAACTGGAGATCCGATCAGGCGGGCCCTGAAGGATAAGATCGTCGAGTTGGAAAGACAGAACGCCGAGTTAGTGACAAAACTAGCTCTGCTGCAAAACCCTCAAGAAGCCCAATATGACGATCAGTCCAACCGGCAGGAGCGATCCGTGGGCCACCAATCGGAAAGGGACGACCACCACACAAAGTCCAGCCATGATTGGGAGGAGCACGCAGAGTCATCCCTACAGGTGCTTGGGGCGTACAATCCCGAGGAAACCCTAACCATGAAAAAGTTGAAGGAGATTATGATCAGATTCGAAAGGGAGATGCTCAAGTATCCGAAGGTCCAGACCTCTAATGACCTGGCCTGAGGCATCCATCGATGCAGTGCAGACACCATTTACACTGGCGATCACCAGCGTGCCCTACCCGAAGAGGTTTAGGCTACCGAAGTTTACCTTATTCAACGACACAAAAGATCCGACGAAACACATCTACCATGTCCACACAAAGATGAACATCTACAACGAAAACGAAGCCTTACTCTGCAAAGTCTTCCCCACCAGCCTGACCGAAGCAGCCCTAGCTACAGATTACTTTACCAAGTGGGTGGAAGCCGAGGCGTACCCAACCATCAAGAGCATCCATGTTATCAAGTTCATCTAGAGTCACATCATTTGTAGGTTCAGTCTACCCCGAACGATAATAATGGATAACGGCTCCAACCTAGACAGCAGGAAAGTTCGAGCGTTCCTAGCATAACATGGTATCAATCAGAATACTTCTTCCGTTGGTTACCTGCAAGGCAACGGACATGCAGAAAAGACAAACATAACGATCTTTGATACTCTCAGGAAAAAACTAGAAGCAGCAAAAAAAGCTTAGTTTGAGAAACTACCCGAGGTCTTGTGGACCACCCCGAGGCAGCCGACAGGAGAACCTCCATTCGCCATGGCCTACGGGGCTGAATTCGTTATTCCGACTGAATTGAGGGTGTCAACGCTAAGAAATCAAGCATGGGAAGAGGGCCCAAACAATCAACACTTGGCCCATGATTTGGACATACTAGAAGAAAGAAGAGAAGTCGCGGGAATAAGGTTAGCCTCCTACCTGCAACAGGTCAGGGCCCGATTTAATCAGAAGGTCAGAATAAGGGAGTTCCAGGTGGGTGATATGGTGCTCAGAATAAAGATTGGAATTATTGGCAAATTACGGGAGACATAGGAAGGATCTTATACAATCATCGAGGTAATCAAGCGTGGGGCCTATTAGGTACGGAAGAACGAGACAGGCCGCATCGAGCCCAACTCTCAGAATGCCTACCGCCTAAAGAGGTATTATCCGTAGATAGATTTCCAATAGATAGCAATAAGAGCATCTGTATCCGTATGATACCTCTGCTAAATTATCAAGCATTTGTGCCCAGTGTACGACACCTCTGCTGTAGGCTTTTCAAATTTCAGTAAAGAACCTTATTCTTTCATATATGTTCTTGATCTGACCTTATAAGAAATAAAAGAAAATTTTCTAAGTGTTGAGTTCAAACCTGATTTGAACTAGCCAGAGGACACAACTAAGTCTCAGGGGCCTGATGCCCGAAGACTCCTATCAAACGAGAAAATTTCCTAAGTGCTGAGTTCAAACCTGATTTGAACTAGCCAGAGGACACAACTAAGTCTCAGGGGCCTGATGCCCGAAGACTCCTATCGAACGAGAAAATTTCCTAAGCGCTGAGTTCAAACCTAATTTGAACTAGCCATAGGACACAACTAAGTCTCAGGGGCCTGATGCCCGAAAACTCCTATCGAACGAGAAAATATCCTAAGCGCTGAGTTCAAACCTAATTTGAACTAGCCATAGGACACAACTAAGTCTCAGGGGCCTGATGCCCAAAGACTCCTATCAAACGATAAAATTTCCTAGGTGCTGAGTTCAAACTTGATTTGAACTAGCCAGAGGATACAACTGACTCTCAGGGGCCAGATGCCCTAAGATTCTCATTAAAAGTGGAAATTTTCATAAGTGTTTAGTTCAAACCCCAATATCACCGAGTCTCAGGGGCCAAGGGCCCGAAGAGGCTTGTTAAAAACAAAATTTTCTAAGTGCTGATTTCTGACTCACTGAGGCCAGATGCCCGAAGAAGCTTGTACACACAAAATGTTTCTAAGGGTATGGGCCAATCACGAGCCAACCAAGCAACATTCATTGAAAGTCGAAGAAGGTATTTCATAAAGTCGAAAAGTTTTTTTCATTAAAATTAAAAATGAAAATTTCAAAGTGGCCCTACCAAGGGCAATACAGAAACATAAAAAATCTAAGACCTATTTACCCCTAAACTCGGGGCCATGATCATTTACAATATTGTGCCCCGAGTAAATAGGCTGCTCTGGAGCAAGGGGCGCCGGGTCTTTTTCCTTTAGAAAGGCGACGAATCTCTTCTCATTCTCTGAAGCTGCTGGATCCTGATAAGGAACTGGCACCTTCATGAAGGCATCAAATTCCTCAACAGTCTTAAACTCTCGCTAAGCTAAAGGAATATGCTCCATCTCATGCCTATCTCGCTAGGCCATGGCTGATCGAACATCACAGATGCCAATGTACCGTTGGTGCATATCCAGGCCACCCAAACGACACATCTCTACCTTTGATCACTCAAGACCCAGAAGATTGTCCAACTCTGCTTTCTCGGTAGCGATCTTTTGATAGGCAGCCTTCATCTATGCCAGCTCA
This sequence comes from Cornus suecica, assembly GCA_963922005.1. Lineage (NCBI taxonomy): Eukaryota > Viridiplantae > Streptophyta > Magnoliopsida > Cornales > Cornaceae > Cornus > Cornus suecica. The sequence continues at coordinate 17,221,110 of OY998244.1, forward strand.
ACTGCCATGGCCCTCATTTTTGCCTCTCCGGTTTCAAGCAAGGATTTTTTATCAGCTACACTCTAACGAAGACCATCAACCTATTTGGCCAGAGTGATCCGGTGGTCACTTGCTTGCTCATTGGCCTCCAGAAGATGATTATATGATTGGACGTCATAAAGGAGCTGACAAATGAAAACACAATGTCAGGATCAGAAGGCATAAGGATAAAAAGAAATTACTGAATGTACAAAGACAATAACTTACTTCCATGGCCATCCTGGAGCCCTTCTGGAGCAGCTCGGTCCTTGTTACCTTGGATTGGGCATCCCGATCAGCAGGAGTCCAAACTCCCTTTGCCATAACTCGGAGGGCTTCAGCATTCACGAAGGTAATCTGATCAGTATGAATCAGGGATCCATTGGGAAGGACAAACTTAGGCTCCCAGGGAATGATGGTGCGAGGAGTTTGATCCTGTGCTGGGGCACTGCTTGAGGCATCCGCAGTTTGAACTCTGGCCTTTTTGTTGGTTGTCCCATCATCGGTATCAGATCGAGGTCGTATGTTCCGAGCACTGGCGAGTGGAGGTGAAAGATCTGAAGGATTTTGAACGGGGCGAATTGGAGGCGTCGGGGGTGCTGTAGAGATTGGTATGGCATTAACTGGGTTAAATCCTTCAGGGACCTGAGTGCGTCTGGCAGACAAGGGCCTGAGGGGTAGATCCATCATGTCAACAGCATCGCCCAAGTTAGATATCATCTCCAGATTGACCTTATTCAAAAGCTTATTGGCGGATCTGACTTAGCTCCAGATCTTGGCCTTCAGGAGTACAAGACGTTCTTTTTCAAGGACTGTGGGTATCTCACTATCCTCATAGCCAAGGAATCTATATGCATACTCTTCCCGTGCAAATCACAAAACTCACAGAAACACGTGGCTTTGTGAAGGGGACGGAAGACAGGAAGCCGGATGGGACCAAAGACTCTAGGGATCGGGAATGTATGAGAGAATGGGTAGAGTCAATTGCTGCTAACAACTACCATTATCTCATTCCAACCCTTATCGGATTTTTCCTTATCGGAACATATGCCCTGACCTTGGAAAGGGAAAAGGTTATACCTACCCTTGCATTCTCTGGCATTCTGGAAGAAGTAGCACAGAAGTAGGTCAGTTAAGCCTAAATTAAGGTCTAAGTCTCTATCATACAGGAGGAACATGGCCATAATCCTAAAATTGTTTGGGTTAAGTTGAAGAGGGTGCAACCCTAACATAAAAAGAACATAATGGAAGAAGGGATGAAGGGGGAATCTTAATACTTTGAAATGAACCGCCGATAGAAGGATACTACCTGGTTCAACTCCCTCGCTCTTTGAGAAGTCTAAATTTTGTGGGTAAGGGGTCAGGAACACATCACTGGGCACATTAGCTTTAGCCCGAAGACGTTTGACCTCCACTTCGGGCCTAGATTTTCCCTTCAGAGGGGCAACAATGAAAGGTTTAGGGACAGAGGGGATCGCAGGGTCCTCATCATCAGATGAACTCCCTTCATCAGACACTTCTGGGTTTGCTGATGAGCTTGGGAGATAGGGATTAACCGGGGCATTTCCGGGTGTAGAAGTCTCTATATGGATAGAAGAGGGACTACTACTGCTAAGGGTCTCCAGGTCAGTACCAGAGGACAAGACAACCTCATCTATGGACCTAGTGTCATCACTCCCTGACATGGTTTCAGAAAGGTAGAAGAGACAGATGGGGGGTAGAGATGAAAATTGAAATAAAAATGTTATCTATCTTACATAGTTTAGAGAGTTGAGGCGAGAGAAACTTTAGAAAGGGTTGAGAGTTGTTTCGGTGGAAATTCCTAAAAAAAGCCGGTTGAGAATTGCAAGAATCATGGTAGAGAAGAAGCTTGAGAGAAATGAGTCGCTGTTGAAGTATGAGAGAAATGACAAATAGTGTGACTTTTATAAGAAACCGGAAGGAGACCAGGAGTCACATGTGAGAACCAAGGGGTGATTGCCGCCACTCCAACTATCATGCACGAGGATCAAGAGAACGTGGGCCTTCCATTTCAAATTTGAAATGATTGCCTCAACCACTACACTTAATGCTTGTGCCATGCCATCACCTAAGCTAACTCTTTCGAAGCAAACTCTATGTACGAATGTAAAAGTTATATACATGTATTCGGTCATAGGCCTGAAGAATTATTAAGCCCATAATCTCAGGGGCCTGTGTAATAGAGAAATTTCATGGCCCAAACAGACTGGGTCATCATAAAATTAAATGGGCCAAGCCCGTAAGTAGCTTCTAGAACATGTGTGGGCTGCAAGTAAAGGATTAGTCCCATATAGGGGAGGATAGAGACCAAGATGGGATGATATATATCAAATCCCATAATTTAAGGGATTAATGAGCTAAGTAGATGGGCCTTAAACCCATCTACAAAGTTGTATATATACGTGGCCAAGCCATGAATAAAAGGGGGATTTTAATTCAATTATTATGTAATTTTCTGCATTTACAGTAACTGTTTGTGGATTTTTAAATGGTTCTGATAGAAGTTATGTAGAACAAGTGTATGCATTCAGATAATCCTGTTTCTTCAGGTTATGTATGTTAGGGGTATGATTGACCTGCATTAGAAAGTAGGATCTCAAAGTGCTACACCTTTTCATCAGTAACTTGGTGAAATCTTGGAACTTGGAAGATACATATACACACATATATATACATAGATATATAGATGAGACGCAGGCCATTTTGTTTGGTTAGCTCTGTAAATGTAGCACTTCACAGTTGGAAAATTGTTTTCTCATTATATCTGTAATGTCAATTGCATTTGAAGCAATACTTCATCGATTTTGTCATCTCTCTTTATAAGAGAAACGTTAGATGCAAAATGGACATCAAATCAGTGAGCCCTCATCATGAAGGCACTTTCACCCATACCAAATCTTGAACAGTTCGGCATCATTGTATGAAACTAGAGCTGTCAATTATTACCCAAACCTGCCTATATCCACCTGCTAAATACAGGTTAATGGGTGAGTGGCTTAATATACGGGTCAATACAAGTTAATGAGTGAGTGATTTAATACACGGATCAATAAAAATTAATGGGTGAGTAATTTAATACATAGGTCATTAATGGGTTGGGTTGACACCTGTACAAACACGGGTCACTAATGGATCAAAATGAGGGCACCCAGAAAGTTAAACCCTTCACCCATTCAGCCCTACCCTTCACGAAAGTCATTTCTCTCTCCATTACGGTCGGCACTTCTTTCTCAAGGGATTGATTAGTTTAATTAATTTTTTGGTTAGTAACGATTGATTTTTATTTTTTTAGGGTTAGAATGATTTGGAAATGGTGGTTCAATTTCTCATCTATGTTTCAAGAAAGATAGAAATGTTATAAAAATGATAAAAATTACTCACATACCAACAGAATAATTTCAAGATTCATGAACTTCTTTAATTTACTTTTCTGTTTGTGTACCTTTGATAATTTTTGACTTTTTGAAATAGAGGTGTGTGTATATATATTTAATGGACAAAAAAAATTCTGAAAAAAAAAATGTGGGCCGGGTACGACCTGACCCGTTGAAGCATGCCCGGCCCTGAGGCTAGGCGACTAAGGCAGTCGCCTAGGGCCTTATGGTCCGGGGGGCCCAAAATAATTTTTTTATTTATTGTTTTTTAAAAAATATTAGTACTCTTATATTTTTTAAAAGAATTTAATTAGTTTCTAGGCCCAATTCAAGGGATTTTTTTTTATAGAATAAAAATTATATTACTATAGATCCAAAAAAATTAAAAAAAAATTATTTAACAGTCTATTTATACTAAATTCAAACACAATTTCACAATTTTAGGCTCCAAAATTTTATATTTCAGTTACTATAAACTAAAAAAAGAAAAAAACAATCTCAAATTTTCAACTTGGTGAAACTAAAGTTTAATTCAAATTAAACTATTATCCTGATTAGATCTGGAAGATTTTTCTCGTAATTGCACGATATTTGGTGACTACACTTAGGCTTCTCATAACTGTCGCACTCGTATAATAATAATTTTTCACGCGACTACACTTAAGACTCTAGCGACTGTTGCATTCCCCCAACAACAACAAACTTTCACGACAATACCAAGATGAAAGTTGTTTTTGATTTTTTAAATATTAATAAATTTAATGTATTTTTTAGTATTTTTTTTTACACTTATAGCTTCTTAAGCGTGTGAAGCCTTAAATCTAAAGGGGTCTCACATTTACTCTGGCCTAGGACCCCAACTTATTTTCGGGATTTCAGGGCCGGCCTTGCGTTGAAGACCCTTCTTTACGGGTTGAAAATGGGTCAGTGACTCGTTAGCGACCCGCCCGTTGCCGACCCAACCCAAACCCGCCCATTTGTCACCCATATATGAAACATCCCTCCCCTTAGTTCCCTCCAAACAATTAGGGCATGTTTGGTAGACATGTTTTTGTGTCTGTTTATGTTTTTGTGTTTATAAATTTGTTTGGTTAAGTGTTTTTGGGCTATGTGTGTTAAAAAACACTTTCTCACTTACCCAAATTTTAGGCATATTCTAATAAACATGAATTTGATGTTTATTGGGGTATTTATTGGGCGGTCTGGTCTTACTATTTATTATAATATTTATTTATGTATTATTATTTTTCTTTCTTTATTATTTCTTCACTTTATAATATATTTTATTATTTTATTATTTATATTATTAAATTATTATTTATATTATTATTTATTTATTTATTATTATTTCATTATTTAATTCATTTTATTTATAAATTATTTATTCATTTTTAATTATTTAAAAATATATTTTATTAATTTTTTATTATTATTATACTCATTTTTTATTATTATTATGAAGTATTTATTTGTTATTATATTTATTTTTATTTTTTATTATATTTATTTATTATTATTATTTATTTCATTTTGTTTATTATTTATTATTTTTATTATATTTTTAAATATGTTTTATGTAATTTTGTATTTAATATATTAATTTATTATTAAGTCCATTTTTTATTATTATATTTATTTATCATTATTGTATTCATTTTTTATTATTATTATATTTTACTTTATTTTATTTATTATTTATATTATTAATTATTGATTTTTAATTTTTCAATTTCGACCCAAAAAACATCCCTACCAAACATATTTATGTTTTTGGATGAATAAACAAAAAAACAAAAAACGTGTTTTTTGTTTTTTTCAAGACAAACACAAACACAAACACAGCTCTACCAAACAGGCCATTAGTTTATTAGGGTATGTATGGTTTGTATCTTTGAAAATTATCCTCGAGAATTCTGAAAATAGAAAACAGTTTTATGAGAATAATAAAAATGAATTATTTGAAAATATGTATTATTATAACGGACTTTTTGTAGAAAACAGTATTACATGCTTAAAATATCAATAGGGTGAGGATTTTTCATTAAAATGACAGTATCAAATATATTAATACTAAAAACACATAATATCCGTTCGTATTGCTTTATAGAGAGCACAATCCAATGTACATGATAAAAAATAAAAAATAAAAAAGTAAACTAAAGAAAAATAAAAGGAAATATGCAACAAAACTTTATTACTAAAATCAAAATTCAACTTCATATTAATGTAAATGTGTTGGTTTTACATTTTGAGCTGTAAAATTATGAATTAAAGTGCTTCAATCAAGTTTATCCCACATATCTTTTTCAATAGTTATCAAAGCTAATCCATTCAATCTCCCGTGTGACATGGTCTACAGTACGTAATATTTAATCTACTTTCATTTTGAATCAACATATGCAACTCTAATTGGGATAATGAATGATACTGTATGTGTAATCTAAGCATTTGAAAACAATAACCTAGCCTTTCTATAAAATTTAGTATTTCAATTGCCTTTATTTTTTTGTTTCTCATGATAAAGCTTTTATTAAAATTTGTAGCTCTGAAAACAATTATACTTCATCAATATCAAATTTCATGTCATGTTGTATAAGATCTTAAAAAATATGACATGAGTACTTCAAAGTTTCATTATTTTATAGACTTCACCAATCCAAATTAAATACAAATTAAAAAGAGTCCTCATATACGAAGCAGTTAATTCTAAATGTTTTTTCAATCGAGTGTCATCTCGTCATTCATACTCTTGTCCCATTAGCATCTGTAACCAAATATAAGTTTAAGTTTTATTTTAGTTACAATCCGTGTAGCCTTAATCAATCTGTATGACATCTGTTTGCATAAATTTACTTACTTTGTTAAAAGCATTCAATGTATTAAACACGATAACCATGCGAACAATAACTCAAAATTCTCGCATTTATATGTTGTTAAGCACTCAACATGGCTCTTTATTTTAGAATCTTCACTAGTAGTTACCAAGTGAATTGATGAATTTATTATATTTAGAGCTTGGGATGGTATTTGTAATACCTCACTCTAACACTTGATACGATATTGTCCGTTTTAGGCACAATTCGCATGATTTTGTTCTTGGGCTCCTACCCAAAAGGTCTCACACCAATTGAAAACAATACCGCACATATAAGCACATTCTCAAACCTATACCCGGGCGATGTGGGACATCATAATCACCCCCTCTTGGGACCCAGCGTCCTCGCTGGTGTTACCTACGGGTTTGTGCACGCTACCACACTTAATTCAGGTCGGGTTCTGGCTCTGATACCAATTGTAACACCCCGTTCCAACACTTAGTACAATATTATCCACTTTAGGCCAAGGCCGCACGATTTTGCGACTTCCCACATCGCCCCCGGGTATAGGTATGGTGATGTGCTTATATGTACATGTGTGTCTCCAATTGATATGAGGCCTTTAGGGTGGGAGCCCAAGAGCAAAACCGTGCGGGCTGAACGTCTCGCATGCACAAGGCCGTGGGTAACATCAGCGAGGACGTTGAGTCCCAAGAGGGGGTGATTGTGACGTCCCACATCGCCCAGATATAGGTCTGGGGATGTGCTTATATGTGTAGTGTTATGTCCAATTGATATGAGGTCTTTTGGGGAGAAATCCAATAACAAAACTGTGTGGACTGAGCCCAAAGCAGACAATATCATATTAAGTGTTGGAACAGGGTGTTACACTATTGCTCAAACATTAATTTTTTGAACAAGAATTTGTCACCTCACCAAGCGTTAATGACAACCACAAATCGTGTAGTATGCTCCGAGACTTTTGTGTTTTCCTTGCATAATAGAACCGTTATTATACTCTTATCATCTTCAAACACAGATATTAAGTTCAGCATCTTTCAAAACATTTACAAGTTTACCGAAAAGCCTTTGCCCTGATATATAATCTTATCATCTTCAAACACTGATATCAAATTCATGATTTTTCAAAACATTTACAAGTTTACCAAAAAGCCTTTGCCCTAATGTATAATGTAACTCTGAAAATCCTTAAAAAAAAAAAAAAGAACTCAAGCTTGTCACTAAGATTTTTCGAGTCTTTCACTCCTCCATAGTCAATTGAGTTTTTTTTTATCATGTTTGATTTGCCAATACAATTTTCTTTCTAGCTATCATGTTTAAACAACTTGCAACAAATTGTTATATAAAATTTCTTTCAACTTGCAACAATTTTCCATCGTGCTTGTCGTCCGTTTCAAACCGTCTTTTACTTGAGCCTCAAAAAAAAATCCGAAGAAGAAAATTTTAATTAGTACTAACAACAAATGAAGGCACAAGCAGTAGAGCGAAGCTGCACAAACAAAAATACACACAAGAAGAGAACTAAACAAGATCAGTATTGATTAGACTCGGATCCTCTCCTGCTGTAGGGAATTCAGGAGAGAGATTACACAGGAAAGGATATAAGTTTGATTGATTAATGTTTTAACTACCAACAACAAAACTGTAGCTGAAAGCAACGCCATTTGCACTTGGTAAAAGATAATAAAAATTTAAGATCAACCAAGCATATTTGTCAACATGACAGCCAAAGCATTTAAGTGTTCCACATGCCACCACATATATATACATACATATATATATATATATATAATAAGAGAGATGCTAGGAAACCAAATAGCATAATTTACAAACCAGCCAAAACACTATCCATAAATGTGCTCCATTTTATCTAGAAACAGCACATGCCATTTAACATGTACCCTAAGCGTGAAACACAAGGATGAAGGAACTAGAATGAAACACAAGGAAGCTAACCACAATGACACACATCAAACCAGCACATAGACTTAACACTGAAGCAACAAACAAATTCTTGCCAATGACAGGAAATATAGAGTTCTTCAAACTGGAGAGATGTCCTAACTGTCACCCAGGATATATAGCAATATAAGAGGACATCGCAGCCACACAAGTGTGTCATTGATGGACAAGCAGCACCAAATTTCAGCATATGAATTTCAATCCAGTGGCTTTAGATTTTATCGAGTTTTTCTGCCTTGACAACGGGATTGGCTTTAGCAATAGCATCCTGGCCAGCAATTCGGTAATCGAATGGGCACTCATGCTTGTCCGAGTAGCGATGGGATCCACAGAACATATTACCACAGCGACACGTGAACCCAGTTAAGCCAACACGTTTCTTACAAGTGCTGCACCGATTTGGACCCTCCTTCGCCTTCGCCTGACCAGTCTCCCCAGAACCACAAGCAAGAGATGGCAGTGGAGAAATTATTTTTTCTTTCACTGAATCTACTTGCACATCCACTGCGTCAGCAATGATGGGTTCCTTTCCGTCGCCACTTGATGATCCATTAACAATATTCTCAATGGATGAAGCAGCAAATTTTGCCTGCTCTTGTTTCAATACCATGTCCCTGTGGCACTTGGAACACATGTTCATGGTCGCCGCACTTCCGAAGAAGCCACAGTTATTGATGCAAAGAATAGGACCTTCAGGAGGAGGTTGGCATCCCATCTCGTCATGCTCCATTTTTTCAGTTCTCCTGCACAATATTTCCTTGAGAAACTACAGTCCAGAATTACAAATTTCAAATCACCCAAGAAGGAACCAAATAAAATAAGATAAAAGAAAGGAAATACCTACCAAACCTCTAAAACACAAATAAGTGAATTAACAACTAACTCTATTACTGTTTTATAGAATCGCCACAACTAGGTTGGAGCAGATAGAACCACAAGATCAGTGTGAACTAAACATAACCAGGCAGAATTGAGATGCCCTCCCTCACTCTATATCACACTATCATATTGATTTCATAACAAGGCCAACAAAACTTCCAATGATGACCTATGGAAAAGATTAAATTTTCAAGAAATCGTGAAGTCAAATTGTAAGTTACGAAAGCTGACTCTCATTCTTGCTTATTCCACATTCTTTCTTCCAATGATCTCAACTCATAGAAATTAATGGCATGTGCCCTCCATGCATAATGGAAACATGAGAAATGCACATCGAAAATCTACTGGATACCTGTTAGAGGACTTGTCCCACATCGGATCCGGATGGGAAAGTGAATGGGTATATAACGGATGGATATTAGTCTCACCTATTAGCTTAAGCTTTTAGGTCGAACCGCGAAGCATCCACCCATTGCAGTTGGTATCAGAACCAGACCCAGTCCTTGATCCGGTGCCACGCCAAGCACCCACTTGGGTTCACGTACCCCAGACGAGTCTGGGTCCAAGGCGGGCAGGCAAGGTGGTCCACCGCAACGAAGACCTTACGCGGGCTCGGATGGGGGAGAATGTTATAGGTCTTGTCCCACATCAAATCCCGATGGGAAAGTGAATGGGGTATATAATGGGTGGATGTTAGTCTCACCTATTAACTTAAGCTTTTGGGTTGGTCGCGAAACATCCATCCGTTACAATACCTATGAAGGACTGCTGCGAACTTGATTGTTCGAGAATAAACTCCAAAGCTAAAGAAGAAAAACAGAATGATTACCTACCATAAACATTCCCTACCAGGACTTGAACTCAGCATCAGTATCAAAACATAAAAGTTGAGGTCACTCAAAATTTTGAACAGAATGCAATTATTAACATAAAATTCCAATTAGCTACAAAGTTCTGCATCTTAGATCATTTTTTCCCTAGAGTACTACTTCATCAAAATTACAAGGTAATTATCTTTCTTTAAAGAGCAAAAAGCAAAGCAATTCTCTCTCTTTTCCTTTTATCTAAAAAGTAAAATAACTACTTATAAAAGCTATTCAATTCCAAAAAACAATAGCCCACTTGATATAAAAGACATTTCAATTATTTTCCCAATCCACAAACAAACCCCTTAAAATTGCTTTGCTTCTTTCCCAGATGAATACACAGATCAAAAACACTTCTTTCACCAATCATAATCAATTTCTAAACCAATTCTTCAACATATTTCCCAATCCACAAACAAACCCCTTAAAAATTTTCACCCCACAAAAAACTCCCTAATCTCGACCTGAAAAGGCCAAGACCTAAAATTAAAAACCCTAATTTCAAATTCAATTATATAAATCATCGGAGCCCTAATTCAAATTATGCAAAATTGAAAACCCTAACCTGTTCGCCTCTTGGAAAATTCGATTCCTCTGGCCCAGCCCTGACCTCACAATCGCATCAGATAGTCCTATATTCACCATATGAAACAAATCAGGATTCGATTTAACAACAGATCGACACACCGAACATATACCTATATACATATACAGATATATATTATATATAGAATTATAGATAAAGAGAAAGTTGTGAAGAGATTAGAAAGCTAACCCCAGAGAGAGAGAGAGAAAGAAAGAGAGAAAGAGAGAGAGAGAGATTGTGATATCCGTTTCTCTCTCCGTCTCTTTCTTGGATTTGTATATAGGCGACGCTCCTTCTTCGCCAAGTCCCAATGAACGATTTTTATCGATCAAAATTTGCTATTTGTTGCCTTCCTTCACGTAACTCGTGTTCAATTTTGCCCTTATTCATGCCTATATTCACGATTTTGCCATTGTCACTGTCCATGACAGGTGTCCACTTGTGATTTTGAATAAATAGGATTAACTCGCTCCCTCGCAAATTATATGTTCGAATTTAACTTTTAAGATGATGGCTCTTACTATAGTAATATCAATTTTACCTATAATGGTCTATACTGTAGTGCTATATATAAATGGTGATTACTTTGTATTAAAAATTGTCACACATCGATTAAAAGATAAAATCATTTCTATATTATTTCCTATAAATATAGAGTTTTTTCTATTATATTGTATGCACAAATAGAGAGAGAGAATAGAAGAAATACATGCTAGTTTTTTTCTTGGTGAGAGTTAGGAATAATATAAGTTTATATTATTTCGTTGATACAGGCGTGAGTATATACTGTGTGTGTGCGTGTATTTGATCTGTTGATCAACCCCTTTGTAATCCTCTCTTTAATTATAGTGAAACGATGCTCTCAGTGAACGTAGGCTTATTTTGATGTGTTTTAAATTATTACTCGCAAGTGCACGAATCAATTGTAATTTAGGTTATGCAAGAACGAGGTCGAACACAAGGGAATGTTTTAAAGATAACTTAATTAAACTCAAATTAATCTAAAACTAACCTAGTTTCTCAAAGTTTGTTTGTTGAAGTGATTTTTATACTAAACATGCAATATCGAAATACAAATAATTAAAGCGAGAATAATAGGGAGAAAATACTAAGGCCCTGTTTTGTAAACAGGTTTGGTGCCAAAAATATGGTTTTGGTGCCAAAAAATGGTACCAAACCATGTTTGGTAAAATGTTGCCAAAAAATGGTACCCTTACTGTAGCAAACCATGGTGCCAAATTTGTGAAGGATTTTGGAACCATCTTTTTGATGGTTTTAGATGGTGCGGGTACTATAGCAAACCACTATAGCACTCCACTGTAGCAACCCGAATCACTGTAGCACCGAATATAATATTTATATTTTAATATTATAAATTTTAATATTAATATATATATATATTAATATTAAAATTTATATTAATATTAATATTAAAATAATATTATTATAAATTTTAATATTAATATTTCAATATTAAAATTTATAAATTTTAATATTAATATTAATATAAATTTTAATATTAATATATTAATATTAATATTAATATTAAAATTAAAATATATTAATATTAATATATTAATATTAAAATTAAAATATAATAAAAATATATTAATATATTTTAATATTATAAATTTTAATATTAATATATTATTATATTAAAATTAAAATATGTTAATATTAATATATTAATATTAAAATATTAATATAATAAAAATATTTTAATATATTTTAATATAATAAAAATATAACATATTTTAATATAATAAAAATATAACATATTTTAATATAATAAAAATATATTAATATATTTTAATATTATAAATTTTAATATTAATATTAATATATTTTAACCCATACCAACTCTACCAAACATGATTTGGTTTTTCAACATCACTTTTTATCACACCAACACCATCTGCACCAAACATGGTTTGGAACCAAAATAAAACCACACCAAACCAAATCCAACCCAACCCAAATCAAAACCAAAAACTAACACCGCACCAAACCGTTACCAAACGCAACCTAAGGTATCGGAATCCACCACCACTAATCCATAAACTTCTAATTATTCTTTTATCAATTCCAATTTTAGAGTAGTAATTTAGAAATCAATCTTATTACTTTCTCAAGATCTAACAATAACGCACTAATGAAATATATTTTCAAGAAATAGATTTTCCTTCGCTTTAAAGTGTAAAATTCTAAGCATCATATGTATGCAATTTAATGGATCACATAAGATCAAAGATTTTTACTTATTAACTCATCAAATCCAAGCTTGATTAATTGTGATAAGAATTCTTAACTGCTATAAATACATGATATTTATAGTGAAAGGAATTTAAAACAATTAATACTATGAAGCGAAAATCATAAGTATTTAAACCATACACATAGAAATTGATAAAAGACTAAAAGGAATTTATTTCATAAATGGTGGTTTCATCATCAACCTTAGTTGAGGATTTAGTTACACATGCTTAAAAAGAAAATAACAAAGTAAGAACAATAAAACCCGGAATTGAAGATAAATTCTCCTCCCCTTTGGTGTCCTTCTTGCTCTCCTCCTTCTTCTTCCTCTTCCTTCTTCAAGATGTATCAATATTTATAGAGAAATATTGGAATCAAATTACAACTTGTAAAGAGAAATGAAATATTTTTTTCTTTTCTTTTTCTTTGAATATACATAACTTTTCATCACATTTTGTTCTTTTCCCATGTGCATTTGAATCTTCCAACTTTCATCCATGTGCATTTGATTCATTTCTCACTTTACACCTATAAATGAAAGATATAAATGTAGATGTAATTTAATGACATTGAAAATGATTTATTCAACAATTTTATTATATAAATTAAGTTTTGTGCACTTATCATTATTACACTTCTAAATTAATTAAAATAAATAGTTTTACCTACTAACAAATATACATTTGGAGATAAAATATGTATGTAAAATGGACTTATCAAATACCCCCAAACCTATATTTTGCTAGTCCTCGAGCAAAACAAAAAGAAATAAAATTCTAACTACACCATTTTCGCTAGTTGTCTCGATTACATTTAGCATATGCAATAAGCCTTTGAACCCCTAGGTTTCCCCTAGTGGACGAGTTATAGTCTTGTGAGAGTTTCCAGTGATGATACCCACAAACATCGATTCTCATGAGGCTTGGATATACTACCCACAACTTCTCAATTTTTTATAATCACGCATTCATGCATTCACATACTCATCAACCAAGTCATGATATAATGCATAAGATATTATGGATGCAAATACTCTCATTCACTACTGAACAATAACTAATCTCGAGATTCGTGTCATGAATGGTTCCCACAAAAGTAAAAGATTTCGTTACTTTCTACTCCCAATCCAGACAACCCTCCGTGTTTTTGTGAACATTCTACTCTGGTATTTCAATCTTTCTTTTTTCTACTTCATTGATCAAATTTTGCCAAAAAAATTATTACTTCCATCATTCCACTTTTCATCCCTTTTTATCTTTCTAAGCTCCGGACTTTCCAGCGAGGATTTTTTATCCCAACCAACTGGGCCCTAACTTCTTTATTGGGATTTATGCTCATTAGTTTTCTCCCCTTTTTACGCGAACAATGATATTGGTGATACCAAGGTCCGGTTACTCAGATCGAAGAACTACTTTTTGCATTTTATTTTTCAAAATAAATTTTCAAAATTTTCTCCATTTCATCTATATCAACTCCCCATCTCCCATTTTATTGTGGCAAAATTAATTTTTCAACTACATAGTTAAAGATCAATTGTTTTTCCCATAGTGAATGTGTGTTTGTACTTATAGGTCAAAGTCGTCCTTTTCGGTTTCAATTTTACTAATCTATTCACCCATGTAAAACCATATCACTTCACTTAGCTCGATCTAATCATTACTCTCATGAACGGGAATATTGCATCACATACTACTCACACATCATAAACACAAACTCAATCAACTTGTAATGCAAAACATTCATGCGTGAAAATAAAATAAAATAAAAATTTCAAAATTAATGAATTACAAAACAACAAATTAGACACCATACCCCCAAACCTAAACTCAACATTGTCCCTAATGTTGGACAAACTCACATTTTGTAAACAAAAAGACAAGAGTGAAAAGGTATCACCTGACTCATGGTAGGTTGATCTGGTCAAACTTGTTATCAAACAACAATGAGTTGTTAGAATTCAAAACAAAAATTAAAAATAAAGTAAAAAATCCTAAAATAGATATGTACAACAAGACCACATAGGTCAATCCTGAAAACAGGATCACTGAGAGAGATCTCCTCCCCTTCTTGAGAAAGTAACTCTAAAAATGGTTTCAAACGTTGACCGTTAACTTTGAACACATCACCATTTTTTGGATTTTCAATCTCAATGGCTCCATATGGATGAACAATTCGAACAATGAACGGACCAGACCATCGAGATCTCAACTTTCCTGGAAACAAATGCAACCGAGAATTATAAAGCAAGACTTTTTGACCAGGTGTGAAAGCTTTCCTAAGAATACTTTTGTCATGCCTTATTTTCATTTGCTCTTTATAGATTTTTGTACTCTAGTAAACATCATTCCTAATTTCCTCCAACTCATTCAACTGAAGCTTCCTATGGACTCCTGCTTTGTCAAGGTTAAAGTTGAGTTGTTTAATAGCCCAAAAGGCTCTATGCTCAAACTCAACTGGGAGATGACAAGCTTTACCATACACCATTCGGTAAGGAGACATTCCAATGGGGTTCTTAAATGCAGTACGGTATGCCCACAATGCATCACTAAGTCTCAAGGACCAGTCTTTCCTATTTGGGTTAACTGTTTTCTCCAAAATGTGTTTAATCTCTCTATTGGATAACTCAACTTAACCGCTACTCTGGGGATGATAAGCGAGTGCAATTTTGTGGGTTACACAATATTTTCTCATTAATGCTTCGAAAACCCTATTGCAAAAATGTTTCCCCCCATCACTAATAATAGCACGGGGTGTACCAAAACGTGAAAAGATATTATCTTTCAAAAACTTGACTACCACCTTGTGATCATTAGTTTTATATGCAATTGCCTCAATCCATTTAGACACATAATCAACTGCGACAAAGATGTACAAATTGCCAAATGAATTAGGAAATGGTCCCATGAAATCAATGCCCCAAACATCGAAAACTTCAATAATCAGAATTGGGTTTAAAGGCATCATATTTCGACGTGAAATACTCCCTAACTTTTGACATCGCTCACATGCTAAGCAATAAGAATGACAATCTTTAAAGATTGAGGGCCAGTAAAATCCAGATTGCAATATCTTTGCAGCGGTTCTCTTTGAACTAAAATGACCTCCACATGCATGATCATGACAAAAGGAGATTACACTAGTTTGGTCACAATTGGGGACACATCTTCGAATAATCTGATCAGGACAATACTTGAATAAGTACGGATCATCCCAAAAGAAATGACGGACCTCAGATAAGAATTTGGATTTATCTTGCTTAGTCCAATGTGAAGGCATTTGACCTGTGACGAGATAGTTCACAATGTCGGCAAACCAAGGTGACTCAGATACAACAAAGAGTTGTTCATCAGGGAAAGACTCAAGAATAGGCATGGAGTCTAAGGATGTCTCAAGAATGAGCCTAGACAAATGATCAGCTACTACATTTTCAGACCCCTTTTTATCTCGAATTTCTATATCAAACTCTTGTAGCAATAGGATCCATCGAATTAAACGCGGCTTAACATCTTTTTTAGAAAAGAGATACCTAAGTGCAGCATGATCTGAGAAAATGAGGACTTTAGACCCTAACAGATAGGACCTAAACTTGTCTAATGCAAACACAACTGCTAACAATTCTTTTTCAGTGGTAGAGTAATTCAGTTGTGCCTCATTTAATGTCTTACTTGCATAATAGATCACATGGGGTAGCCTATTCACACGTTGCCCTAACACAGCTCCAACTGCATAATCAGATGCATCGCACATAATCTCAAAAGGCGCATCCCAACTCGGTGGCTTCATGATAGGTGTTGTGGTCAACAATGTTTTGAGCTGCTCAAAGGCTTTCAGGCATTCGTCATCAAAGACAAAAGCAACATCTTTAGCAAGTAAATTGCAAAGTGGTCTGGAAATGTTGCTAAAGTTTTTAATGAATCGACGATAAAATCCAGCATAACCTAAGAATGACTTAATCTCTTTGACCGTACGTGGTGGTGGAAGATTGGAAATCAGATCAACCTTAGCTTTGTCAACCTCTATACCCTTCTTTGAAATAACATGCCCCAAGACAATTCCCTTTTTCACTATAAAATGACATTTTTCCCAATTTAAGACCAGATATTTCTCCTCACAACGTGTAAGCACGAGTTTCAAATGAATGAGACATTCATCAAAGGATGAGCCAAACACGAAGAAGTCATCCATAAACACCTCAAGAAAACGTTCTACCATATCATAAAATATGCTGAGCATACACCGCTGAAAAGTAGCAGGTGCATTGCATAATCCAAATGGTGTACGTCTATAGGCAAATGTTCTAAAAGGACAAGTGAATGTGGTTTTTTCCTGATCCTCAGGTGCAATAGGAATTTGGTTATATCCAGAATAACCATCTAGGAAACAGTAGTACTCATGACCGGCTATTATCTCAAGCATCTGATCGATAAAAGGAAGTGGAAAATGATCTTTCCTAGTGACAGAGTTCAACTTCCTATAATCAATGCACACTCGCCATCCAGTAGTCATTCGGGTCGGTACTAACTCATTGGCATCAGTTGTGACTACCGTGATACCTGATTTCTTAGGCATGACCTGAACATGACTTACCCAAGAACTATCGAAAATAGGATATATGATCCCCACATCTAACAACTTCAAGACTTCTGCCCTAATGACCTCTTTCATGTTAGGGTTAAGCCGTCTTTGCATTTCTCGCAAAGTTTTAGCATTTTCCTCAAGATGGATACGATGCATGCACACAGATGGAGATATACCCTTAATGTCTGCTATAGTCCACCCAATAGCCGATTTATGCTCCCTAAGGACATTTAAGAGTTTTTCCTCATGTTCTTTATTTAACTCAGAAGCAATGATGACAGGAAGACTCTCATCTGGACCTAAGTAGGCATACTTCAGTTCAGAAGGTAAAACTTTCAGATCCAATTTTGGAGGTGACTCAACAAATGAGACATGTTTAGATTCAATTTATGAAAGGGGCTCTACCTTGGCTTTCCAATTCTCAATGTCCATAAAAGGGACAGAATCTAACAAGGTATTCACTTCTTCACAAGCACTATCCAGATCAAAATCATACCCAAAGTGATTTAGACATGCCTCTAAAGGATCATCAAAACTTGAATGTTCAAAAGTCTTCCGTACTAGACTCTCTATTAGATTCACATCACTCATATCCTCAGATTCTGATGGTTGTCGGCTCACATTAAAAACATTAAGCTCAACAGACATGTTTCCAAATGAAAGTTTTAGAACACCATTCCTACAATTGATTAAAGCATTTGAAGTGGCTAGGAATGGTCGACCAAGGATAACAGGAATTTGGCTATTGGGATTAGCCACAGGTTGAGTGTCTAAGACTATGAAGTCTACTGGAAAGAAGAATTTGTCAACCTGAATTAACACATCCTCAATGATACCACGAGGTACCTTGACTGAACGATCTGCCAACTGTAGCACTACCTTTGTGGGTTTCAAATCACCAAGACCAAGTTGCTCATACACAGAGTATGGCAACAGATTTACACTCGCACCCAAATCAAGCAAAGCTTGCTCAATTATCTGGTTACCTATTGTACATGAGATTGTAGGACAACCGGGATCCTTGAATTTAGGTGGTGTGCGGTGCTGGATAATTGAGCTTACTTGCTCTGTAAGGAAGGCTTTTTTTATAAACATTCAATCCACGTTTAACCGTACACAAATCTTTCAAAAACTTAGCATAAGAGGGGACTTGTTGAATTGCATCGAGAAATGGAATATTGATTTTGACTTGTTTAAATATTTCCATAATCTCTTTGTAATGATGCCCCTTCTTAGGCTTTTGGAGTCTTTGAGGAAATGGTGCAGTAGGAACAAAGTTCCTAACTGAAGGTTCTACTAGAGAATTGGGGACAAGATCGGGAATTTGGACTTTTTGGTCAACTTGAGATTCCATTTTGTTTTCCTTTTCTGGTTCATGGTTACCTTTCACAGTTTCCTTTCTTGGAATTTTGACTTGATTGTCAACTTGTTTGCCTGACCTTAGAGTTATGATTGACTGGACTTGATCAGTTGGACCAGAGGTCGATTGTTCACTCACATGATATTGACCTTTTGGGTTGGGAATGGGCTGACTAGGAAATTTTCCTTTTTCCCTCTCTCCTACAACAGTGGTTAACCAATCTGTGTTTCTAATTTAGAAATCGATTGACTAGTTTGCTACATGAACTGTTGTAAGGTATCTTCCAGTGTTGGTTTCCTTGGTTGTTGAGGGACACGTAGATGAGAATTTTGAGACATGGAAGGATATGATGCTGGTGGTTGCCTTTGGGATTGCATATGTTGCATACCCAAGTTGTTCTGAGGCTGATTTTGACTCCATGAGAAATTAGGATGATTTCTCCAATTGGGGTTGTATGTGTCAGAATAGGGACTGCCAAATGGTTTCTTATAGCCGTTTAGTGCATTAGTTTGTTCAGTTATACACTCATGGAATGATGCTATAGAGGGACACGTCTGAGCAGTATGAGATGGACTCTCACAAAGTTGACATGTCTCACTAATAATATGGACTGAAAAACTTTTTCCATTTTTCATCTCTATAGCCTCCACTTTTCTGGTGAGACTAGCTATCCTTGCACTCAAATCAATTCCCTCACTAACTTCATAGACTCCTCCCTTTTTGGTATCCATAGACATTGGTAAACTTCTTCTCTCAACCCTCCCTGAGTATTCCCAATGTTGGGAACTCTCGGCTAACGCATCTAGAAATTTCCAAGCCTCATTCTCATTCTTAGACATGAAATCTACCCCACCTCGTGACTCAATTAGTTGACGATTTTGAGCTGATAATCCATCATAAAAGAATTCAACTAAACGCCATTTTTCAAAACCATGGTGGGGACACTTAAGTAGCAAATCATTGAATGTTTCCCAACACATGTAAAACTGTTCACCTTCTTTTTGAGCAAATTCCATGATATTTCGGCGAAGGGAATTAGTTATATGTCTAGGGAATAATTTGGTGAGGAATTTTTTACAGAGTTCATCCCAAGATTTGATTGATTCTGGTTCCAATGAATATAACCAAGACTTGGCTTTCTCTTTCAAAGAGAACGGGAATAACATCATCTTAATTGACTCTTCGGGAATATTTTGAAAATTCAAGGTGGAACAAATCTCTAAAAATTCCTTAACATGAAGGTATGGGTCTTCAAAGTTCGAACCTCTAAAAGTCGGCAGTAAATTGATTACTGCTGCCCGTATCTCCAAATGGGCATGTTGTGTAGCAGGCAAGACAATACAAGAAGGATTTGTGATATGTGCAGGAGTATAATAATCCTTAAGGGCTTTCACTTCATTATGTTCTCCCTCCATCTTGACTTCAATGATCTTTCCAACACTAGAATTCCTTACACCTTTTCTAAAAGTTCTCTCAATTTCTAGATCTAAATGTGACAACTTTGATTTTAGGGATCGACGACCTAACATGCACTAGAAAGACTCCATGACTCAACAAATACACTACCAAAACAAGTATTTTCTTTATCTGAAATTTAATTCAAGGGTAGTGATTTCTATTTATTTATTTTTTAATTTCCTATATGAGAGATTATTAAGACTAATTCCAAAATAATCTTCACCTAGTTAGACAGCTCCTACTCTTTTTCAGAGAAAACTAGTGGATGACCAGTTAAGGACCATCAAACTAACAACGAAATAGTTCCCAGGAAAGTTTGGCGAGGCACTAGGCCTGCTTAATGTCGCGTCAGCCACACTCCTAGACAGAACTGTCCTACCGTTTATCAATTTGATAGTGACTCACTGGAGTTACCAAAAGTTTAACAATGTCCAAGAAGATCCTATGAGCTATATGAAAACCTATTGGCCAACGTCTACTTGATTTTAAATTAAACTAACTTTAGCCAAGGGTATACAAATGCAAGGAGATTTTTAACCTAATGGGCAAGGAATTGGTGATGAAATCCAATCCTTATCTTGTTAGAGGGTTAATTCCCTTACTAAAATATTTATGCAAAATGCTAAATTAAAAATGCACATACAAACAAGTCAACAAAAATAAAAATAAAGGGAGTGAGTGTGTGAAATTTCTTTTTTTTTTTTTTAAATAAATAAAGAAAAAAAATAAAATAAATTTGAAGAAAGTGTGTACCTAAAGGTTATTTCTAGTGTTATTCTATCCTAAAGGTAACATGCAAAATATCACCTATATAAAAACTATGTTCACCTAATCTAAAAAAATTAAAATAATAATACTATTTACTAAAGATATAGGGGTACTTACCTGGATTCCGCAAAATGCTAATGAAGATGCCACAAAGAAATCCAAGTTTTTGCTTATCCAATGCAATCTCAAAAAAACAAATATTACCTACAAAATTAAAAAGTATCAATTACTTAATTAAAATAAAACAAATAATAAACAAGCACTAATTCTAAACTTAAGCTAAGAATAAAGAAAATAACTAAAATAAAAAATTAATAAAAGAAATAAAATTTGCTACAGTAGCCGAGTTGCTACAGTAATTTTCAAATTTTTTTTTAATTTGTTATCACTAATAAAAAAAACAATCTCTAAATTCAAAAGTGAAGAAACACTACCTTACTACATTACTATCATAATTAGAAAGACAAAATTTAAATTTTTTATTTTTTTTTAAACAAAACGGTAGCTTAAAAAAAAAAAAAAAAATTATACAGTTTTTTTATTTTGCTACAGTAGCCGAAATGCTACAGTAGTTTGAAATAAAAAAAATTACATTTTTTTTTTTTTACTTTTTTTTTTGTTTTGCTACAGTAGCCGAAAAAATAGTAGCTTATCACAAACCAAATTTTATTTTATTTTATTTTTTTAAACAAAGCACAAACAGTAGCTTCTACTATAACACTTGAAAGAACAAGATTTTTTTTTTTTTTAACCAACTAGTAGAAGAATTAAATCAAATTAAATTTAATTAGTTTCTTGTTGCTATTCCCTGGCAACGGCGCCAAAAACTTGATGTGTTTTAAATTATTACTCGCAAGTGCACGAATCAATTGTAGTTTAGGTTATGCAAGAATGAGGTCGAACCCAAGGGAATGCTTTAAAGAGAACTTAATTAAACTCAAATTAATCTAAAACTAACCTAGTTTCTCAAAGTTTGTTTGTTGAAGTGATTTTTATACTAAACATGCAATATCAAAATACAAATAATTAAAGCGAGAATAATAGGGAGAAAATACTAAGGTATCGGAATCCACCACCACTAATCCATAAACTTCTAATTATTCTTTTATCAATTCCAATTTTAGAGTAGTAATTTAGAAATCAATCTTATTACTTTCTCAAGATTTAACAATAACGCACTAATGAAATATATTTTCAAGAAATAGATTTTCCTTCGCTTTAAAGTGTAAAATTCTAAGCATCATATGTATGCAATTTAATGGATCACATAAGATCAAAGATTTTTACTTATAAACTCATCAAATCCAAGCTTGATTAATTGTGATAAGAATTCTTAACTGCTATAAATACATGATATTTATAGTGAAAGGAATTTAAAACAATTAATACTATGAAGCGAAAATCATAAGCATTTAAACCATACACATAGAAATTGATAAAAGACTAAAAGGAATTTATTTCATAAATAGTGGTTTCATCATCAACCTTAGTTGAGGATTTAGTTACACATGCTTAAAAAGAAAATAACAAAGTAAGAACAATAAAACCCGGAATTGAAGATAAATTATCCTCCTCTTTGGTGTCCTTCTTGCTCTCCTCCTTCTTCTTCCTCTTCCTTCTTCAAGATGTATCAATATTTATAGAGAAATATTGGAATCAAATTACAACTTGTAAAGAGAAATGAAATATTCTTTTCTTTTCTTTTTCTTTGAATATACATAACTTTCCATCACATTTTGTTCTTTTCCCAGGTGCATTTGAATCTTCCAACTTTCATCCATGTGCATTTGATTCATTTCTCACTTTACACCTATAAATGAAAGACATAAATGTAGATGTAATTTAATGACATTGAAAATGATTTATTCAACAATTTTATTATATAAATTAAGTTTTGTGCACTTATCATTATTACACTTTTAAATTAATTAAAATAAATAGTTTTACCTACTAACAAATATACATTTGGAGATAAAATATATATGTAAAATGGCCTTATCACTCTTTCGAGCATGTACGAATAGCCGTCTGAAACGAATGCAGTACATCTCATCACTAGATTGGCAAATCTGAAGATGTCCGAGAATGAGAAGGTCAGTGAACACATCAATGTTCTTAATGAAATTGTTGAGCAGTTGGAATCAATTGAGATGCCAATCACTAGAAAAATGAAAGCGGTTTTTCTTATAAGCCAATTGCCAGAGAGTTGGAGCGCTACAAAGGCTGCAATCAGTAACTGTTCATGGTAGAACCATTACAGTATGATTCCATAGTGAGTATGATACTCACAAAAGATATCAGAAGACAGAGTGAGTTTGGCTCTTCTAACAGTGGCTCAGCATTAAATGTCGACACCAGAGACAGAGGTTCGAACAGAATGAAAGGCTGAAGGAATATATATGGTCGTTCCAAGTTGAGACATGAGTCTTGAAATTCCATTGAGTGTTGGAATTGTGGAAAACTTGGTCATTACAGAAGCCAGTGCAGATCCCCGCAGAGTGTAGCGGATGACAAGACTGAAGTGAATTTTGTCTCAGAAGATGATGCGTTGATATGCTCTTTGGAGAGCAAAATAGAGTTTTGGGTCTTGAACTCTGGAGTATCATTTCATACCACCTCAAGTCGAGAGCTATACACCTAGAAACCTTGGCAAGGTTTATTTAGGTGATGATCAACCCTGCAGTATTGTTGGCAAGGTGAAGTACATATCAGACTCAGTGGATCGATATGGAAGCTAAGGGATGTCAAACACATTCTAGACTTGAGGAAGAACCTGATCTCAGTAGGCGAGTGAAGGTTATGTGACAACTTTCAGTGAAGATAAGTGAAAGATTTCCAGAAGGGCTATGACTATAGCACGAGGGAAGAAAGAAGGTACGTTATACACAACTACCAATTTTTGCACAGTAATTGCAGTTAAAGAAGGCAAAGAGGATCACAACTTCTGGCACCAAAGGCCTGATCATATGAGTGAAAAGGAGTTCGTAGTTATGTTTTCGAAGGGAAAACTACTAGTGAAATCGATTGACATCGACTTCTGTGAGTGTAAGCAGAAGAGGGTTAGTTTCAAGAGCAACAACATAAGTCTCACAGTGGAGAAGCTTGAGCTAGTTCACATGGGTATCTGGGGGGAAACAACTGTCTCATCTCTTGGCGGAAAGTCTTACTTCGTGACTTTTATTAATGACTATTCCAGGAAGATATGGGTTTACTTCTTGAAACATAAAAGTGAAGTGTACGATGTGTTCAAGAAATGGAAAGCCATGGTAGAGAAGGAGATAGGGTTGAAGGTAAATAAAATGAGATCCGACTTTGGTGGAGAAATGAAGACTCCGAGTTAAAATTTTTTTGCTTTGAGAACAATATCAGATTAGAGAAGACTGTTCCAAGTACACTATAGCAGAATGGCGTAGTATAATGTATGAACCGGAAAGTGACTGAGATAGTCAGAAGCATACGCATTCAGATAGGGTTGCCAGAACAATTCTGGGTAGAAGCAATCAGTACAACAACATATCTTATGAATCGTGGTCCATCAGTACCATTGGAGCATAAAATACCAGAAGAGGTATGGAGCGGTAAGGCACAGAGTGATCCTGTGTATGTTGAGATAGAAGATGTTCTAGACAGTGAGAGTCCTCAGTTAAAAGAACATGTTGCAGATAGCAAGACTCAACAGGTTGATACACCGCAGAATTTGTTGCTTACAGATGGAGATGAACCAGATGATGATGAAGCATGTAGTGCAGCAGATGCGAGCCAGTGGGAGCTTGCGATGAAAGATGAGATGAAGTCCCTTATCCTCATCAAGACATGGAATCTAACCGAGCTACCGGTAGAGAAGAAAGCTCTTCATTCTTCGGTTGTAAAATTGAATACCATTCATTCAAGCATTGTTAAAGTAGAAGTTTTGCACCTAGAACAGTTAGATGTCAAAACTGTTTTCCTCTATGGTGACCTAAAAGAGGAGATTTATATGTAGCAGCCGGAAGGTTTCTCAGTGAAAGGTAAAAAGAAACTTGTGTGTAAGTTGGAAAAGAGCTTGTATGATTTGAAATAAGCTCCAAAACAGTGGTACAAGAAGTTCAATGGATTTATGCAGAAACATGGTTACAACAAGTGCAACGCTGACCATTGTTGCTACTTCAAGAGGTTTGACACGAGTTACATCATCTTCCTACTTTATGTTGACGACATGTTAGTAGTTGGGTCTGATTTTGCAGAAATTAGCAACTTGAAGAAACAGTTGGCAAATGAGTTCGAGATGAAAAACTTAGGTGCAACAAAGCAGATTCTTGGTATGAGAATCAATAGAGACAAAGCAGAAGAGTACTTTACAGTTATCTCAGGCTGACTACGTTGAATGGGTTCTGAAGAGGTTCAACATGAGTAATGCTAAGCCGGTTAGCACACCTTTGGCTAGTCACTCCCGATTATCTAAATAACAGTCTCCCAAGTCAAAAGCAGAGAGGAACAACATGGCCAGTATTCCATACGCTTCATCCATTGGTAGCTTGATTATGCTATAGTTTATACAAGACCAGATATAGCATATGCAATGGGAGCAGTCAACAGGTTCATGTCCAATCCAGGGAAAACTCACCTGGAAACAGTGAAGTGGATATTGCGATATCTACGAGGTACAACAAACAAATGCCTTTGTTTTGGAAAAGGTAAAGTGAATTTACATGGCTATGTAGATTCATATTTTGCAGGTGAGATAAACCGCAGAAGAAGCACTACTGGTTATGTCTTTATAGTAGGTACTACAACAGTCAGTTGGGTTTCGCAGTTACAGAAAATCGTAGCGTTATCTACTACAGAGGCTAAGTATGTAGTTGTGACAGAGGCTAGCAAAGAAATGATTTGGTTACAGGGATTGTTGGCAGAGTTAGGATTTGAGCAAGAGAAAAGTGTTTTGCACAGTGACAGTTAGAGTGTTATACATTTGACGAAGAATTCAACATTTCATTCGAGGACGAAGCATATAGATCTTCGTTATCATTTCATCAAATCTCTATTAGAGGATGAAGTTTTAACTCTTGAGAAGATTCAAGGAAGCAAGAATCCGGCCGACATGTTGACTAAAGTGGTAACAACAGAGAAACTGAAGTTGTGCGCAACTTCAGTGGGTCTTCAAGCTTGAAGATAGAAATGAGGGCACCATACTGCACTGATCATTGATGGAGTTGTTTGATGATGGCAAATTCGTCAAGTGGGAGATTGTTATATATAAAGGGTGACTACTTTGTATTAAAAGTTGTCCCACATCGACTAAAGGGCAAAACCACATCTATATCATTTCCTATAAATATATGGTCTCTCCTATTATATTGTGTGCACAAATAAAGAGAGAATATAAGAGATACATGTTAGTATTCTTTTGGTGAGAGTTAGGAATGATATAAGCTTATATTATTCCGGTGATACAGGCGTGAGTATATACTGTGTGTGTGCAAACGGTGCTCTTAGTGGATGTAGGCTTATTTTTGCCGAACCACTATAAATCTTTGTGTCCATTGTTTGGTGTGGGTTTGTGTGCGTTTTCTAATTTGCAGGTACACGCGGCTTCTAACATGGGAAGCTGTAAAAATCCTAACATGTAGAGGTTTTGGTCTTACATCAGATTTGGGTGAAAAAGTGATTGATGTATAAGGGTTTGGATATAAGCCTCATTTAATAGACTAAGTTTTTGGGTCGGACCATGAAGAATCCGACACGTTATAATTAGTATCAGAATCAGAATTTGTTCTTAATTTGGTATCACGGCAAGCATTCGCTTGAATATACGTAACCCAGTTGGATTATTTGGCAGATAGAATGGTGAAGAATATTAGAGGTTTTTGTCCTGCATTTAATCCGAATAGAAAATTAATTTGGTAGTTTACCTAATAACTTAAATTTTTTTGATACAACCGCCAAAACATTCTACCATTATAGTAAACACTAATCTTGAAGATGCCGATCTTCAGAACCAACTTACTATCTCCAATCTCAAAGCCCGAGACATTTAGTTGGACTACAGATCAGGACTCAATTGGGTTCAATAAATTTTAGCAATAATGAAAGATTTGAAAAAATTACCACCGAATCAGCTGTAGAAGTGCAAGGGTAATATAGATAGGGTATTGAACATGTGCTTTGTCCATCATGTTTTTCTCTTTCATGTTTTACAGTTGTAATCCAAAATACTTTTAACAGCCTTTTCTGTCTATGTTTGTTTGGACCCTAAAGTTAGATTTACACTGATTCTTGAACGTCTTTTATAAGGCCAGAGCTGTATGTATTTTGTCTTTGGAGATTATATGAAGAGGTATCAAATGACTTGGTTGTGAGTATTATCTGGCATGGGAACCTTGAGTAATGCAGGCAGGGATGAGCATGGGCGGTTTGGGACATTTTTCTCAAAACTCATAATCAAGATCGTGAAAATTTTCATCCCCCATCACCGCATCAAAATCATATAAAAATTTCACATCTTCTCACAAAACCGCCCCAAACCATTCACCGTGTCCCCAAAAACCACATCAAACCGCATCACTAAACCCTTTTTTTAAGAGCAAATAAAAAATAAGCAAATTAATTTTAACATTTTGATCTATATAGAAAACAATAAAGGATTCAATTTACTCCTAATAACTTCCAACACAAAAATAAATTTAATAACTTAAATTACAATGGAGACTCCGACATCTTTCATAATTCAATCTCACTGTTTTGTGATTGAAAAAAAAAATTATAAGTATATACTCGTATTTACTTATTGTTAAATCATACATAGTTACAATTTAATTCTCATTCACGGCTGAAAATCAAAACAAACAAAATTATCATATAAACATTATTTAACAACTAAATCAACATGACATTCTAATATACGTTTCTGAAACCCTACAAATGATACTCTAAATTCTAGGAACTAAAAACAAAATCCCATTTTTTTTACTTCGAAATGTGAGCTATGTATCAATATGAATTTAGCTTTCAATCTACTATTGTTCCTATCAAAAACAAACTTAACATTAAACTATCTTTAAACTATTGCTTCCATAAAAAACAAACTGAAACCCCATTTTCAGTTCAATATATATATGTATATATATATAAATATTTGCATTCAAACTCTTGATCATATGATAAATTATTTTGACCTCCACTGATGTTTTGCATAATTACTCTCAGATTAAAGTTTGTGTAAATTTACTCTGACATTCCCTATAAAATTAATATTACACTAATATTTTTGTGCAATTACTAAAATACCCCTGACTTAAGTGCTTTAAATTGAAGTAATTTACTCTAACATAAAATTACATTAAGATTTTGTTAACTTTGGTCTGGGTAACCTTACTATCAAATGATATAGTGACGTCCCACATCGCTCGGGTATAGGTATGAGGATGTGCTTATATGTGCAGTGTTATCTCCAATTGGTATGAAGCCTTTTGGGGGAAACCCAAGAACAAAACCGTGCGGGCTGGGCCCAAAGCGGACAATATCGTACCAAATGTTGAAGCGGGGTGTTGCAATTGGTATTAGAGCCAGAGCCCGCCCGGAATGGAGTGTGGGAGCATGCACAAGCCCGTGGGTAACACCAACGAGGACGTTAGGTCTAGAGCGGGTGATAGTGACATCCCACATCGCCCGGGTATAGGTCTTGGGATGTACTTATATGTGTAGTATTGTCTCCAATTGGTATGATGCCTTTTGGGAAGGAGCTCAAGAGCAAAATTGTGCAGGCTGAGCTTAGAGCGAACAATATCGTACCAAGTGTTGGAGCGTGGTGTTACAAATGAAGTTAAGCTTTATTAAATTAAGAAAAAACAAATATATTAAAATCCAAAAGTACCTTTGAGAGTCGCAAAAATATTGAAATAATCTCACCAATTTGCTTGGAAAGTGATAATGATGTTTTGAGTGGTGTCAAATGAATGGTATTTTAGTATTTTAAATGTTATGAGGACATTAGACATGCAAATCATAAATTACTTTAGTTTAAAAGAGTTAAGTTAGGGGTAGTTTAGTATATGCACAAAAATATTAGTGTAATACTAATTTTATAGGGGATGCCAGAGTAAATTTACACAAACTTTAATTCGAGAATAATTATGTGAAACCTCAATGGAGGTCAGAGTAATTTATCTTATGATTTAAAAACAAAACCAATACAAGCTTTTAGTATTTTTGTATATATATATGTGTGTGTGTGTATATAAGTAAATATGTATTTTACTAAAAGGAGTATAAGGAAATTTCAACATAAAAAGTTATAAAAACACATATAATTCAATAACTTTGATTAAAAAATTATAATTATATTTTACGGTTTGGGGCGGAGCAATTTACCATTGGGGAACCCCTCAAATCATCCTCCGCCCCATAACCATCGATTTTTTTTCCCACCCCCATAACCACCCTATTTTTAAATGGTGTGGTTAAAAACCGTAAAAATGGGGTGGTTCGCCGGCACGGCGGGTTTTATGCTCATCCCTAAATGCAAGTGCTCAGCTTAATATTGGCCTTTATTGAAAAATATTTAATGGTAGAAAATGGGCTGAACAAGTTTATTTTTTTTAAAAAAAAAACAAATAGAAGAAAACAATTAAGGTCTTGTTTGGTAACACTATGGTTTTTCCTTCTTGCTCTGATTTTATTTTTTACAAAATTGAAAGTTGTGATTTGTTTTTCTATCCTTTTGATTAAAAGTAAACCTGTTTGGTAAATTGATCTGTTGTGTAATAATTGAAAGTAGAAAACTGAAAAATGTATTTGGTAACAATTTTTTTTTTAAATTAATAAATCATCAATTAAATACTAATAAAAATAAAATGAATTAATTTAAATATTAATTTATTTATTTTTATTCAAATTTATTCAATATTTAAATATTTCTTTAATTATTTTTATTTATAAATTATTATTTATTTTATTGTTGTTTATTATTTATTTTTATTTTATTTGTTATTTTTAATTATTTATTACTCAATTTTTATTTTATTATTTTTATTTAAATTTTATTATTATTATTATATTTTTTTAATTATTTATTACTCAATTTTTATTTAATTATTTTTTATTATTAATTATTAATTATTTATTCAATTTATTTTATTTATTTATCATTCTTATTTATTTATTATCTATTATTTTTATTTTTGTATTTATGTATTTTTATCCAAATTTATTTAATTTTTAATATGTTTTTATTCATTTTTGTTTATTATTTATTTATTTATTTTATTTATTTTATTTATTATTTTTAATTATTTATTTCTAATTATTTATTTAATCATTTTTTTATTTGTTTATAGTTAATATATATATATATTATGTTCATATTTATCATCATAATAAGTTTTATTTCAAGCTTCAAGAATTACAAAGGAAATCGCTTTAAGAAATCTCAATGTGGAAGCTTCATTTCAAGCTTCCAAAACTACAAAGTAAATCACAAATTTTGGCAACTAGATTTTGACTTTTAAAAAATTTACTAAAAACAAAAAAAATTATCAAACAAGTTCTTAACTTTGATTTTGTTTTTTTGGAAAACCAAAAGATAAATCTCAAAACAGAAGTGTTACTAAACAAGGCCTAAGGGTGTGTTTCGTTTGCAGTTTCAAAAATTCATTTTTTATTTTCTGAGAATGAGAAAATAAAACAAAGAGTCTCCTGGTTTTAATTTTCAAAAACCTATGTTATAAAAAGTTATGTTTTCAAAGAAATATCTTCTATTGTTCTCTTAAAACAATATAAATTTTTTTAGTTCTTGAAAATTGTTTTCAGAGGTTAAGGCCCTGTTTGGCTCATGTGTTTGTTTTTTGTTGTATTGTTTTACCAATTTTCACAGCAAAACTATGTTTGGCAATAAATGTTTTGGTTTCTACAGTAGAAAAACATATAGAAAATAGTGTCATTTTTACTAAGTATGTTTTGGTCACTGTTCACTAAAATTCACTAAGTAAAGTTGTTTTTGCTTTTTTTTTTTCTTTTATAAATTATACAACAAAAGCATTAAATATCAAACGTATTTTCAATTTACACTCAGAACACTCCACAACAAAAGGATGTACTTTTACTTTATAAAATTCATAGCACCAACCAAACGAGCCCTAAACTAAGAGATGAGTAATTCATTCACTGAAGAGTTTGAGGTTGTAAGAGGAAAGAAAAGTTAATTCAAGTGACTAGTTAGACTTAGACACGACTAGTTTCCCAGCATTTATGCTTTCCTTAAAGAATTCGTTTTAATTTATTTTTAGATAGGTTAAATAGATTTTTATTTGTTAATTTCTCAAATAGGGTGTTCTCGGTAAAACTCAGACTAATTCACGCGACCCTTCAATACGAGCCCTTCACACATGTAAAGTTAGAATTATGTTCGTAGTCATAGCGCCAAGGAATTGTCGAGTCACCAAGCCCAAAGTCCTTTCCACTAGACCCAACGGGTTCAGATTAGACAGCTAAAAGACTTTATGCTTATAAGAATTTGTCTCCACTATGCAGAGGCATTAAGGTATAGACTATAGTATACAAAAAGAACCCAAAGTGTGCTCCTCTGCTATGTTCATCAGTACCTACCAGACTTGAGTCTTGTTAGAAATTAATTTTCATCTCACATTTGGGAATTAATCCCGCACAAGATCATCAACACATGTCTCTACTCACACACATAAATCACACAGATAACACACAACATTTAACATGGTTCAACCCCAACTTTGGCTTACGTCCACGAAGATAAGGAATATTTATTAGAAAGATATTACATAGGTGAACAATATAACACCCTCACCCGGTGCACACATCACCCTCACACCCTCTTCTTCTCCTATTTTCCTCACATCTCTTCTCTAAGTCTCAACACAAACCCTAGGTCCCTATTTATAGAGTTCAACTCATTTTCTTGTTGAACAAGAAAAACTCAATTTTTTGTTGGACAAGGATTACAATTTCTTAGAAAATAAAACTCTCTAACAAGAAATTTTTTTTACAATATAATTCTAAATAGGACACCTAATTACAATAGAATTTGAGACATTTTTTTAACAATCTCCACCTTGGCTCGAATTCTATCATCTTTTCAAAGCTCCACATTTCTTCAAGCATCAACACACTTCTAGTCATTATTTTCTTCTTTTTCATCAACACTCTTCTTCTTCAATTTCTTCTTTTTTATCTACACGCATCATGCTCCACCTCCACCATGACTATGTGCGTTTCTTCAACATTCTTCAACATCAACATCATCTTCAAAACTATCTTCAATCATCAACATCATCTTCAACATTCTTCAACATCAACATCAACATCATATTCAACACTATCTTCATGACCACGTTTTCTCTACAATCACTTCATCTTCTTCATCTTCATTATTATCTTTATCTTCTTCAAGCTCAGTCACCTCTATACCAAGCCGCAATCTATACCTTCATCAAATATTCATCATCTCAATTTTTTTTATACTATCCAATCACTATCAGAATCATCATCACTAATCAGAAACTCCTTCACTTCGCCAAGTCCCAAATCCTCACAGTTCCCATCTTCATAATCAACTCTACACAATCTTCCCAAGAAAAACACCACTACGATTGAATTCTTTCCTCACATATCGTCCCACTAGTGCCTTCAACCTCGTCCTGACCACCTGTCTCTTCGTCATCTCACTCAAATTACTCAATGACTCAGTATCATCATCAACTTGAAACCCAACAATTTCGTTAGCACCAGCGAGCCACCTCTGCTACGCGTTCTCCACCGCGCCGTTGTGCGCCATATACCTCCATGCGTCAACTGGAACACAAACTCCACCTCATCGATATAAAAAAAAGCCTCAACCAAGCTTTATAACCTAACCTTTTTGTCTTTTCTTCTCCCATAGCTCCATTGAGCCTATTCAAGATGTTAGGAGTTGAATCACGCAAACCCGATCATACGGTTGCGTCTGGAGCGGTCCAAAACCTCAAGAACGCCTCTGATCGCGTCAAAAACGACTCCAAACGGGCCAAAAAATAAATCAGCACAAAAGACAAAAAATTACTAATGACGTCAGAAACTTCCCGGGGTGCGTGCCTCCTCCTATGGGGCTGATTTTTGTTCCGAAATGTTCGTCTTGGAAATATATTTCCGTTGATATATTATAAGCCTTTTATTGATTAACGATACTCCGCGAAATAGGCCCGAAATGAAACTGCTATGCGTGGAGCCAAAAAATTGGCCGGAACTTCAAGCGGCGCGTGGGGGCACGTGCAACTGTTTTCGGTGATTCGCTTGACTGTCCCGGATTTCTATCGTCAAGACGAATCTCCTGGTATGGTTGGTTTTTAATTTCGAACAACTCTGATCTTCGAATCTGGGTCAAAACGTACGAGTTTCTTCTTTGCTTCAACCTGGAACTTTCTGATACTGATCTGCTTCAAACTTGCTCTGATACCATTTGTTAGGAATTAATTTTCATCTCACACTTGAGAATTAATCCCGCCCAATATCATCGACACATGTCTTTACTCACACATATAAATCACATAGATAACACACAATATTTAACGTGGTTCAGCCTTAACTTTGGCCTACGTCCACAGAGAGAAGGAATATTTATTAGGAAGATATTACATATGTGAACAACATAACATCCTCACCCAGTGCACAGATCACCCTCACACACTCTTCCTCTCCTTTTTTCCTCACATCTCTTCTTTAAGTCTCAACACAAACCCTAGGTCCCTATTTATAGAGTTAAACCTATTTTCTTGTTGAACAAGAAAAACTCAATTTCTTGTTAGACAAGGATTACAACTCCTTGGAGAATAAAATTCTCTAACAAAAAATTCATTTTACAATACAACTCTATATAGAAAACCTAATTATAATAAAATTTGAAACACTTTCCTAACAACAATGCTCTCTCTCACAAGACACGCACGCACAAAGTTCTTAGGATATGAGATCACAATACCTTGAAACTTGTGAAGGAGGTCAAGTCAACAAGACTAAACTTATATATATCATTTTCCAAATACATAACCAATATAAGATACTATTACTTTATGGGTGCGTTTGGATAGCCTGTTTTTTGTATTTATTTTATATCTTCAAATATAAAAACTGTTTTTGTATTTGTCTTTGTTTTTTTCAGCAAAAAACTAAAAACAAAAAAGCGTTTGGATGAAAATTTGTATTGAAAAATAAAATGGTATTGGTGGGCGGCGGTGGTGGTCGGCGGTGACCAGTGGCGGCTGGGGGCGGCGGTGGTGGGTGACTGGCGGCGGGCGGTGGCGGAGGTGGTACCCTAAACAGTGAAAAAACTCAAAAAACAATTAAAAGTTGTATTTGATGTTTTTACCACTTTTACACACTATTAACAGAAAACAGTTTTTTTGGGGAAAAAAAAAGTGAACAGTAAACGCGTTTGTCAAACGTGTTTTTTTTTTTGAACTCGGTGAACAGTAAAAAAATAAAAACTGTTTTTCCGTATCCAAACGGGGCCTATATGTTTATGCTTATTATGAACGAGTGGACCGTAAAATATTGTCAAATCTCATTTACTTACAAGATAAAGGCAAGAATGACGCTGATGAATTTTTTTACGATCAATTCAAATCTTTGTTTGAATTAGATTTGAATTAGATGCTTGATTGTTGATCATTGAGGTTCCCAAATGAGAAGACTTTTTGGTTAAGAAATCTTTTGCAAAAGTTGTTACTTGCTAATTTCTTTAAAACGCTATTCAAAAACGCAAAAATTCATCTAAAAATTTATAAGACACCCTTCAAAATAATTTTTACTTCAAAAAAATAAAAAACAATATTTAAAAAATCAATTCAAACATATCAAAATGCCATCAACCTCGTAAAATCATCTATATATGTCCCACCAAATGGACAAACTGTCATGCTAAAAACCAATTCAACCCAAATGTACCTGGGTTAAAAGCTCCCACATTTTCTCCTTGGAACAAATGTGACAAAACAATTACATAAGTGATTAGTGCCAATTGGCAACAACATTCTCATACTCCCAAGTGAATCTTCTGCTGTTGAAAAATTAAAAATATATGAGATTTTCAGTTGAAGGAAAGTGACATACCAACAACCACATAATTACTATATTCATGTCCCATAAACCTGAATACACAAGCAAAGTTGGTTTTTTATTTAATTGTTTTTGGGCAAATGACGCTAAAAACCCTTATAATTTCAAAAGTGTGCGAAAACCTCCTTCATGATTTCTAAACATCCCTATACTTTTGCAAAGAGTGCAAATAATTCCCTCTAAAGCCTTTTCCGGTGACTAAGAGGGGGGTTTTCTGCATATTTCTGAAATCATATGGATGTTTTGCGCTCGTCACATGATTGGATTCCGGCCAAAAAAGTGAAAGGGATCAAAGTGCACACTTTTGGATTAGTAGTGGGGGTTATCTACACAAAATGAATTAAAAGGGAATTTTTTGCACACTTTTGAAATTATAGGGGTATTTAACGTCATTTGTCCAAATTTGTTTTTGTCATGCATACCTGCCTTTTTCTTTTTACCTTCTTTATATAGGTACTTTGCTTTTGGCTCTTCCCTTTTTTTCTCAATTAAAATTCTCAAATCCTCATGTTGCTTTCCTTCAATTCATGTCTTGAATCCCATCACATCCTTCTTGAGCTTCAACAATTTCAAGATTTTCTTGTTGCCAGATCTTTTATGGGTTAGTCCTTAAATGCTATTTATATTCTGATGTGCACATATAAATTCAATGCACTTTTTTATTTCATGGCTCTTGCATGATCTCCTACTAATTGTCTCTGCTCCATCTTACTTTTTATAGCAGTTGAGATTTCTGAAATGGCTTTAATTGCCAATTAAATGATGTCCAAACATTGGAAGTAATTACCATATATGTAGGTATATGTTGCATATACATATAGATAGATAGATATGGATAGGTAAAGTGTGTGAAGTGGCAGTTGAAGTGTATACTGGGCTTCTGCTATTATACTGAGCTAAAAACTCCCCTTTTTGAGCATTGAAGTTGCTTACGGAGATAAGAGACGACAAAGTTGAAGCGAAGATGGAAGATTATGAAGTTATAAAGCAGATTGGAAGAGGTGCTTTTGGAGCTGCATTTCTTGTTCTTCATAAAATTGAGAAAAAGAAGTAAGAATTTCATTTTCTTTACCATCCATTCACAATATATGTTCCTTATAAGACTATCCCCCAAATGCCTTTTTTTCTTCTTCTTTTTTACGATAACTGGCGTGCAAAGTGACCCCTCCACATGGACTTGGTAAGGCTTCCAACGAACTATTAATAAAACAGTTTATCACACAAATTTGTAACAGTTTTCTCAAAACAAAAAAAATTTAACTGAAATTTCAAGACCGCAAGGAAATAAGTGCATGTTTGATATCCAACTCTGAAAACTATTTTCCGAGAGGAAAAAAAAAGAGTTATCTGGAAACAGAGATTTTTATAACTGAATTTTTCGAAAACAGTTTAAATCAGAATTTATTTTTTCATGCTAATTGATTTGCGAGTTGAATCTTTGATTGCTCCAGAAACTCTACTAAGCATAATTTTCGTACAGTTGTCTAACTTTTAATTTTCAGAAAACATAATATTGTTTTAAAAAATGCATATCAAGCCGTCCATGTTTATATTGTTTTTCTGATTTTCAGTTTTCTGTTTTCAAAATCCGAAATGAAACCGGCACTGGGTTACATTATTGCTGCAAAATTAGCAATTAATATCACACAATCAGTTTATGTTTTAATAGGAGTGTATCTGCTTAAATTTTGCAGGTACGTGTTGAAGAAGATTCGTTTGGCAAGACAAACAGAAAAGTTCAAGCGCACTGCTCATCAGGAGGTTACCTTTTCCAACACTTTTTTAATCTCTTTCCATTAATTAATGATCAAATTCTCAATTTGGCTCAACCACTCCTATCTTTTTTCTTCTCTAGAACTGAAATAATAATAATAATAAATAAATAAATAAGGAAAAATAAAATAAAATTGGTAGGTGGCTGTGTGGGTGCTGGGACCATCAGTCTAATTCCCCATCATAAGTTCTTATAAATCGGTCACAACTAATATATGAATTTGTCTGACATTTGCATTCATCAAATGTAACTATCATTTCAGGCAATGAAAATAAATATATCTGAAAGACTCATCCTGCAACCACTGAAAGCTACTTCAGCTTTCTAGAACCACAAAAAAGTTAATAATTTTAATTTTCACTAGTTGACTACTTCCACAGTAGATAAAGGGCGGACTGGAAGGTGGTGGAGGTAAGGCAGCGTGTCTCCAAATTCCGCAGTTGCGCGGAGCATTATGGAGTGGGTTAGCCCTTTAAGTTGACTAGTTAAGAGTGACATTAGTTGAAGATTATATACTTAATAGAATCCATAACTAATTGCTCGATCATTTTCTAAAACTAGTTTCTTCTTGTCACAGAACAGCAAGTATTTTATTGCTAGAAAAATTATTATTCAATAGATAAATAGTTATCTAAAAGCTGTTTTCTGATTTTTAAAAAATTAAATTAAATTAAATAAAGATATCAAGAAAAATAAAATATAAAATGGAAGAAAATGCGTTTTTTACTCTCATTTCCGATTGTTTTTTTAAAAAAAAAAAAAAAAAATATCTTCTCTGTTTCGAGAAAAGTAAACGGAAGAAATTGTAAGTTTAATTCGAGTGATTGTTACGAGTCAAGAAATCTCAAAATTGTTTTGCCTAATTAACTTGAAACAGTACATATCAGTTTTTTTTATTTTTTAAAGGTAGGTCAAAATCAATGTCAGTTTGTTATACTCTTGTGGTTGAAAAAGCACAATATAAAGACTCACATTTGATTTGCTTCTGTTGCAGATGAATTTAATTGCAAAGCTAAATAACCCCTACATTGTGGAGTACAAAGATGCATGGGTGGAAAAGGTAGTTATATTTCCTAACTTGGTTGTTTTTTCTTTCAAAAACTTACCCTCCCAGCAAACAAAAAATGTAACTTTCTTCATTTTTTGTTTTTTTTTTTTTTTTTAATTTCCTAAAACCTGAAAAATGTAGCTAAATGGAGTTGTATGTGGTGACAAATTACAGGAGTTCTATGTGTGCATTGTGACAAATTATTGTGAAGGAGGTGACATGTAAGTGTTGTTAATCCTTGCAGATATATAAATCAGTATATATGTATTTAGATTAATTTAAGTAATGATCAAAAGAGAGAAATTATTAGCAACCTTTACATACTGTTTAGTTAGAGCACCTCATGATTGTACTAATCTCTGACACTAATCTTTCAGGGCTAACATAATTAAGAAAGCAAGAGGAAATTTTTTCTCCGAGGATGTAAGAAACCTGAAAGATCTGCTAGAACGCGTTCAAAACAAATTAAGAGTTGGTAATTTTGCATTTGATTTTGCAGGAGGTATGCAAATGGCTAACTCAGCTGTTGCTATCTGTGGACTACCTTCACTCCAACAGAGTCCTCCATAGAGACATTAAGGTATAATTAATTAAGTGTAGCTCTTGATCATGCACAGTGAAGAATTCCGATCCTCGAGTAAATTATTTTCATTTCTCGACTGCAGTGCTCCAACATTTTCCTTACTAAAGACGACGAAATCAGATTAGGTAAGAAGCCGAAACAGTGAACCTGAATTAGGTTTTACGGTGCTCTAGATGGATTTTATGTGACTGAATGTACAGGTGACTTTGGACTCGCGAAACTGCTCAACAAAGATGACCTTGCTTCTTCGGTAATGGTTCAGTCTTCTCTTGTTTCTGCTACTAATGAATTGATTCATGAAAAGAAAAAAAAAAACTAATTACTGGGAAATTCAATGCTTGAGTAAATGGGAAACTGTGAGTTCTGTGTAGTCTTCCAAGAGGAATTAAATTTGAATATTCTTCCACTTGAATGCACCAAAATTCGATTTTTGTTTGCATATTATTGGAGCTGCATGGTTGTGTTGAAATGGAAGAATCTCATATTCAAAGCAATATAAGATCATGTTATTCCCTAATATTTAATTTCTATCGTTCGATTTTATTTCTTTGACAATACTTGGCAGAACTGGCAGCTTATAATATATAATCTCCTAATGGTGATCCTTGAATATATTAGGTTGTGGGCACTCCAAAGTACATGTGCCCAGAGCTCCTCGCCGATATACCATATGGCTACAAGTCAGATATATGGTCACTAGGTAGATGAATACTTTAACCTTAGAGTAGCATACATGTACTATATATATAGTTCCATATATACAGATGATGCTACTGATATTCCCTCAGGTTGCTGCATGTTTGAAATTGCTGCACATCAACCAGCATTCAGAGCTTCTGTAAGCCTCAACTCTAACTATTTTTATTCTTTTTTCCGCCAAAAAATGAGCTATATATGAATCTGTGTAAAACTTTATCGCGCAGGACATGGCTGGACTTATAAACAAAATAAACCGGTCTTGTATTTCTCCACTCCCGTCTGTGTATTCCTCAGCATTGTAAGTCAATTGCATCTATATCGGAAATGTTTGTTATCGAAAATGAAAAAGTCTTAACTGAGGTAGGGTGGTCTAATGTGGCACAGGAAGCGGTTGATCAAAAGCATGCTAAGAAAAAGCCCAGAGAACAGACCAACGGTTAGTCACAAGCCTCAACTTTGTATCTCGAATATATATTTTGGGAATCGATGACTTGCTCTAACGCCTCATTTGCGACATCTTAGGCTGCAGAGCTGTTGAGGCATCCCCATTTGCAGCCATACCTTGCTCAGTGCCACAACTTATCTCCTGCTTTTCTTCAAGTGAAGTCCAAAAAGGTATCAAAGGACGGAATTATGAAATCCCGGAAGTCTGAGAAGTCTGCAATCGCCAAAGACGCCAAATATGGTGAGAAGGCATTACTGCTAAAGGAGTTGGAAAATGTTCACGATGTACTGACTAGGAATCGCACGAAAAATGTTAGGCACGCTTCCTTTGGTTTTGAGCAAGCTGAAGTCGAAACGAAAAGGGCATATCCAATTAGCTACTCCAAGCAAGCACCTGATCAAGCCGGTGAAGGCTTGGGAGTCGAATCAAACTCTATCAAGAAATCTGATACAGAACAAGAAGAGCTCACTATTGAACACTCCCAGCAAGTGCAAGCTCCAGAGGAAACCGAAAATGAGAGAACCAATATCGAAAATCACAAGAAAAATGCAGCATCAAGTACATCAACTACGAATAGTGATGAAATTTTGGGAAATGAGAAGTCTTCCAAAACTAAAATAACAATCGAACACAATTCACATTTAACGAAAATGCCCAATTCATATCGAGAGAGTACTCCCAAGGAAAACAAGTCATCGACAAGTGCAGCGAGACTTGAATGCGGAAATGAAGTAGGACAAAAAGGCTTTGATTCATATAGTGACATTTCATCAGTGAGTATGGTTCAGAGTGAGAGTATGAAGATTGAATGGGGTAGACTGAGCCACCAAAGAGCAGAAGGTCTTGAGTCACTGCTAGAACTTTGTGCACAATTGCTCAAGCATGAAAAACTTGAGGAACTTGCAGGTGTCCTAAGACCATTTGGAGAAGAGGGTGTTTCATCTAGAGAAACAGCAATTTGGTTGACAAAGAGCCTAATGCAAGTCCAAAAACAAGCATGAATTATTCATATTGTAATTGTTATATTATTTAAGTGAGACTGAGTACCTCTAATATAATCCATTTTCATCTGCAACTATGTCCTTTTGGGCACCACTTATTTGGTGATTAAATTATGTGGTTGTTGGTAATGTCTTGGAAGTTGAGAAAACATTAATGGGTTAATTTCATAAAACACTTTTATATTATTGAATTTAATCAACTAACTTCTTTCATGTCCGGATTACCTTCTATATTTTTCAATTTCATCACATTGTCCGCTCACCCTCACATTTTAGTCAAAATAAATAGGATTAATTTCATTTACACCCCATATAATTTACTTTATCTTCAATCAAACCTCTTCAAATTTGAAAAACTTCATTTAGATCCCTTAAATTTGAAAAATATATATATTTCAGAAATATATATATTTTAGAAAAAAGATATATTTTGGAAAATATATTTATTTATTTATTTCCGAAATATATATATATATATTTTTCAAAATATATATAGATATATATTTTTCCCAATATATATATTTTCTCCTAATTATATATACTTCGAATATATATATATATATATTTCAAAAAATATATTTTTTTTCCGAACTATATATATTGGGAGAATGGTGCGAAACACCCTTATGATTTCAGAAATGTGCAGAAAACCCCCTTATTGATTTTTAAACACCCCTATACTTTGTAAAAATTGCAAATACCCCATCCAAGCCCTTTTCCGGTGGCTGAGAGGGGGTTTTCTACACATTTCTGAAATCATAGGATGTTTTGCGCCAGTCACGTGACTGAATTATGCCCAAAAAAGTGAACAAAACAGTGTTATAGGGGATCAAAGTGCACACTTTTGGAATAGTAGTGGGAGTTATCTGCACAAAACGAACTAGAGGGGGTTTTTTGCACATTTCTAAAATCATAGGGGTGTTTTGTGCCATTCATCCATATACAGTGACGGATGTAATGGGCCACTGAGAAAAAAAAAATCTACATTTTTTACCCTAAAATTTGAAATATTTAGCATTTAGCTTCCACTAAAATTATTATTATTATTATTTTATCCTTCAATTTAAGATATCCACATTTAGCTCCCACTAACCATAAATCTTAGATCTGTCACTGCCCATATTCATATATATATACTAGTAAAGTGCACGTGCGATGCACGGAATAAAAATTTAAGATATGAAAGGCGCAAAACCCCCCCTATACTATCAAAAATATGCAGAAAACCCCCTATGGTACACTTTGTGCAAATAAGTCCCTATGGTTTGGCCAAAATGTGTATATTGATCCCCTGTGACACTGTTCAGGCCACTTTTTTGGCCAAAAAAGACTCACATGATGTTAAATTTTCTAAATCCCCAAAATGCCTTTGCCCTCTTACCAAAATATCTTTCTTCATTTTAATGATATATATATGTTTTTGTATACTCTTTTAATGAATGTGTATGTGTGTACTCTCAAATATTTCTCTTTACAATCTATATTTCATCAGATCACTTTCTCTCTATCTCTATCTATCTCTCGTCCATTCTCTCTCTCTTTCCAGATTCAATGTTTAACCTCTATTATTCTTATATCTCCATCTCCCTCTCTCTACAGATTGGGTAAGAAAGACCTCCATTCCTTCTCTTTATCTATCTTCTTCAATAAAAAATTTTCCTGTAAACCGTATTTTTCTTCCTCTTTAGCAAACAAAGATGTCTTATTCTTCTAGTTTAGTTTCTCGGATCAGAAAAACTTGGTCAGGTCTTCAAGTACAATGCAAATGTGTAGTCCCAACTCCTCTAACCACTTCATTCACAGATCTGAATCATGGCAGAAGGTTCTATGGATGTGCAAATTTTCAGTCAAGAAAGAGGTGCAATTTATGGAGGTGGGAGGATGAGCCTCTTTCTGAGTATTATAGGACTTTTGTTGAGAATCTGCTAGCTGAAGTGAAAGAGTTGAGTGATTCTGAAGGGACAACTGAACTAGTTTAGAAAGTGGCAGAGCTTGAAAGGGATGTGAGCATCCTTAGAAATCAGAATGCTGGAATTAGTTGTTGGTCCTTGTTTGTTTTTGTTTTTTTTTTGTTAGGGTTTTTATGTTGGCAGTTATAGTTTTAGGTTGAATGCAAGTTTGTATTAAATGCAATGTACTATCAGTTTGTTAAATGCAATGTATTTTCAGTTTGTTTCATGGAGATTAATTTGGGTAATTTGAGTTGTTTGTGGAAGAAAGTTAGAATTGAGTTTTTGTGTTGTTTTTGAATTGGATAAATTTAAGTAAAGTAATGTCATTTAAGTTATTTTTGTTCTGTAAATTCAAGTAAAACATCAACATGACCATTCAATGTAACTTGAGTTGTGAGCATCCTTACCATCAACATGACCATCATTCTATGTCACTGCTCAGTAAATCAAAACTTAACATGCTCAATGTACTTATCTGAGCAAACTTTACATCACTTCATCATTCAAATAATTACAATAAAAGAGTCACATTTTGAACACAAATGAGCTAAACATTCACATCACTTCATCATTCAAACACATGTTCAAAAAACCTTACATAAAACCCACTATTTACATAAAGTGGTTACAAAAGTTCATAATGTCACAAAAAGTGCTTAAATCCACAACCCTCAAGACTGTTTGTCATTCAAACACTATACATCACTACAACTAGAGTTAATGTTCATGGTTCCTTACAAAAAACCCACTGTTTATATTACATGAAATGTTCATAATTCAAACCATACTTATCATATGGAATAACCTAAACCCCAAAAAATCAACAAAAATTCATGTCAAGCCCCTTCACTGCTCCCTTTCATTCCTTGTCAAGTTGCTAAGGTTAAAATCATATGGCCTACAGAGATAAAATCCATGTTAAGCAACATACACTTTAAAATCTAAACCACCAATTTGATCTCCAAAACATATATATATATATATATATATATATACTTATTTACTGATTCTTTTGTGTCAATCCCTTGATCTCCACCCATACTCCTTGTACCTTGATGTGTGATCCTTGCCTAAAGAGATAAATTTTGAAATTAAATGGAAATGGTAAAGAGATGAATTTTGAAATTTTATTCACTTGTTTTTACCTCACTCACTTGAGTTAATGAACCAGTACTAGTTGAACTACCATCACCATTTCTTGACATCTGCCATAAAATATTAAAACAGTACTAATTAAAACATGTTTAAAACAAATAATAAATTCAATAATGTAGATTGTAAATCAGTACTAACCCTATTCATTATTGAATTTGTGTCCACTTGAGAGGCACTTGCAACATGTAGATTGTAATCTTTTGATTTGCTTGGCTTCCCTCATTTACTAACTCGTTGCTTAGCACTTCTAGGACCAACCATATTTTTACAAGTTCTTAAGTTGTGTCCAGGTTATTTTCATTTTCCACATCTCAGCTTGGTTTTTAAAAAATCACTAGTCTCTTCAACACTGCCACTTGCACCTTGTTTGTACTTCTTTTTTCCCTTTGAACTGGTTTCACCTAGAGCTTTTTTCCTTGCTATTGTAGGTCTTCCAGCCCTTTTCTTCCCCACTGGTGGAAACATTGGTGGAGTACATGTATACCTTACAAGCTCTCTAAAGGATATAGGTTAAATGTTGTAGCTATATGTTTTCAAATAGGTTGACTTATAGAAGTAATGACTCACATAATCTTTAATGTTTAACCTCTTGTACCTTAAACATGTAACTGCATGTTGACAAACTAAACTACTAATATCCCACTGCTTGCATGTGCAAGTCTTTTTGTCTAAGTCAACTGCATCATTTAACCCATTTGTATAAACTTCAAACAACATCCTTCATGCAGACTCAGCAGTGCACCTAGAGGCTGCTAACT
This sequence comes from Cornus suecica, assembly GCA_963922005.1. Classification (NCBI taxonomy): domain Eukaryota; kingdom Viridiplantae; phylum Streptophyta; class Magnoliopsida; order Cornales; family Cornaceae; genus Cornus; species Cornus suecica. The sequence goes on from OY998244.1 coordinate 17,265,579, forward strand.
TGATATCATCCAAATCCTTTGGATATTTGGGGTCAAAAATACCAGTTTGGCTCTCCATATACTCTCTCTTAGTTTGAATATTTGGGGTCAAAAATACTAGTTTGGCTCTCCATATACTCTCTCTTAGTGTCAAATCTATTCATAAGGTATCTACGGATCTTTTCCCACATGTAAATTATTGACTTCTCCCTAGCCAACTTAATTTGGGCATTTCATGACTCACACATGTTATTACTATTCAAATCATACTTAAAGGTATATGAAAAACCACATCTACTCCACAAATGGTAGGGAATGCTATTCAACTAATTATATGCATTAGTATTGAGTTCCTTAATTTTTTCCATGTGCATCTCAAATTCAGCAAATGTATATGCATATGAAACTTTCCACAACTCAGCTTTCAACATCAAAGAAGGCCATTTTTTCCTAAAGTTCTCATGTAAATGCCTAGCACAGTACCTATGATCACTAAAATCACCTATTTTCTCCAAAGTATCAATTAAACCCTTCAAATACAAACAAAAAAATGGACAGAGTATAAATCACACTGAATTACAAGTGTATAATTAAAACATAATTTAAAGTGTATACAAGTGTATAATTAAAACTGAATTTAAAACAATACTAATTGCAAGTGTATAATTGAAACAGAATTTAAAACAGTAGTAATTACAAGTGTATAATTAAAACAGAATTTAAAGTGTAGAATTGCAAGTGTACCTTTTGTCTGTCAGAAATGAATGTCAAGCCTTCAGGTCTTCTAATTAAAGGCAATAACTGGTCAAAAAACCACTACCATGTCTCTTTGCTCTCTAATTCCACATAGGCAAAAGCTATGGGAAATATTTTCGTGTTTCCATCTCTACCAACAACACTCAAAAGTTGACCATTTAGATGGTTTTTGATGAAACAACCATCTAAACCTATAAATGGTCTGCAACTTGCCTTCCAACCCTTCTACATTACTGAAAAACTAATTAACATTCTTTGAAATCTTCTAACACCATCACCATCTGCTTCACTGTCCACTATTACATTTTAAAAGAGAATTTAAAACAAGTTCCCTTTTAAAACATAATTTAAAACAAGTTAAAAAGGAAAAGAGATTTTAAATGAAAATGTACCGTTGCACCTGGATTGGACCTCCTAAGCAAATCACCATATTATTCAATCTTGCTAAACTGGTCCTCATGGTTCCCTTCTATTTTCCTAAGTGCGTGCTTCCTTGCTCTAGCAATTTGATATCTTGACACTTGAAGATCATAATCACTTCTAACTTGCCCTTGCACCCCAACATTTTTCCAAGTTTGATCAATTCTGAACTGCTCAATATAGTTATCTGCTAAGACATTACTAGTTAATTGGTTACAAGTTTTCACAGGTTGACACTTATGGACTGAATTGAATATCCTAATCTCAAAGCTAAGGTCAAGGGTGTTCAAAGAAGCATAAATTCTCCACCCACATCTATTCACACATCTTGCAGTCACTCTAACCCTCTCATTCTTCAAGAATTCAATGTTCATCCTATTTTGCATTGCATGATTCCTTAATGATATCCCAAAGTCCTCAGGACATGTGAATTTCATTCCTATCACCAACCACTTCTTCCCTAGGTCTCTTTTCAGTATAAACTCCTCATGTCTTGCACTAGCTACTTCACCCTCAAAATCAGATTCATGCAAACTCTCCTAAGTTCATCGCTAGGTGCATAGACAAACACATCATCCAACTCATCAAGTTGTTCATACCCAACTGTATTCCCCTCAGAATCCAATTCTACTTGATCCCCAACTTCCTCATCTTCCTCATCTCCCCCAGTATCCTCTTCACAATCATCCCCAACTTCCTCATCTTCCCCAGAATCATCTTCACATTCATCCTCATAAGCCACTTCTTTCCCCAATTCAACTTCATCACCAACTTGGGATGGGACCACATACACTTGAAAAGTGTTAATCTTTTTGTACACTTTAGTAAGGTTTGATATGTCTAAATTAGATTTTATAGGTATTGGTCTCCCAACTCCATCATATGGATTTTTATAGTAAATATTACTAGGAAAAATTACACAAACTACCCCTGAACTATGACCTAATTACAGATAGTACCCCTAATGTTTGAATAATATCAGTTATTACCCCTTAGAACAGCCCCAGTCAGATTTGTGCGTGAATTTACTTAAAAGCCCTTGTTTTATATTATATTTTAGAGTTAATTTCAAGAAATTCCCTATACTATCCAGTTTTATCAACTAACCCCCACGGTGTCCACTTTGCCCCAAAAATTATAAATTCAAAAATATATATATATTTTTTGCAAAAAAAATATTTTTCGGAGGGAGAATATTATTTTCCAAAATATGAATTATTTCGGAAAAAATAATATATATTTTTTGAAAAAATATTATTTTCAGAAAAAAATCATATTTTGGAATATAGTATATATTTTTCGCAAAAAAAAATATTTTTTAGAAAAGATCATATTTTGGAACATAATAGTATATATTTTTTGCAAAAAAAATATATTTCAGAAAAGATCATATTTTGGAACATAATATATATTTTTCGCAAAAAAAGTATTTTTCGGAAAAAAATTCATATTTTGGAACATAATAAATACTTTTTTGCAAAAAAAATCATATTTTGGAATATAATATATATTTTTCGGAAAAAATTCATATTTTGGAACATAATATATACTTTTTCGCAAAAAAATTATTTTTTGAAAAAAAATTCATATTTTGGAACATTATATATAAATTCAAAAAAATTAGGGTATTTAAGTAATTTTATATGCAAAATTGGAACATGCAATGATATGAGGACAAAAATGGAAGTTCACTACAAAAACAACCTTTATTGACCAATACACAAAGTTTCCAGCGTTGACTTTGAACATAAGGGGCTAAGTGTTACAACGGATGTGGTTTTAAGAGTAGTTTATGATATTATTGAAACGTAAGGAGTACCGCGTGCAATTAAGTCATAGTTCAGGAATAGTTTGTGTAATTTTCCCATATTACTATTTATGTCTAATTCAAACATAACCAATAAAACATCCAAGACATCATATGTTAACCTATTAGTATCCACACCATCATAAACTTCAACATTTCCATTATTATAATTGTAGTCCATGTCAAAATATACTATAGTGGAATTCCATTTTCTGCAGGTTTTTCATTTTCTATAAACAACAATATTTAAAGCACATTACTAGGGACCACAACAATGGCCTTGTAAACAACAACAAAAATAGAGAAGAATAGACACATAGGGACCACAACAATGTATACATGTCCATGTGTGTGTTCAATAATGTCAAACCAAACAAAAACCCTAAAGCTAAGTCTAACACTTCATAAAAAATTGGGGCTCTTTGGACCCACAACACAATACCAAGAAATTAATCAAAAGCCATCAAGTTCAGTGTCTAACAATGTATAAGAAATTAGTTTTTTAAAACAGATTTTATAAAAAAAAACTAGGGCTTTTTGGACCCACATGTAGAGAACAACAAAAAGGCTTCAAATTTGTCTAACAATACATAAAGAATTAGATATTTTAGGACCCACATGTAGAGAAGAACAAAAATCAAACAAAAATTCTAAAATAATGTCAAACTACAGTTCATTAAGGCCCTGTTTGGTAACATGGGTTGGTACCATTTTTTTGGTTTTGGTGTGAAAAGATGGTACCAACCCATGTTTGGTAAAATGGTTTTGGGTCAACAGTATTGGCATCATTGGCACCAAATGGCCAAAATTTGGAACCATGTGAATTGATGGTTTTTGGTGGTGCGGTACCGTAGCAACCAAAACCAAAACCAAATGGTTGCACCATCTCACCCCAAACCAAAACCAAATAGTTGCATCATATTAATATATTAATATATTTTAATATTAATATATTAAAATATATATTTGGAAATTTAATATATTTTAATATTATAGTTTTATTATCTTTCCTAAAAATTAATATATTAATATTAATATATATTAAAATATATTTTTGGAAGTTATTTTATATATTAATATTAAAATATATTTTTGGAAGTTATTTTAATATTATAGTTTTATTATCTTTCCTAAAATTTAATATATTAATATTAATATATTTTAATATATTAATATTAAAATATATTTTTGGAAATTTAATATATTTTAATATTATAGTTTTATTATCTTTCCTAAAAAGTAATTTATTAATATATTAATATTAATATATTTTAATATTATAAATTTTAATATTTATAAATAAAATGTGAAACCATTCCAAGTTACCAAAGATGGTTTGGTTTCAGAATTTCAACCCATACCAACTCTACCAAACATGATTTGGTTTTTCAGCATCACTTTTTCTTACACCAAAACCATCTGCACCAAACATGGTTCCAATTTAAAATAAAACCACACCAAACCAAAAACTAACACCGCATCGCACCATTCCATTACCAAACGCACCCTAAAAATTAGGGCTTTTTGGACCCACGTGTAAAGAAGAACAAAAGGCATCAAATTTGTCTAACATACATAAACAATTAGGGCTTTTAGGACCCACGTGTAGAGAAAAACCAAAATTAAAAAAAAAAAAAAAAAACCCTAGAAAAGACTGAATCGATTCATAAAAAATTAGGGCTTTTAGAACCCACCACTTGAATACAAACAAAATCATTCAAATAAGGTTAGAACCGATAAGAAATGGACCACATGATTCATTAATCATACAAACCCTAACATCTAAAAGCATATTCAAACAAATTTAAACAAAGTCGTACCTTAAAAAGAATTAGCCATAAACCTTCAGTAAAGAGAGAACCATAAACCTTCGTGTTCGTACTTTCAGAGAGAGATCAATTGAAGTGATGAGTGTATCAGATTTGGGATTGCAGAAACCTTAGATTTTGAGAGAGAGATGGGAGCCCACTACATTCATTTCAAAAGCGATGAGAAAATAAACCCTAGAAAATGTATAAGTCAAAGTGTACAGCTGGGCAAATTCAATGTTTCAACCAATGGCCTTTTCCATCTTTTCACAATTAGCTTGTATTTATATTAAATTATAAAATAATATTTTAAGGGTATAATAGTAAATGCACAACTGCGTCACCGAAAAATGGCTTCAAGGGGTCAAAGCGCACGCGCGTTATGCAAAGTATATGGGTGTTTTAAAACCAGTAGGGGGGTTTTCTGCACATTTTTTATAGTATAGGGGGGTTTTGCGCCTTTCACCCAATTTTAATTAGTATTCTTAAATAAAAATAATTTAATAATTTTAACTAATTTATTTTGTATTGTTAAAAGTAGTTAAAAAATAATATGAAGACATGGAAAGAATAGAATTATACAATAAATAAATAATTACTTTTCCAAAATTGAAATACAAAAATTTATTGAAATAAGAAATAAATCAACTATGCATATAAAGTGTGTGAATTAATTATTATAACATTATATATGACGATAAAAGTAATTGAAATGAACATGTTTTCGAATATGGGAATAGATAATATGGGTTACATGTTGAAACTTTTGATATTTTGTAATGCCAAGAAAAAGAGGAAAAGTAGAAATTTATCCTATGTCTAACCAAAATTTTATTACAAACAATTAATCTTATATGGATTTATAATTTATGAAACAAATTTCTCAAATTTAGACTAATATATTTAATTTTAGAAAATAAAAATAACCCCAACTAATATTTTGAAAATTAATAAAGAAATAAAAAGTAATAAATAAAATCTCAATGAAATAAATTAAAACAAAAAAAAAAGAATATAATCACAAAAGTAAAAAATTATAATCAAGATTGATAATCTAATACCAATATCAATTCAGTTGGGAATTCAATTTCTCAAACTTAAACTAATAAATACTTACTAAAAAATAAAATAATTATTAGAAGATAAAAGTAATATAAGTAAAAATAAGAAAGAAAAGTAATATTAGAAATATCCTTAAACTAACTATGACACAGAGACAGAGGTGTAGAAGGAGAATTTTTTTTAAAATAAATTCAACAAAGAGAAGAGTATGTAGCAAAAAGAGGAAGACCTCTAAATCAAAAAATCAAAAAATAATAATAATAAATAAATAAACGGTATAACCAAAAAAATTAAATATATATATATATATATATATATATTATGTTGTGAATGCAGTTCCTCCAAACTATTACATCTAGTTATAAGAGAGAAAATTTATAAATAGAATTAAATTAATACATTGAAAACACAAAATAATAAAATAATAAGTCCTCAAATATAAAATAATATATAATTAGAAAAATTAAGGTAATTAAATAAAAACTCAAACTAAAATATATCACAAATCAAGAAGTTTCTATATTCTAGAAAAAAGCACTAACAATAAAAATTTACTTGTAAAATATAAAAATAAAGGTTATGATATATTAATTGAATATACAAAACAAAAACAAGCGAACATATGATGACAAAAAGATTAAGATAAATAATACAAATTGAGATACAGACAATTATAAACTCAATAGAGTACATAAATGATGAGATATGTTTTGAAAATAATATACATACATATTTGTGTTTGGGTACCTAAATGCATATATCTGTATATGTAAAATATATTATATAGGCCGACTAAATTTAAAGACTCATAAAAAATCATACTTTGCCGCAAATGAAATACGAAAATGATAAGAAAAAAATCAAAATAGACAAAATTAAGATATATAAAACTTGACAATGGAAGCTAACATTAATTATAATGGAATTATTCAAACTAAAAGAAACATGAATAATTATATAATGACCAAAAGAATAAGAAAATAAAAGTGAATATTGTAATGCTATAGATATTATGAGGTGGTTGTGAAAATATATATCAACTATTAAATAAAAAAGCATAGAACTTAAGATATATCTACTGAAATTAAGAAAAGAAATAAATAATATATAAAAGGTTGAAAAGCATGAATAATAAGCTGATTTATATTGGGTAAATAAATTTGAATAAATTAATCTATTCATTTAAACTAAAATAAAGTGAGTAAATAACCAAAATAAAAAGAAATAAAAAGAATATATAATAAGCCTGTAGAAATTATGATGTACTTGTACAAATTAAATTAAATAAATATTAGAATGAATTTATTGAAACTCAAAAAATATATATAGAAAATTTGAAGATGATAATGATAAGGTAATGTATATAGGTTAAATAAATTACTTATGAAAATAAAAATTATTTATAAAAATATAATTATATAACATACAGGTTATTGAAGAATCTGAACCTATTATGTCTACAGAACTAAAAAAAAATATATATATATATATATAGAAGTACTGAAGAGGATCATGTTATAGAATTTGATTAACTAAGGCTCTGTTTGGTAGGTGGTCTGGTCCCAGGTGGTCTGGTCTGGTCTTACGTTTTATTGGACCAGACCGTGTTTGGTAGTATTAGTCCCAATTTTTTTGTTAGACCAAATCAGACCAAAATTGCCTCATTTCAGACCAAAAAAAAAAGGTGGTTCCTAGTGGTCCGGTCCGGTCTTATTAATAAAATATATTTATAAATAATTAAAAATGAATAAATAATAATAATAAATTAAATAAAACATATTTTAAAAATAAAATATAAATAATAAATAATAAACAAAATGAAATAAATAATACCTAATAATAATAATAAATGAATATAATAATAATAAATAAATGAATAAATAATTAAATATATTTATAAATAATTAAAAATGAATAATTAATAATATAAATAATAAATTAAATAAAACATAATAATAATAAATAAATGAATACAATAATAATAAATAAATATAATAATAATAAATTAAAAAAAAAAATAATAAAAATAATAATAATAAATAAATATAATAAAAATAATAAATAATAAAACAAATGAAATAAATAATAATAATAAATAAATATAATAATAAATAATAAATATATATAATAATAAATAATAAGTAAATATAATAATGAATAAATACTTCATAATAATAATAAAAAAAAATGAGTATAATAATAATAAATTAATATTAAATTAATAAAATATATTTTTAAATAATTAAAAATGAATAAATAATTTATAAATAAAATAATTAAATAATAATAAATAAATATAATATATTTATAAATTAATAAATAATAAATTAATAATATATATAATAAAATAATAAAATATATTATAAAGTTAAGAAATAATAAAGAAATAAATAAATAATACATAAATAAATATTATAATAAATAATAAATAAATAATAAGACCAGACCGCTTACCAAACAAACTTTTCCAGATCAGATTAGACCAGATCAGACTAGACCGGACCAGAACAGACCAGAAAGACCGCCTACCAAACATGGCTTAAAAGAGTTTGGAAGTTTGGTTCAACTAAAATATATTAAAAAAAAATAAAACAAAATTAAATAGTTGAAATCAATTTTATACATTATGATGTGACGGGATATATCTCAATTCTTTTTTCGTCCTAAGTGGTAAGTGTTAAATTTCTCCTTATTGGAATCTCTTATGGGAAGAAAGGAATATGTACATGACAATAATAAGAAGAAAGAAACTTAGAAATATACCGGAGGAGATAATATCTAGCATTTGTGACCTTGAACAATCTAAATTCTTATAAATTTATAGAAAATCATGATATCATATTCACCTGATCAAATAAACCAAAACGAAAAATAGAAGAACAAAACATACGTATCTTCACTGGGAAACGTTTAAGTTTTTTTTTTTTTTTCTTAGCAATCAAAGAAAATTTTCAATGCAACTGCATGCTTGCTTCTGATAGTAATATATGATGGTTTGGGCTCTAATTTGTTTTCATTGAGCTTGTTGTGCATCATAAATAAAGCTTCTTTTTTTGTGTGTGTTTTATGTTTCACATGAATTAGACTTAATCAAGATGGCACATGAATTGCAAAAGAATACATATTATATAAGAATTACAATTGAATTAGGAGTTTACAAGATAATATAAAAATCACAATTGAATTGTAGTTGGAAAATAATATATATTTTTTTTCACATGGATTATCCTTAATCAAGACAGCACATGAATAGAAAAAGGAGAGAGTTATGTTTAAAACCATATTATATAAGAATTACAATTGAATTACTTCTTATTAATTACGTATGGAATTAAAATATAATTTAATAAAAGTAGGGTTGGAATTAAAAAATAGGGCTGGAAACTCGTTAATTGAATTAAAATAACCAGAGTGAGAAAAATTGAAAACCTAACAAAACACAAATTCTTAAAAAAAAAATATGGATATATATAAGATAATAGTAGAAAGATTGTCGATAAAATTCTAGTTTAGTTGGTGAAATAAAATTGTATTTTAATTGGTACAAACAGAATCCTACTTCAATAGGTTAATTAATATTTAAAATTGTATTTTAATTTATACAAATAGAATCTTATTTCAATAGGTTTTTGAAAGAAAAACAATATTTTAATATTTTTTATAATTTAAAATAAAAAAATAGGGGTTGAACTTTAAAATACTGAAGCACTTCACACTTTTATAGTAGTATTAGTTAAAAAGTACGTGCATAGCACGTGGAATGAAATCTTATTTAAAAAAATATAAACCTAAAACATAAAAGAAAAAAAAAATTATACAACATAAAATTTCTAAAACGAGAATTCAAAGCCACCAATATACTTTTCATTCTCTCTTTTTTCAAACTCACTCCATATGAAGATGGATATATAAACCTACAAAATCATGGCACAGTAATAAAATATAAGAACACAATAGTAACAACAAAAGAAAAAGTATAAAAAAAGCATACTACGGTGTGAATCAATAACTAAACAAAAGTAGTAACAAATTATAACAATAAAATGTAAAATACGATAAAATATTATAAAAGAATTGAAATTGGGGACTAAGAAAGAGGCATGATAAATGTAAGATTTAAAGAGAGAGACGTCAGGTTATATATAGGGTTACCATTTGGAATCTTATTTAAATAACAATCAAATTGAGTAATATAGTCTATTTAGGATTAAGATTGTTAAATACAATTGTAGATGGATTTTTTATATTGATTTTTTTTTATCTAATTATGATTAGGATTCTTAATTATTATTAAATTATAGTAAGAGAATGAAAGAAAATATAATACAATTAATTGTAATTTAATACAATTAAAGTTCAAATGGATTTTAGTGACATAATTTAAATACATAATTCATAAATAAATGTTGGTTCTTTGAAATAGGATTCCATTTGAATTGAAGATATATAATTAAATTAAATTTTGTGATTATAATTCAAGTAGAAATTGGATTGAAAAATCACATATGAAAATTTGACTATAAATACTGAAACACCAAAATTTCTTCACACTTTTAATATTAGCATAGATATAGATATTTGGGTTATTGACAGTGGCACCCCCTGAGGGTTAAGTAAATTACAGATAGATGCAACGTATGAAGAGTGTGTTTCAATTGCCCCCTGCGGTTTGAAAAAGTTGACAAAGACACCCCAACAATGTATATGCCCCTTAAATTAAAGAATTGATTAAATAAGTAAAATCATTGAATAATAAAATGACGCATATACCCCTTTATGTAACAACATAAGATTTTGCTATAGATAATTAGTTTTTTGCAAAAAAAAGTTTGTTGCCTAAAATTCAACTTTTAGCCACAAACTTATATGTTTGTTGTCTAAAATTTTTTTTTCAACAAAGTTCCAATTGGTTGCAAACTTTTTGAATTTAGAGACAAAAATATAATTCGTACAAAAACAAAATTAGATACAAACTATTTGGTGCAAATTAATTAACTTTTAGTGACAAATTTTTTTTTGTTGTAATAATTAGTTTTTTCTAATAAATTTTTGATTTGTTGCGTAAAATAAAATATTTAGCAACAATTTTGAATGTTTATTGCTTAAAATGTATTTTTTTCATGACAAAGTTCCATTTGGTTGTAGAATATATGCATTTGGCACCTTGTGCCAAAAGGTTAAGTTTGTTATTAATTATTTTTAAGTGTGACAAATATGTAAAATTTATAAAAATCATTAGTTACTAATGATAAAATAGAATGTATATATTATCATTATTGAAATTTAGTTAATTAAAATTTGTCTAACAACTCTACCAAATATAAGAAGATATTACTATTCTAAGTGGATACTATTTATTTCAAATTATTTATATAAATAAAGTTAACTAACAAGTATTACAATTATATTTAAAAATAATCGTTAATAATTAAAAAAAACTAAAATCTACACACACAGAGACATACTGAAAAATTGAGTCAGGGACATATATTGAATATGATAAAAAGTACTTATGAAATAAAAAATAAAAAAATAGTTAATTTGAGGATTAATAATGCTACAATACAAAATTTTAAAAAACTAAAGTGTAGGTATGGTTATTTTAGTTTATTCAACTTAAAGAAAAAATAGCAAAAAAGGAAAAAAAAAGTTTATATTACAAATTCAAAGTCAAGGGGTACGATGGATATTTCCTAGGTGTTGGGGTGTCTTTGTCAACTTTTTCAAATTTCAGGTGACAATTGAAATGCACTATCCAAATATTATATTTACCTATAATTTATTCAAATCTCAGAGGATGTCACTGTAAATAACCCTAAATATTTTGTGAAGAGCTAGGTTAGTCTATCCCCTGCAACATAAAGCAATATCCTTAGGGCTTGTTTACTAATAGGAAATATTTTCTGTTTCCGTTTCCTGAAGAAATAGAATTATATTTTTGATTCTTTAAGAAAAACAGAAAGTAAAATCTTGTTTACTAAATTTTGATTTTTTTTCATAAACAAAAATAAAAAATAGAAATTATGTTTACTAAAAAATTTTTGTTCTTACTTTTTATTTATTATATGTATTTCTTATTATTTTTTATTTTTATTTATTATTTATTTATTATTAATTTTGTATATTATTTAATTTATAAATATATTTAATTTATTATTTTTATTATTATTAATTCATTATTTTTATTTAATTTATAAATATATTTTGTTTAATTTATTATTTATTATAGTTTTATTTAATTTATAAAAATATTTAATTTATTTATTATTTGTATTTATTATTATTTTTTATTTATATTTATTATTTATCATAAATGTTATTTATTTATTATTTTTATTATTATTAATTCATTATTTTTATTTAATTTATAAATATATTTTTGTTTAATTTATTATTTATTATATTTTTATTTAATTTATAAAAATATTTAATTTATTTATTATTTGTATTTCTTATTATTTTTATTTTTTATTTATCATAATTATTATTTATTTTTTATTATTATTATGTATTATTTAATCTATTTTATTATTGTTTATTTTGTTTATTATTATTTATTCATTTACTTTTATTTTATTTATAAATATTTTTTATTTATTATATATTTTTTAATTTATAAAAATATTTAATTTATTTATTATTATTTGTTATTTATATATAATATTTAAATTTATTAGTGCAAAAGATATGAATGTCCGAATTTTACAATTTTGAAATTTGGTCATTTTGAAGGTTAGAGGAAACAAAAAAAGGAAGTACCATTTTTCTTGTTTCCTCTTTTCTTTACAATTAGAGGAAACGTTTCCTGAAGGGCAAAAGTAAAAATAAATTGGTAAACAAAATTTTACTTTATTTTTTTATTTTACGAAATAAAAACAAAAAACATAAAATATTTCTTTTTAGTAAGCACAACCTTAAGCTGACATGCTCATCCAAAAACAAGTCATCTGTAGCATTAAATGGAGCCCACAACCCCAATCACCAACACATGCAAACCCACATGATTAAACGAACACCAATGCAATCACGGTGGCATGTGATGTGTTGATTCCCTCGTTGCTTTCTTATGAAATTATTGGTTACAAGCGATATGACTTATATATCGTAGATTTAGTATATGTGCCCAAAAAAAAAAATTCTCCAAGAAATTAAATTTTTTCTTTTTTGAATGATAAGAAATGCATACACTCCCATATAAGTCTCATGGGGCTTGAATCTTTAATCTTTCATTTGGGGAGGAAAGGTGATACCATCAATATACAAGACATTTGGTTTGTCCAAGAAATTATTTGTTCCATTGTTGTGTCTCTCTCTTTTCTTCTCACATCTTCTTGCTGAAAATTAAAATAAAAAATAAAAAATCATTTGCCTCTCTCTTCAATCCTTTGTAGCAGATTCAAGATTTAAACAAAAAAATTCTGCAACTTTCTCTTTTTACTTGTATACATCAGGTACATAATATATATATATATCTTGAGTTTTTGGGATTTAGAGAAGAGAAAAAGAAAAGGAGATGACTGTTACAAATAATGAATATGAGATTTTTCTTTTTTTAATTTTATTTTTATTCAGTGTTTCCATATAGGTCATATTGTTGAGTTGGTAAATAATATAACATATATGCAAAAAGATATAATTTTATTGATTTGTGATATCATATCATCCCAATGACGTGATATTTATGTTGTAGCCAATAATTTCTCTTTATCTAACCCATATGTTTTTAGGAATTGTGTTTTGGTGCACCCAACCCTATCATTTGATTATGAGGATCTGAAAGAAGAGTTGAAACAATTGGGATCATTTTGGGAATGAAAAAAGTGTTTCACTTTGTGTGGGTTGCCCAAATTGTGTTCTTTCAATGCTTATTTGATATTTCACTTGACACTTGATTTGGATGAGTAGTGTAGGTTTTTTTTTTTTTCATTTTTACTGATTTTAGGAGTAGTCTGATTTGGAATTTTTTACTTTTGTTGCAAGAAAGAGGTTCAATTTGGAGGTTTAGGCTCTAATTTTGAAAATTACAAATCTAATTTTTGATGCAATGTTAGGGGTTTAATTTAAAGGTTTAGGATTTAATTTTAATTTTTTTATTTGGGATTTAATTTTTGCTCCAACTTAGGGGGAAAAAGTGATCAAGTCATCAATAAAAGTGCACCAAATAAAAATACAAAACAATCAAAAAATATATTAAAAAGTTAGATTTGGATAATTAAAAGTGAGGTTTTTAGAAAAAGTGAAATGTATTCTTGATTTGTATTTATTAAAACAGTTTTTTATTTTTTGAAAACTGAAAACAAAAATATTGTAATTTTTTTTTGTTTGGTTAGGTTTTCTAAAAACTATTTTCAGAAAATTCAGTTATAAAAATGTCATATTTCAGATAATACATTTTTATTATTTTCATATCACAGTTTTCAGAATTCTCGAGAATAGTTTTCTGAGCCAAAGAGTCTCATTGAAGATTTGGAGATATTATTACATCATTAAAAAAGATTATAATGTTTTCTTTGAATTTTAATAAAATACCGCTTCTTAGTAGTATCTTAATAATATGGCAATGGGATTATGCTTCTAAACGATACGAACATCATTACCACATGTAGTGAGTTCAAATCGCGCTGTACTGAAATAAATCCGTTATGGGTCCCACTTTCCGACAACAGCTAGCGATTTAGCGTTAGTGAACGTTGTGGGCCCCAAGTAACGTTAGAAAAAAAAAGCCGTTACGAAAATAAAAGAATAAATAAATAAATAAAAAATAATTCAAACAACACCAAAAATCTACATCTATAAAATCCCAATCTCCTCACTCTCTGAAGCACAAAATACCAATCTCTCTCTCTCTCACTCCAATTCTCAATCAACAAATATTTCTCTCTCTACTTTCTCTCTCTACACCTGAACAATGGCACCCACTACCGTCTCCAAGACTCTATTTTATCTCATCTTTGTGGTAGCTTTTCTCTCATCGGCGGTCGTAAAAGCGCAAGATAGCGAAATTGCACCGGCGCCGGCGCCGATGATGGTGAGCAGAGCTGAAACGCCGGTGGATTTTTCCGGCGCCTTCATTTGCTCGTCGGTGATGTTATCGGTGATTGGGCTTCTATGGCATTGAAAAATAGAGAGAGATATGTTTGGAGCGAATGAGATTTGGTTATATTGTGGTGGTAATTTGATGATATTATTTATTTGTGTGTGTGTGTGTGTGTTTTGGTGGTAGGCATTATGGTGCCTCTGGTGGGTGTTTTAGTCATTCTTTTTGCTCTAATTATTGGTTAGGGTTTCATTATATGTATAAGGATTTTGGTTTTTAATGATATGATGTTGAGTTTATTCTTGAAAATGGGTGCTTATTTCTTGTTTATAATTAATTACAAAGAAAAATTAATAAATATAATAATAAAATCCCAGCTAAATACTACAAGTTGCAAATAATTCCAGAGTTCTAGTATGAAAGTTGGGTACTTTGGAGTAGCAATGCAATTTAGATTTAAAAAAAAAAATTACAAAAAAGGGAATTGAGTTAAATTTACTTTTAATAATAATTTTATGTTTATTATTAAATTTGCAAAATGAGGACCCCAATCATTTATTGAGCCGTAAAATCGATTGGTTTGGCCTTAAAAAAAATAGTTTCAAAAAATACTAAGCACAGTTTGAATTTGCAAATATTCACAAGGGAACATACTGTCAGTGTAACAGGTTATACTTGCCGGTTATATTTGTATTCCCTTGTCAAACTTTGAATGAAAATAGACTTGGATAATTGTAGTTTTTATTTGGTTTATACTTATTTTTTTTTTTTTTTAGTCCTCAACTATTTATTATTGTGGATCAGGTTTCTTTTTGAGCTCTCGTAAATATAGAATGTTGTTTTCGATATCATTGAGTTATTGGTATCATATATTTATGCTTATTGAAAATCAATATATTTTGCCTTTTTCGTCCTCGAATTTATGAAATCGGTGTTTTTAAAGTCCGATGAGGCTTGAGAGTTCAGAGTTCGAAAAGCATATGTGATTTTGTATTTTGTTGTTGAGAACTAAAAAGTAAAGAATAAAAAATAGTACGAAGATGTGTTTTGTTTTGATACGAAAATATTTCAAGTTATTTGAAATTGTCTTTGGAAAAATGGAACAAACTCCCACTCTTTTATGGATGAAACTTTAAATGGTAAAATATTGTGACATTTCCTGAAATTCTATTCAATTATACATATACCCTTATAACTACCGATAATTTAAGCACTTTGAGACAATAATAATGATTTGAAATGTGTTTTTCACTTATAATAATTAGTTTTTTATTCAAATGATAATAATAATAATAATAAACTTACGCACTTTGATTAATGGTTTCAAATGTCTTTTTTACTCATAACAACTAATTTTGTTATTCAAATAAAGTTTATTTTGGTGTGAAATTTCCTTTATACAAAGGAAACTTCATCATCAAAGCTCCAGTGAAATTTTAGCAGCCACCACGATGCCAGGATGACCTTTCCTTCCTTTAGCCTTGGTTCGGAAGGGCAAGAGAGAAAATAAAATAAAAAATAACATTCTGTTATAAGACAAAAGAAAAGAAATGATAGCTAATATTTGTATTTATATTTGGACAAATTAAGAAGGAAATTAAATGAAATGATAACATTCGTGTTTGGTAATGCTAGAAGAGATGAAAGAAAATATAATATTTTAACTCATTTATTTTCTTATCATTTTTAATTCAAATATCTTTAAACTATGTGTTTTTAAATTTTAAGGACATTTTTAGTATTTTAAAAATAATACTTTTTTTTTCTTTCTTTTTAAAAATTTTACTTAACGTGCTATCATTTCTCTCCAAATTTTCTCATTTTTGGAAGGATAGCAAGTGAGAGATTTGAAGGGATAAACTATCCTTTCGAATATTTCCAAATCATTTATTTTCTCTCATAATTTGACAACACAAACACAAAACTCACTATTCTTTATTTTCTTTTCTTTCCAAATCCTTTCAAATCATTCATACCAAAAAAAACCTTAAGGGCCTGTTTGGATAGGTGGTTTTGGGCCTGATTTTGGTTTTGATCTTTGATTTCAAGACCAAACCATGTTTGGTTGGTGGGTTTTGGACTTGGTTTTGGGCTTTTTAAAACCAACCACTAAAACCATGGTTTTGACCTACCAATTTTGACTTTTTTTTTTCTCTCTCTCTCTCTATATATATATATATTGCCGAAAATATGAATTATTTTGAAAAACATAATATATAATATTTGGAAAAAAATTATTTTTTGGGAAAAATATTTTTTTTCTGAAAAAATAAATTTATTCCCAAAAAAAATTAATTTTCGGAAAAAAATTATTTTTTCGGAAAAAAAATTATTTTTCCCCATTTTATATCCTTTTTTTTCTAAATTTTTAAATTTTTTCAGTATATAATAAAATTATTCAGAATTTTATATATTTTTTGAATTATATATTTTTTCGAATTTAAGATATATTATTTGAATTTTATATATAATTTTCACATTTTAAAATAATTTTTTCAATTATTTATATATTTTTTGGAATAAAAAATAAATAAAAATGTCAAATGTTTTCCGGAATTTTAAATATTTTTTAATTATATATATTTTTTCATTTTAATATTTTTTTTCAATTTTATATATATATTTTTCATATTTATATATTTTTAATATATATTGGTATATATATATAATTATACCAAGACCAACTCCTTACCAAATATTATATATAGGTTTTAGATTTACCTAAAACCACCCAAGACCACCAAAACCAAAATCACAAGATCAAGATCAAAACCAAGATCAAAATCAAGTTTCCAAAAATGCCCTAAAGCAGTTTAGAGGTCCAACACAACACTAATGTCGTCGTCTACCGCACTATCAAGAAATTCATTATCACCTTAGAGCATCGTCCCTGCACAACATTAAGGCCCTGTTTGGTTCGCGGTCCGGTTCCATGTGGTCCGGTCTCATAATGGTTTTTTTGGGACCGGACACTGTTTGGCAACACGGTTCCAAAAAAACAAGGACCACTTGGGACCAAAAGGAGTAATTTGAGACAACCAAAAATGATGGTTCCAAGTGGTCTCAACTGGTCTTATATACAATTATCTTAACACATGGGACCATAAAATTTGAAAAATATATATAAAATTAAAATATATATATAATTTGAAAATAATATATAAAATTAAAAAAATAATATAAAAAATTTGAAATAATGTATAAAATTTGAAATATATAAAATGCAAAAAATATATTTAAAATTTGGGAAAATAAAAAAATTCCAAAATAATAGAAAAAATAAAAAATAATGTATAAAATTCCAAAATAATATATAAATTTTGAAAAATAATATAATTTTTTTAAAATAATGTATTAAATTCGAAAAAAATATATAAAAATCAAAATTAATATATAAAATTTTAAATATATATATAATTTAAAAAATAATATATAAGTTTTGAAAAATAATATAAAAAATTTGAAATAATGTATAAAATTTGAAAAAAATATAAAATTCAAAAATAATATACAAAATTAGATATATATATATATATTTGAGAAAATATAAAAAATTTGAAAATAATATAAAAAATCATAAATAATGTATAAAATTCAAAAAATAATATAAAAATTCGAAATAATTTATAAAATTTGAAAAATATATTATTTTTGAATTTCTTATATTATTTTCAAATTTTTTATATTTTTTGAATTTTATATATTATTTTTTTATTTTTTGTATTATTTTCCAAACATAAGACCAAACAGCTTGAATAAGACCAGAAGACCAGATAGTTTTACCAAACAGACTTTCAGAACACCACCCAGATAAGACCATACCAGACCGGACCAGATAAGACCAGACTAGACCAGATAAGACCAGACCGGACCGCCTATCAAACGGGCCCTAAAGTCCCCCTGAAGTTCCTTGACCAAATAACCTTTTGTCAACATTTGTGACATTTTTTGTCATATAACATAAGGATCTTTGTAACAGTCCCCTACCAATTCATATACAATATTATCCGTTTTTTGATGACCAAATCAGGGACTTTCCAAAGGGTCATCCATCCAGATACTATTTCAGGTCAAACACACTTAACTGTGGAATTTTGGTAGATTTTCAGCCATCACGATCTTGAAACGTGTCGTCTCATAGAAAGATATGAAATCAATATATAGCACGTAACATTTCCTTACCCATGTGATGTGAAATTGTGCACATGTAACTCGCTCAGTATGGTAGCCTGCTAGTGCCACTTGCACCTGCCCACATAGGTCGCCACAATCCACTCCCTATGTCACGCCTCAAATTTTAATACCCAAAATTCGAGGTGTGATTTATGGGTTTAAGGATTTAAAATTATTAAGTAGGTTTATTTTAATAAAATAATAATCTAGTGATTTTATTCATTCCATTTCCTAAAAAAAATTAGTTTATTTAAAAACTATATTTAATGAAATTTTTGGCAAAACGCCCCCAAATTTATTAACAACCGAAAGCAATAAAAATATGTAATTATATTAAAATTTAAAATCCATCACAATTCCAATATATAATCCAAATCTCAATTCCCAAAAGGGTCCACCAACCCACCACATGCCATACAAATACAATTTTTAAATATACGTTCCATATTTAAACACATTATATTACAAAAGGTTTACAAATTTAGTATTTTACATCCCCAAAATACTTATAAACCCAAAAGTAAATATATACATAAAATATACAACAAAAGTCCTTTCCAAAAACATGTGAGCAAAAAAAGTCAAGTCCCAACTCCTGCTAATGTCCATCGGGACCTGCATCTGGGGGAAGGGAAAACAGATAATAGGGGTGAGCTCTAAAGTCCAGTAGGGAAGTATACTATATAATAAATCCAGCAGATAACAAAATATTACACAGAACAACTAGATAGCACATCAAAATACAAGTAGAGTCATCTTAGTGATAAAATCAAACATGACCGAACCCATAAGGTTCTTTATATTTCCCCATGCCCCATAATCCTATCTTGAACCCTTTTAGGGAATGTTTCACTCTGGGACCATGCCCCACGTGTAAGTCTTGGGTCCTTTTAGAGATTGTTTCACCCTAAGACAGTACCCCTCGCGTAAGTATTCGGTCTTTTTAGGAATATTTTAACCCTAGGACAGTGCCCATAGAGATCCCTTGATCCCTACGACACATAGCCCCCCAACGTACTACCCAATTTCCCCCATGGTTGTTGAGTTAGATTAAACCAATTTATCACAAGTATATCAAATCAAGCTCAATTTATCAATTAACAACAACATTACCCCAAACCTTGCAATTTAAAATACCAATTTAAAACCCAACAAGAACATTCATCACCAACACTCGAGATAGCAACAGGTATGTCAACCACATGAAAAATACACCTTAATAATAAAGACATAACATAAAGCAATTTTCACAACAAAATATACTAAAAGTGCTACTATTGTACTAAATAGGCATATAGCATATTTATTCTTCAAAAAAAAATACACAAACCCGCAACCTTCTCAAATACCAATACAACCCAATAACAAGTATTATAACCTATACTCCAATATGTCCGAACCCCATTCAATTCAAGTCCATGAACTCCTTGTATCTCAAATTCAACTTTATACTAACTGAAATGATATACTGCAACACTTCATGAATTTAAGCACTTAGAATTAACATAAGCCATCATAAAAATAATTATAGGGTTGCATCAATTAATAAACTAAAAGTTAACTTCTACATAAAAAAATCATCATAAAAATAAAATAAATAATATTTCCCTACATATAATCTTGAACAAAATCTCTAAACATATACCCATCAATTCATCATGTAATAATATATAGGTCTCGAAGGTTTACCAATACTGGGAAGCCATTGTTGAAAATAATGGTAAACTTGATTCCATAAGAATCAAGAGAGATCTTTAAAGAACATGCAAGTTTCTCCGGCGAATTTCTGATTTTTCCGGAGAGTTTTTCCTGCTCCGACGAGTTTTTTCCAGCCACCAGAATTTTGAGGAAGACGCTGACGTCATCAGTGATGTCAGAAGTCAGTGCCACATCATTAGTACTGTGTGAAATTACAAATTTGCCCCTCATCTCTATTATGTCTGTTCCAGGCTTATTTTAACTTCAATTTGAGCAAACGAATAGTCATTGTTTACTAAATGGAACGCTCCAGACGCAACCGCGCAGTCGGTTTGACTAGATTCAACACCTATTTTTAGAACTAAGCACCTCAAGTGCTTAAGCAAATCCAATGACGTCCTCCAGTAATTTTTTCCAGCCCTAGCTTCCGGATTGAACAAAGATAATTACGAGAAGTGGTGTATCCTGATGAGAGTCCTTCTAGACTCACTAGATTTGTGGGATGTGATTGATACCAGGTATGACGAACTCGAAGAAGTAGAGAATCTAATCCAGACCCAACAGGCAGAGCTTAAAGAAGAAAAAACAAAGGACAAGAAGACGTTATATCTGCTTTATCAGAGTATAGATGAAGCAAGTTTTGAGGAGATCTCCGCCGCCAATACCGCTAAGCAAGCATGCTAAATTCTTCGTGAAACAAATCGAGGAATTGAAAAGATGATCAAAATTAGACTTCAAGGTCTAAGGGGGGGATTTGAATTGCTGCAGATGAAGAAAAGTGAGTCAATTTCTGAGTACTTTAACAGAATATTGACTATTGTGAATCAGATAAGAGGATGTGGAGAAAAGATCGAAGATGTACGTGTGCTCAAAAAGATAATGAGATCGCTTAATTCGAAATTTGAGTACGTGGTTGTAGCCATTGAAGAATCGAAGAATCTAGATGTCATGACAGTTGACGAGTTACAAGCCACGCTAGAAATCCATGAACAGCGAATCAACAAGAAGAATACCTCAAGCCCCTTAGAAGATGAGCAAGTCTTGCAGTCAAAGTTCTCAGTCAAAGATGAGAGATGGGAAAGTTCACAAAGAAGTCGAGGTAGAGATCGTGACTATCAAGGATGAGAAGATGGACTCAGAGGTGAAGATGTGAGAAGAAAAGTGAAGTGTTATAACTGCAACAGATACGACCACTATGCCCGTGAATGCAGAAGAGAGCTGGCAAATGAAGATGAAAATGACGAACAAGTGTACTTTGTAAAGAAATACACAAATGAGCTAAATGGAATGGTATTGATGGCTTAATATGGGAATCCTATTAGCTGAATATTTGAAGAAGAAGCGGAGCCCAATGAGCTCATGATTGAAGAAGAAGAAGAGAATGAAACAGAATAAATGTCACTAATAGTGCCACAAGATGAGGTTAAAGCAGTGCCACCAACAATGACACAAAGTGCTTCTGTACCTGACAGAAAGAAGTCGGGTGAAAGATATTGGACCAGAAAGAAAACTGATATGGCTCCGGGTGAAAGAGACTGAACTAGGAAAAAGTCAGAAGAAGATCCGGTTAGCTTCACCGAAGCCATTCAAGAGAAGAAATGGAAGACATATATGGATGAAGAGATGTTCACCATAGAGAAGAAGCAGTGTAGTCCACCAGAAGGCCATAAGTCAACTGGGTCGAAGTGCGTCCATAAGACGAGAAGTGAAAAAGACGAAGTTCAGAGATACAAATCTCACCTGATTGTGAAAGGCTACAAAAGAAAAAAAAAAGTGAAACCAGACAAGGTTAATAGTCTGAAGAAGTTTAGAAAAGTGAAGCCAGACAAATTCAATAGTCTGAGGAAGAAATATAATACCTCAGTAATGGTTCCAGGGAAAGGATGTGCAGGGAAGAAGATGGTATATCTTCAAAGTTCAGGCAGGTCGACTCAGTTTAGTTCGAGGTGTTTGTCGTTAGTCTTGGACTTAACTATGAAGAAGATAGTCAACCATCTCTATGCAAAACTAGATGAGAAAGGCAAAGCCAGGAGCGATAGTGATCGCAAGGCAGAGAGCCAGACGAAACAGAGATTTCAAGACAGGTCCATAAGACCGAAGATGTTGCAAGGAATATAGAAATTCCAATACGAGTCCATGAGACTGAAGAAGCTGCAAGGAATGCAAAAGATCCCCGTATCAAGTTTAAGGGGGATGTCGAAAATAATGATAAACTTGATTCCATAAGAATCAAAAGAGATCTTGAAGGAACATGCAAGTTCAAGAGAGTTCCAGATGATGCATGAAGCCCCAGCTGTAAAGCCACCATCCATGGTAGAAGATGCAAGGAAGCAGCCATGGAAGAATTCAAAGGTTGATCGCCGATACGGTTTATACACGGAGTTGGAATTCAAGTTTTCTCCAAAGTTCTTAGAGGCGGTTTGTATGCCTATATACAGATGTGTGTTGTTTAGGTTATGATTCAGAAGCTAGATACAAAATGTAGAAGCGAGAATCTAGCAAGAAGTTACGAAATTAATTAGTGTGAGAGGAATTAGAGAGAAATATTTGTACTCTATTTGTGTGTATTGTGAAATAAATGATCGAGTTATTTCTTCATATAAGTTGATCCTAAGTGTTATTGAATCACCACAAGTGATTTTCAACCGCCATGAATCACAAAATCAGATTTTCAACCTATACATGCTCAAACTAAACAAAAATTTCAACCCAATTACAAATATCAATAATCAATACCCAAAACAGTTCTATAAACAAAACAAAACAGAACACAAACTTAAATCACAGAATTAACTTGTTGAGCTTTTAAAAAATTTATCCACTTCCCCAGTTTTAGAAACACTACATATCTACATATATATATAATTTTTCAAAGGGTAAACCCCCTACCTGAACGGTGATTTGTAGTGTGAGTAGAGACTCTCCCTTGCTTTGTTCCTAGCAGACCACTCCTATGTTTTCCTCTCTTTCGTCCTCAAGCCGTCCCCCTGTTAAAATTTTGTTTTTGCCTCCTTGACCAGAATTGTTGTGCAAATAACACATATATCCAAATATATCTATTCCCTGTCCTTTCGGTTCCAAAAGCTTATAAGGAGAGAGGACTTTAAAACACACGTGCTTAGCTTTACCTAAGGTACACGTGTTGGTATGAGGAGAGAGTTAGGTGTGCTGACTCTTTCCATTTATATTTATCTATATAGTTCCTATATATATACATATACACATACATATTGTTCCATGTAATAGAAATACAATCCTTATCCCAATGTAAACAACTAATATTTGTGCTACAATATAATATGTGCATTAGGATAATTGTCACAAAGTATGGGGAAATAATCACATGGACATATGTATATAATATCAACCTCGATATGTGTCACACGTATTTATTCAAAGTTGGAAATCATCCACTTTAACAGTTGACAAGTGTAGGCACAAACACACCTTACACAAAAGTTACATCAATTAATCTTTTAATTGAATGAATGAAAATAGCTTTGGCACATGCCCATTAAACCAATTATGTATTTATATGAATGCAAACCCATAATTTCCTTAGGCCATGTTTGGTAGGCGGTCTTTCTGGTCTGCTCCAGTCCGGTCTGGTTCGGTCTAATCTAATTTGAAAAAGTCTGTTTAATAAGCGGTCTGGTCTTACTATTTATTTATTTATTATTTCTTCACTTTATAATATATTTTATTATTTTATTATTTATATTATTAAATTATTATTATTTAATTTATATATTAATTTATAAATATATTCTATTTATTTATTATTATTTCATTATTTAATTCATTTTATTTATAAATTATTTATTCATTTTTAATTATTTAAAAATATATTTTATTAATTTAATATTAATTTATTATTATTATGAAGTATTTATTCATTATTATATTTACTTATTATTTATTATTATTATTTATTTCATTTTGTTTATTATTTATTATATTTTTAAATATGTTTTATGTAATTTATTATTATTATTATATTTATTTATTATTATTGTATTCATTTTTTATTATTATTAAGTTTTATTTAATTTATTATTTATATTATTAATTATTCATTTTTAATTATTTATAAATATATTTTATTATTTATTCATTTATTTACTATTATTATATTCATTTATTTATTATTAGGTATTATTTATTTCATTTTGTTTATTATTTATTATTTATATTTTATTTTTAAAATATGTTTGATTTAATTTATTATTATTATTATTAATTTTTTATTATTATTTATTCATTTTTAATTATTTATAAATATATTTTATTAATAAGACCAGACCGGACCACCAAGAACCACCTTTTTTTTTGTCTGAAATGAGGTCATTTTGGTCTGATTTGGTCTTACTTGGTCTAACAAAAAATTTGGGACCAATGCTACCAAACACGATCTGGTCCCATAAAACGCAAGACCGGACCACCTACTAAACATGGTCTTAGTTTAATATTATGTAAAGATAAACATATGCATATACCCACAAATATAATGTGGTCAAATTAATGGCATGTTTGATTTCTGGTCTTGTCTAGTCTTTCCCTATTTTTCAGACCAGACCAGAAAGACAAGATTATTTATCAAACAGAATTTTAATCAGCAACAAAACTAAATCAGACCACACAAGACCAAACAAAACCAGCCCAGACCAATCCAACCAGACCAAACCAGACCAGACCATTTTATACACACACAGTAATGAAATCTAGACGCCATTTTTCATAAATTTCCAAAATTTATAAACCGTAATAAATTTGAAAAAATATATATAAATTTTGAAAATAATATATATATAAATAAAATACGAAAATAATATATATAAAATTCGAAAACATATATAAATTTTGAAACAATATATAAAATTCGAAAATAATATATAAAATTCGAAAATAATAAATAAAATTAAAATATATATATATAAAATTTGAAACAAATATATAAATTTTGAAGTAATATATATATAATTCGAAAACATATATAAAATTAAAATATATATATAAAATTTGATAATAAATAATAAAACATATTTATAAATTACTTAAACAAACAAATCAATAATATTAAATGATAAATTAATAATATAAATAATAAATTAAATAAAGCATATATATAAATATAATAAAAATAATGAATAATAAACAAAATGAATTCAATAATACATAAAAATAATAATAAATAAATAAATAATAATAAAAATGAATTAAATAATAGAAAAAATAATAATAATTTTTTTAATTTGTTATTTATTTCTGTAATATATATATTTTTAATTTATTTATATTTTTTTGAATTTTATATATATATTTTGAATTTTAAATATTTCTTTCAAATTTTATATATTATTTTTGAATTTATACATATTTGAAAGTTTGTAATTTTTAATATTCTTTTTGGTATATTTTATTGTAATTTGTATATTTGAGCCGAATAATTATTTGGTTCTTTTCGAATTCTATATATTATTGAATACAATTTTTAAAATTTTTTGATATATTTTATTGACATTCTACATATATATTTTTGAATGTTATATAATTTATTCGATTTTATATTTGATTTTTCAAAGTTGATATCATCATTTGGTATTTTATATTATTTGTAATATTATATATATATATTTTTATCATTTTATATTATTTTTTATTTTATATATATAATTATATCTAATTTTATACTTCATAAAATATATAGTTGAATGTTTTTTATATATATAATAGTCTTTATTATGATATAAATACTATATCCAATATTTTAATCAATCAATTTTAGAATAGATCACTTATTGGAAGCAGACAGTTTTCCAAACAAGGTTTGGTTTTAGTTTTTTCAAACCAGACCAGAAAAACCAGACCATTTATCAAACAATATTTCAATCAGCACCAAAACAAAACCAGACCACACAAGACCAAACAAAACCAGCCCAGACCAATCCAGCCAGACCAAACCAGACCAGACCACTTTTCAAACAGGCCCTAAATTCTTATTCGAAACCCTTGTGCTTTCACTTAGTAAAATAAAACTAGGTAACCAACCAGAACTAAATCATTTTCTTTAACTTAAACCAAAATTACGAAGACCTATAATACATATGAAAATATTTTCATATATATAGATATACATATATATCTATATTGTCTTGTACGAGCTCAAATAGGAATAAAGAAGAGTCTAAGAACTAATTATAAACATGATAAAAATTCAGGATCTTACACCCTATGAGCCCCGAGGTCCCCGTCGGCACACTTCCGGCAGGGTCAAACTTTGATACCATTTGTAACAACCCCTTCCAATCAGACACAATATTGTTCGCTTTAAGCTCACCCAAACCAGACACTTCCGAGGGGGTCACCCATCCTTTTACTACTTGACGTCAATGACGCTTAATTGTGGAGTTCTGGTGGGTTCCCAACCATCACGGTTTTAAAATGCATCGTGTCATATAAGGATATGAAACCAACATATAGCATGTAGCTTTTCCTTACCCAAACAATGTGGGATTGTGCACCTGTAGCTAGGGATAACAATGGGTGCGGTTCTGGGCGGGTGTACCCGCCCCTGCAACCATTAAGAAACTCTCACCCCATCACCGGCCCAAAATCGACTAAACAGGGTGGTAGGTCACCCCGTCCCCGTCGGGTTTTTTAAAACCGTTGGGTGCCCGTAGGTACCCGTTAATAGTTAAACTTTTCAAATATGTTACATTAAAAATAAACAACTCCACAAAATCATATACTTAAAACACAAAATTCAACATTATATAAACTAAATAAATCACCAAATTATCAAACAATCAAAATTACAATACATTATTCCGAAAATAACAACAAAAAAGAAGATTGTCCAATATTAAGATCACTTCAATCTAGACAACAACAAAAATAGAGTTTAGGAATAGTGGGTTACACTTATTTTAATTATATATATATATATATTATAATATGCCTAAACGGGACGGGACGGGGCGGGATGGGGACTCCTAAAATCGTCCCCGTCCCATTTATGTGCAGGGTTTTTTCCCCATCCCCACCCATATAGTATAAACGGGGTACCCAAAACTGCTATAAACTATGCGGGGCAAGTACCCAACGGGGCGAGGCAAATTGTCATCCTTACATGTCTCTTGTGGTAGTCTGTCAGTGTCTCTTGCACCCACCAACGGCACACCCGCTCACATAGGTCGTCACATATCTGGTAATTTGTGTGAAAATTTTCACTAACAGATATAAACATGAAATAACACAAAAGAGGTCAGTGAGATCATAAGGCTAACATCAGGGGTCACAGTGTAATAAATGACAAACGCAGTTGGAATGTGTAATTTAAAGCAAATCTTAAGAGATGTCAATGTAGTTACCCAAAAATTTTTGTCTCTCTTTGTTTACATATATATACACAAAGAAAAAAACATCTATATACAAAAAAAATCTTAGGAGGATAAACAAATGATTTGACGAGTTTTAGTGATGTAATTACAAAAGTTGTTGCACAATTTTCCTTATCAACAGATGATAAGGATGACAAAAAAACCCACCCGCCCCAATTATAACAGGTTTGGGGACCCGATTTATAGTTGGTTATTGGGGCAGGTATAGAGAGGGTCACTATGCCTCGCCTTACCCCGCCCCGCACCGCACGATTATATTAGTGTTTTACTAATATACCTTTTAATATTATTGATGCGGTTAAACTAGGGTTAAAAATAGTGATTAAGAATATACCCTTGTAATGAATTAGTTTTACCAATCGCAAGTGCACAAATCGTATTTTAGTACAGTTCGGCTTGAGAAAGGTTATCGAACCCAAGAGACTAAGTCGTATTCTAAATTATCCTAAAGTAATACTCTTGAATTACTATAAAAGTATGATTTGTTGTTTCTGATTTATTAACTAATTAACTAATAAAACAAGTAAAGATAGATTAAGACATGAACAATAGAGATATAAATTAGGGTTTTCTTACTCCACCACTAACTGCATAATATAGCTATCTATTTGATCACTTGCAAGAGGGTGATCCATTACCCGTGAATCAGATTATATCGTAAATAGTCGAATATATTCCCCAAAGAGATACCGTCAACCGAATTCGCTACAACTCATCTCCAGACAGAATATGATTAGTGAATGCAAAGTACTTTACTCTAATATACTCTTATATTATGAAATTAAATTAAATCATGTTTATATCACCTCGTCGGGGCATGGCCTATGTAAACTTAGGGTTTCGGGTGTTAAGCAACATTATGTAGAAAATCATAATATTGTTAGAAAATCCTAGATAAACATGATTGATTGAGATAATGCATTCATTCAATCTAAGACAAAAGTAGAATAAATATAAAATCCCTTATATTAAATAACTATGGTCACTCATCTACACAATCATCACAGGTGTGGTATTTAGTTTCCCCTCGTGACAAATGAAACAAATAAATAAACTACATTACATGGTTAGGGTTTTCCTAGAAAACCCTAGATACCGGTTTAGTTGCTCATGGTGGGGGAGATCAACATCGTTGATGTAGAAACGCCCTCCATGATCTTCTGCTCCGGATCTCTAGGTCTTGAATGAATCCCTTCTTCAAAAGATGTAAATCTCCAGAGATAGTTCTCTAAAAATTATGTATTTGAAAGCTCCTTAGATCTGGTCCAGACATTGGTATTTATAGAAGAAGTTGAGAAGAGTCCTGTTTGTATTAGACTTGTCCTGCTTGGAGTAGGATTCATCTTTAATGTGTTTCTCCTCCATTTTGAGCCAAAACCCTTTAATCTGATATAAATACACCTTATACACGTGTTTATAGGTGTTGAAGTCGAAGATAAGTCAAAGGAAGTTTAATTGGATCGGGACTTGAATTCTGCAAAATCTCAGCTTTTACTACACCTACCCCTACGCCTATACATAGCATGGCCTACGCTTAGGCGTAGGCTTGGGCGTAGCTTGTCCAGCCATGTGCGTAGGTAGACATAAAATTGATATTTCTAAGCACCTTTTGCTTGCTGTGTGCATAGGTAGGCGTAACAAAAATCATGAAAATTATTTTTTCCAATCTTTCTTCCATTTGAACCGCCTTCACTCCGTTAACATGTTTCCCGAAGTTTCGACTTTGAAAAATATCCGTTTTGCCCTCCGGGATGCACTTTTTGCTTGAAAACTCATCTTGATTAATTTATCAAATTTAGCTTGTTTTCTTCATTAAGCTCCTGAAACACGCTTAGACATGCAAACCGCATAAAAATACCAAATAACGGAATGATAAGCCTTAACAATACCGAGTTAGGGCCTAAAATGGACAACATTCGACACCTATAAATTATCATATATCTATAATTATTCTAAAAGTGCAAGGCCCTTGAAATATTTCCAAACCTTTTGTATTTTATTTTCAAATAAAAAATAATTTTGTCCTTTTAAATGTAATTCATTTAATACCATTATTAATGCATGTTGTATAAAAAATAATTTACATAAAACACAACCGATAATAACTATTCTATATATATATTTATATCTACATATATCTATATCTATATATATTTCATAATTACAAGGTTAATTATATTTTAATTCAAAGCTATTTATATTTTAAATCTACATGTATCTATCTATATATTATACAATTACAAGGATATTTATATTTATCATGAATTTTCCCAAGAAAAGAAATCAAAAGATACCAACAACTCCCAAACTTAACCTAATCACAATACAAACCAACACGTTACAATCCCTAATCCTATTTCATTCGTCTTCCTAATCCCAAAAATAGTCCATGGTGTTTGCTGTTCAAAATCTTCTTCACTTCTGTCATCAAACCAGAACCCCCCATCTCTAATCCCACTCCATCAGTCAAACATGGCAAACCAACAATCATCTTTACCTCTTCCATGGCTATGGTTATGGCGGTTGGGGGTGAGGGAGGGGAAGGGGCGGTGGTTGGGTAGCAACATAAAGCATTGGGTACCCCTAAAGTGAATTTATTTATTTTATTAATTCTTTGTTATTTTGTAACTAATGATAATTTTATTACATACAAAATCAATATGATTGCAGAGTTTTTTCCTCTCCAGCTTTTCATCATCTCCGAAGTCCTATTACTCTTGGAAAGGGGTTACTCTGTTTGGTAAACGGTTGTCTGGTCTTATCTTGAATCTAAAACTCTGTTTGGTAAACGGTCTGGTCTTTCTAGTCTAGTTTGAGAAAACAAAAACTTTATATATATATTAGTTTATATATTATTTTATGTATATAACTTTATATATTATTAAATATATATATTTATAATATATTATTAAATATATACAATATATTTTATATATTTAATAATATATTTAAAAATATTATATATATATTTAATAAAATTATTTTATATATATTATTATAAATAATAATATATATTATTCTATATATTATTATAAAATTATAATATATATTATTCTATATATTATTAATATATATTATTTTTTAATTTTATATATATTTATATATATATTATTTTTGAATTTATATATTATTATATATATATTTAATATTATTTTATATATATTATTATAAAATAATAATATATATTATTCGATATATTATTTATATATACATTATTTTTTAATTTATATATCTTTAATAATATTATTTTATATATATATATTTAATAATATTATTTTATATTTATTATTATAAAATAATATATATTATTAATATATATTATTTTTGAATTTTATATATTATTTTATACTCCCTCCGTCCCAATTTAAGTGTCCATTTTGGGGAATCTAACTTTTTGAGATTTTGACTTTTATTAGTGTGATAGTGAATGAAAAACCAATTTTACTTTTGGTCCCACCAAGTGATGTGATGTTTGTAGTTTAGATATTTTATAATTTAAATGATTGAAAGGTAAATTGGTAAATTGACTAAATAAAATGACATTGACTTTTCTTATTTTTGAATGGATTGAATAGTGAATGTAGACACTTAAATTGGGACAGAGAGAGTATATGTTATTTTTGAATTTATATATGTTATTTTTATATATATTTAATATATATGTTTAATAATATTATTCTATATATATTATTACAAAATAAAAAATATATATTATTCTATATATATTAATATATATTATTATTTATATATATATTTAATATATATATATATTTAATAATATTATTTTATATATATTATTATAAAATAAAAAATATATATTATTCTATATATTAATATATATTATTTTTTAATTATATATATATATTTATATATTAATTTTATATATATTTAATAATATTATTTCATATATATTATTATAAAATAAAATATATATTATTCTATATATATTAATATATATTATTTTTTAATTTTATATAAATATTATTTATATATATATTTAATAATATGATTTTATATATATTATTATAAAATAAGAAATATATATTATTCTATATATTATTTTTTAATTTTAGTACATGAATTATATATATATATAGGAGAGAGAGAGAGAGAAAAAAAGAAAGAAAAGTAAAAAATTGTGGGCTAAAACCAAGAAAGACCAACTTTTTTTTGGTTTTGGTTTTACTTTATTTTGAACAAAATCCAAGACCAAAGTTTTAAGTGGTTTTGGTTTTGAATTTAAAAACAAAATCCACCAAATAAGTTTGATCATTAAAAACAAAAACTGGTTACAAAATCAGCAAAAACTATTTACCAAACAGGGCCTTAGACATTAGTATTTGCCACACCGGTTGCTGTCTCTTCATTATAAGGTTGCAGCCAAATCCAATATGGGCTCGTACCAAGCAAACTGCAACTAACTCAACTAGAGGGAAGGCTCCCAGGAAGCAACTCGCTATAAAGCTTTGTTTATGTGCGCGCGCACACATATATATATAAATGTATGTATATGTTTATAACTACAATGTTTTTGGTTGTAGTCGTATGTTAATTGTTTGTGTGTTGTCAAAGATATGACAGTTACTTCATCATAAAATAACTATATTTTAATTTGAATATGATTGCATGTTAATTGTTAATGTGATTTTCCCTTGTGTTGATCTTCGGTTAGCGCAATTGTTTTGACTGTAGTTGCATGTTAATATGTGGATTGTAACGTGTTGGTTTGTATTCTGATTAGGATAAGTTTGGGAGTTGTTGGTATCTTTTGATTTCTTTTCTTGGGGAAATTCATGATAAATAAAAATATCCTTGTAATTGTATAATATATAGATAGATATATGTATATTTAAAATATAAACAGCTTTGATTTAAAATATAAATAACCTTGTAATTATGTAATATATATGTAGATATAAATAAAATGAATTGGTGAGAATTGTATTTATAAAATGAATTGTTAAACTCTTAAACATTATATGTATGCCGCTAAAAAACAAATCATCATCATGTTCATGTAAAACCAAAATTGTTTTCCGAAAACAGCACCGAGTGTGGACTATTTCGAGATGGTATCATCAGCATGCTATCATTGTTAATGACTTCAATAACATTAGTTAAACATCTAACTAACTCAGTAGACCTGTAAGACATATTCAAGGAAATTATGTGTTGATTTTGTTTTAAACACTGACATTTAGATTAAATGAACCCATGCTTATAACACAAAATTGGATATGCAATTGTTTTTGAGTCTCAAATATAGAGCAATATTTGACTATTTGCCACTGAAAATGAGGCTAAGTGAGCACACTGAATTTAGCATGCTATCAGGCTGCTCGCAAGTCGGCCCCAACTACTGGAGGAGTTAAGAAGCCTCACCGCTATCGTCAACTGTTGCTCTTCGGTAAGTTCTTAAAGCTCATATTGGCAATTGTTTTTACTGTAAAT
The DNA here is from genome assembly GCA_963922005.1 of Cornus suecica. Taxonomy (NCBI): domain Eukaryota; kingdom Viridiplantae; phylum Streptophyta; class Magnoliopsida; order Cornales; family Cornaceae; genus Cornus; species Cornus suecica. The sequence goes on from OY998244.1 coordinate 17,299,170, forward strand.
GCATGTGAATTGTTTATAGTTTGGTGTTTAGTTTCACTTCCATTATCATAACACGAACAATATATATTTTTCCCACCTTTTAAAAAGTGTTTTTGGCTGTAGTTGATTGTAATAAGTGCGTTTGGAAAAGTCTGTTTTTTGTATTTGTTTTATGTCTTTAAATATAAAAACTGTATTTGTATTTGTTTTTGTTTTTTTCATCAAAAAACTAAAAATAAAAAAGCGTTTAGATTAAAATTTGTATTGAAAAATAAAATGGTATTAGTGGACGGCGGCGGTGGTGGGTTACTGGCGGCGGACGGAAGCGGCGATGGTGCCCGACGACGACCAGAGGTGGTGGGGGTCGGCAACGGCGACCGGTGGCGGGGGGTGGTGGTGGTTGGTGGCGGCGGTGGTACCCTAAACAGTGAAAAAACTTAAAAAATAAGTAAAAGTTGTATTTGGTGTTTTCACCACTTTTATCCACTATTCACAGAAAACAATTTTTTTGGAAAAAAAGAAGTAAAAAGTGAACAGTAAACGCGTTTGCCAAACATGTTTTTATTTTTAAAATGGATGAACAATAAAAAAAGAAAACAGAAAACAAGTGAGCCAAACGGACCATTAAAATTATTTTTCTTTCCAATGGTTCTCTCTTGCTTCTACATCTCTCCACTTATTAATCAGTTTCCTAACACCTCCTTAATATCCCTCTTATTTGATTTTCTCCGTCATTTACCACTCCGCTACTTTCCTTTTTGCCATTTACCTCTCTAATAATTATTGTTCGCCCCAAAATTACATTGGTAAATAATTTAGCTTTGGTCACTTGCTTTCTCTTTACAAAATTGATATTTATACATACAAGTCTTTGAACTCTTCTTTTTTTTTTTTTCTCTTTCCAAAGTCAGAATATTATTCATTGAAAATGGAGCTAAACAGCCCCACATCAACATCCTTCCATTCACGTAATTATAATTCCAAGATCCATTTGGCTTAGGTTAATCAGCAAGTTTATTTAATAGAAATAATGTTACCGTATTGACATTAACACCCTTCTGAGATTTCTTCTTAACATTGCTTTTTCCTTGTCCTGCAACTGTCACCCCTTTACGGCCTTTAGGGACTGTTCTACCAACACACTAATTACAATACAATGTGGACCATAAATAATGTTATTATGCTTAGTTCATAAATAATGCTAAAAATATGCTTATTCTTTTCATCATTTTGTTACTTGTAAATTTTTTATTATGCTTAGTTTATAAATAATGCTAAAAATATTTTATCAATGAAGGTAGATTACTTAGTGAATATTGATGACGTCTAATAGTAAGCGTGATTGATTAAATGAGTATCACATAAACAAATATGCAAATTTGACGCAAGAAGAGAGAGAGATACTAAATTTAACAAAGTACGAAATACGACAAAAAAAAAAAGAAAACAAGGTGATTCAAGCCAATCTTCTCATTCGAAAACATATGAGTTAAAGAAAGTTCCAAGTTGTCGATATTGTTTTGCAAAACAATTTGAATATGAACCTCCAACGCTTTGTTGTTCAAATGGTGATGTTATATTAACATATTCCCCTATTCCCGATGAGCTATATAAGTTATTCACATCTCAGAATCCACTTGCAATGGATTTTCGCCGATATATACGTGCATATAACGACATATTTTCCATCACATCTTTTGGATTTCATCTTGACAAAGGCCTTGCAAATATGAAGACTGGAATCTATACTTTTTGGGCACAAGGACAAATATACCATGAGCTACCGTCGTTCACAACAGGAGAAAACGACAACGTTATTTGCAGTTATACTTTTATGACACTGAAAATGAGTTGCAAAATAGAATGAAGATTCTACAAGATGGAATTTTAGAAGAGCCCATTGTTTTAAAGTTGATGGAAATACTATCATTGAATCCATATTCGCAATTTCTTCGAACACTCAAAAGAAATTTCGGATTCAACTGAAATAATGATCTGAAGTGATGTTCGACTTGATCAAAGGGTGTACAACACACCTTCGGCCGATCAAGTTGCCGCTGTGTGGATAGAAGGATCAAATTCAGTCATACGCCAAGAGCATGATATAATTGTTCGTACACACTCGGGAACAAGGCATAGAGTTAAACACTATTATGGTTTTATGATCCATTGCAATATCCTTTATTGTTCCCATTGGGCGATTTTGGGTGGCACCCAAATATCAAGAAAGGACGTCAACAACCCATTCTGAAGGATATTACATGTGAGGAAGATATTTTCAAAAACGAAAATGTAAAAATAGTTGGACAAGGTAATTTATATCGATAAAGTTTAGTGCTTAAATTAGTTTCACTTTCACATATTTATTTAAGTCTAAAATTATTTTATAGGGAATGAGCAACAGGCAAAAAAAGTTTCATGTAGAGAATATTATTGTCACAAACTTCAATTTCGCGAAAATGATCGATCCATTTTGTTGAATGTTGGGAGACTATTGCAGCAATATGTTGTGGATATGTATATAAAGCTTGAAACAACACATTTGGATTACTTCAGAACACAATAAAATCATATTCGATCAGAGTTATATCAAGGAATTGTTGATAGCATTGTGTTTGGAGAAAGTAGAGGAGACAAAATTGGAAAAAGAATTGTTATTCCTTCTTCATTCATTGGAGGACCTGGGGATATGCAACGAAGATATTTGGATGCAATGATTTTGGTTCAAAAATTTGGAAGGCCTGACCTTTTCATTACAATGACTTATAATCTTGACTGGAAAGAAATTGGAGAAGGACTTAAAGAAGGACAACTAGCTCAATACATGCCAGATCTAACAGTAAGAGTGTTTCAAGCAAAGTTCTATGATTTGAAACAACAGTTGTTCAAGTAATGCATTTTTGGAAAGGTGGCTGCATATGTTCATGTGATTGAATTTAAAATAAGAGGCTTACCGCATGCTCACATCCTATTTATACTGCAACATGAGTATAAGATTACAAATACAGATCAATATGACAATTTTGTTTGTGCTGAAATTCCAAATAACAATGACAAGCCAGCTCTCCATGAAAAAGTGGTAAGACATATGATGTATGGGCCATGCAGAGATCTAAATAAAAAAATGCATGCATGAAAAAAGGCAAATGTAGAAATCATTACCTGCGTCAATTTGTTGAGAACACGATACAAGGTAAAGATTCCTACCCCATATACCGAAGAAGGAAAAATGGACCATCAATTTTGGTGCGCAGAGTAAGTTTAGATAATAGATGGGTTGTCCCTTACAATCCATATCTCTTAGAGAGGTATGACTGTCACATCAATGTTGAAATATGCTCAGGTGTAACAGCTGTCAAATATCTTTACAAAGGACATGATCGGGTTGCCATAAACATATCAAACAATGATAGACAAGATATTGACGAAATACGGGAATATCAAGATGCAAGATGGGTGTCACCCCAAGAAGCAATTTGGAGAATTTTTGAGTTCAACTTAAATGAGATGTACCCGTTTGTCATTAATCTCCATTTGCACCTTCCAAACAAACAACTGATTTCCTATTGGGAAAAACATAATCTGAAGTTTGTAATTCAATTTGAAAATGTTTCGCAAACAATGTTGACCGAATTTTTTCATCTAAATTCAATATGTGAAGCAACAAAATATTATTTGTATAAAGAAATTCATGAGCATTATGTGTGGAATAAACAGACAAAGGGTTAGAATGTTAGAAAATCAAAAGAGGTGATTGGCCGAGTAAATACAACAAACCCTGCAGAAGGATAAAGATACTACCTAAGATTGTTGTTGAACCACGTACGTGGACCAACTTCCTTTGAATATCTATTGTGGTTTAATGGTGTTATGTGTTCAACATTTAAACAGTCTGCATAAAAACGAAGGTTCCTCGAAAGTGATAACAGTATCTGTGAATGCCTTAATGATGCAGTGTGTTTCCAGATGCCCTCATCCCTTCGCAGACTTTTTATAACTTTATTTGTTTTTTGCGAGCCCAGTGATGTTAGAAAATTGTGGGATGACTACTTCGAAGATATGTCTGAAGATTTTTTCAGGAAAAAATAATTCTCCTATAGTTTCCAACTCATTGAAACCCTTAAAAGTTTGGACACCTACCTGACAAGTATGGGATTTGCAACATATACAACCTACTGAGAAATCAAATAAAGAAATTGATGAATAATTAAATGTTGTTACACCTGCAGAAGATTTGGGTATAGCGGAAAATCTTAATTCTGATCAGATTAATTCATATAATATGATACTTGAATGTGTTTAATCAAATAAATCACAAATATTCTTCATTGATGGTCGGGGGAACATGCAAGACATATTTGTATCGTGCATTGCTCGCAAATGTAAGATCAAAAAATATGATTGCAATTGCAACTGATACTTGTGGAGTTGCCTCTTTAATTTTCCTAGGTGAAAGAACTGCACACTCCAGATTTAAAATACCAATAGTGGCAAATGAGTCAACTATTTGCAATATTTCAAAGCAAAGCTCACTGAAAGACCTCTTGCGTGAAACAAAACTAATTATATTGGATGAAACACCCATGGTTAAACGTTATGCAATTGAAACAGTAGACAAAACCCTACAAGACCTTTTCTTTGGTGCATTACCATTTGGAGGAAAAATAATAGTGCTTGGTGAAGATTTCAGCCAAGTCCTTCCTGTTGTACCTCGTGCAACCCGAACATAAAACATTGAAGCTAGCATTGTAAAATCCGTTTTATGGGAAAAAAATGAAAAATATACAATTGATAAAGAATATGAGAGCAAGAGCTGATCCTTCATTCGGAGAGTTCCTACTTCGTGTTGGCAATGGAGATGGTTTGACATTACTTGATGACATGATTCGATAATTACCTGATGAGATGGTAATATATTTTGAAAGTGAAGAGAAATATGAAAATCAACTGATTGACTCTGTTTTCCCATCCCTTGTGGAAAATGCAAATTTAGTGGAATACATTACAAATAGAGCTATTTTGGCCACAAAAAATGAATCAGTTGACAAGTTGAATGAGAAGTTGATTGAACGTTTCCCTGGTCACTTAGTTATATATTATAGCTTTGACAAAGCTGTTGATGATAGTGGTACTTACTACCCAGAGAATTTTCTCAACTCCTTAGCTCTAAATGGCCTCCCACCTCATAAATTGATGTTGAAAGTTAATTGTCCAATAATGTTACTAAGGAATTTTGGATCCCTTAAATGGATTATGTAACAGGACCATGCTTAATTGTCGTGGAGCAAAAGACAATGTCATCAAACCAGAGATTAGTTATGGACAACATGCTGGAAAAGAAGTATTTATCCTAAGAATACCACTCTCACCAGCAGAAAATGAAGGCTTGCCTTTTCGTTTCATCCGAAAATAATTTTCGATACAGTTGAGTTTTGCAATGACAATAAATAAAGTACAAGGTCAGACAATCTCCCATACAGGAATTTATCTGCCTCAACATGTTTTCTCTCACGGACAATTATATGTGGCATTATTAAGAGGAACTTCAATGGCAACAACGAAAATTTTGGTGAAACATGATGAAAGAATCATTCACCAAGGTGTATATACAAAAAATGTAGTGTACAAAGAAGTCTTATTACAGAAAGGTAAAAAAAAATATTCATACTATTAACATGAAGTATCATATTTATAATGTAATTTTCTTCTACTTTCATCCCCTAATCACCTCGAAAATGTAGAATGTAAAATATTTATTTCTTTTTCCTAACTTAAGCTTTCAACATTGGTTAAACAATGCAGAGAATGAGCACCCCTTGAAGTATTAACCTGGTAGATTCATTGAACATTTTGCAAAGCAATTGGACAATAAATGTGATTGTTCTTCAGAGAGGAACCATCCAAGAATTTAGCAATAGCAAAATATTGGGGAACACGCTAAAAGTCATACTAATGGATGCCAAAGTAAGTAAATATTCCACTGGCTCTCTTCAAGCATTTACATAACTTCTGTTCCTATCATTAAAAAAAAAAAAAAAAGACAATCTGTGATTGCAAATTTATTTCATTCATGTATACAAATACATATGTGCTAAGGGAATATTAATTACTTTAGTGTTTTTACTACATCCAACAAATGGAAAGAACTTTAAAGAACTTGCCATTTAAAAGTGAAGTTGAGTAATTTATAGGTTATCATAAATGTTATCATAAATTCTAAAGTTCTATATCATAGTTTCTGCGTAAGACATGTTTTGATTTCATTTTGAAAGCATTCTAGATTTTCATTACTTTTGGCATTTTTCATGCATATTCACACTCTACAATTTGAATTTGAGACGCATTAATGAAAATGAAGTGGGTTGTGATGGATGGTTAGGGTTGAAGCAACAATTGAGGTAGGATTTGACAACACTATATATGGCTTAAGACTTAACCCATTAGACAATGGATTCACTTTTTGTGAAGTTTGTTAGTTATTACAATCACAGAGACTGTAAATTAGAATGAAAAGAGATTTAAACAATAGAAAAATAACATTGAAACATTACTTGGGTGTTATAGGAACATGAAAAAGTTACTTTTTGGGTGAAGAATGGATCATCTGCAATTTGCTGAAATTATAATGAAAGCATTGTAAAAACTACTATTTAATACTGTTTACCTTGATTTATTGTTTCGAGTGCTAGTAAAAGCCTAGAAGTCAAATAGAGCTTTATATGACTACATGACATTTAGGTTTGAGCATAATGACATGATATCATTGCTGAATTAAACAAATTTTGCTTTCCAAGTCGTGTTGACACAATGACATTTTCATGTGGAAAGGTCTCATCTTTGTGTGAGACATGTGTGATTGATGGGCAATACCCCATAGGTGAACTCACACCAGTGAGTCCATAGTACTTTTTGTGTCTTGGCCCTTCTCTGCAAAACCGTCATTGTGTTGTATATCAACTAAGAAAAATGTCATTTTTTAGTTATGCCATAGGAATTGGGTTGTTCTACTTTCTAATGTAACTAATTCATTTGAACTTTTTTTAGTAAAAAATATGTGGTATGATTTTCTTTTCAACTATGTCTTGATTTTGTACTAATTTATTAACTAATTCAACTGATTAATAATAGTGCAACTTGGTTTCCAACCATTGATGTGAGTCTGAAATTCCCTTAATCCACAAAATCCCTTATTCCCAACATGTCATGAAACACAATAAATACCATATGCTCACAAACATGTCTTCATACATGTCAGGATTTATAATGCCATTTGTTTCATTTGCCATTTTGTAATGAAATATTTGTACTTTTACCAATACCATGATTTTAATGTCTTGTTTGCTATTTTAGACTTTATTTTGCACATATATATTCTATTGCTACCTTGTGAGACACTTTAAATTTTAAATTCTTAAAATATTATTTTAGGGAACACAAATTCAGGCAGTCTTGTTCAATGACGAAGTCTCCAAATTCAAGGATTTAATTCTACCCATAACACTTACATGATTTTAATTGGGAAAGTAAACAAAGTAAATCCAAGATACACAAATGTGGACAATGATCTTGAGCTAAAGTTTACATCGGATATGTTTGTTGAACCCATCGACACAAAATCGATACGTTTAACAAGTATCAAATTTAGCTTCGTTGACCTCGAGGAGCTAAATGATCATACCAGAATATTTGGTATTTTGGGCATTAATAGACCCCTAGTTAGTCTCTGTATTTTATTAATAAGATATTCTTATTTGAATTGAATGTTTTAAACATGTTTCAAGGGCCTTAACACGAATTTAAGTTAATTTTGGGTTTTTAACAAATGTGATTGACCCAGAATAATACTTGGAGGATAAAAGCACTCAGTTCAGAACAAGGTACAAGTCAGCAAAGTAGAGTACAGGTGGCTGAAACACAATTTTGCAAAATAAATAAATATTAAAAATCAGGTTCCACCGATCGATCGGTTGTCACCGACCTTGGGATATGTGCGAAGTTATATTGCATAATTTTGACTTTGTGTACAAGTATATCAAGGGGCAGATTCATCCATTCACCGCTAATACTTGGTCCTCACACCAAATCTTCTTGGAGTGCAAGCAAAGAACATGTCATATCTACACCAACTTTTATCTATAAATATAGGAAGATTTCATGAATAGAATATATCTTTCATTATAGAATAGATTGTTCAATAAAAATTCTTTCTTTGAGAGAATCTCTTTTCCTCAAGAACCCAAGAACCAACCATCCAATCATGAAGATGGCGGCTACATCATCAATGGAGTCTCATCTTTCCATGAGCGACTAGTTGGTATCTAGGATTTCCAACGAAACCCTAGCCAAGTAATGTAGACTTTTATTTATTTTTATTGCAAATAGGGTAAAACTGAAGGTTACTTATATGATGATTGTATAATGAGAGACCGAACAAGACCACCTAAATAAGATTTATTTATTATTTTTTTACTTAAGTTGATATTGAATTAATGGTTTATCTTGAACAACAATGTTTTTACTAAGTTCAAGAAATCTAAGGTTTAAATAATGGTTTCTACATGATGGTACTTAACGGTATGAAAAGGTTTTAGGTGTATACGGTTCATACTAAGAAGGGATGATCATTAGTGTGTTTTTAATTTCATGTTTTAGGAGTAGTTGTAGTATAGATGCATACAATGGTCATGTCACTCAAAGATGAAATTGTAACAAACTAACCTTTGATTACATCTCTTTTGGGATTAGGCAACTGCTTGTAACGTTACTAATTTGATTCATATAAGTTGTATCGCCCTCTTGCAATAGAATAATTAAAGGAATACATTATAAGGTTAGTGGTGGAGTTGGAACAAAACCCTAGGCTTATTTATCTTGAGTGAAACCAAAAATAATTATTTATTTTATGTTTAGTAGTTTAATCAAACAACTTTTATAAAATATAATTTAATTTGCTTCTTTATAATTATTTGAAATACGACTTTGATCTCTGTGGTTCGATACCCTCTCTACCCAACTATACTATATACTACTCGCGTACTTGCGACTGAGAGGTAAAACTAGATCGTGTTAATTTTTCATTTTAAACACTTTTATTTACATACGATTAGAACCAATCACTAAACAAGTACATCGATACTAAAGACCCATTTGGTATGTTACCCATACTTTTTTCAAATATTACATATTACTTGATAAATTCTAAACTTTACACTTTATTTCAGATGTTGTTAGAATGGTTCTTGATGTTAGCTGTAACGTGCGGTATTTTTACGGGTTAATTTAAAAATTTTATTTAAACAATTATGTGCTTATGTGCTTAATGTGTTTAATTGTTTTAGCATGTCTTACATGTTGTACGTGTTATAAAAATTGTACGTAACATGTTTTATTTTCATTTTTAAATTAATGAAAATTATTGAGAACGATTTCGGGAAAGAAATGACCGAGGGGTAAAGGAGTAATTTCACATTTGGAACAATTAGTGGAAAATGTAGAAATTAGGGCAAGAATGGCATTTTAGTAATTAGGGAGGATGACAAGGGGTAAAAGGGTAATAAAGAGTCTTGATGGCACTCTTGTAATTAACCCCAACTTTGGATGAATTTGGTCATTTCCACCTTTCATGTGTTGTCTCATTCCTAGCCCTTGATCTCATTCTCCCATCTTTGTTTTAAGCCCTTGGATCATAAGGCCTTGTTTAGTTGGCACTTAAATGGAATAATCCATTATTCTTGGTCATCCACTTGACAAGACTTTTTCTCAACCATTAGATGGTTTGTTGATTTCCATCTTTTTTCTAAGCCCTTGGATGATAAGGCCTTGTTTGGCAAAATAATGAGTTTTGTGAATTGTGTAAAAAGTCTTCCACTTGGTAAGACTTATTCCAAGCCATTGGATTCATTTTTTTCTTTCCTAGCTTCATTTTGGACCCTTGGATTTGAGTAGGGTTAGTGGAGAATCTCTACACTTATGAGTTTCTCTCATTTGCAAGACTTCTCTCATACACCACAAATATCTCTCTATCTCCCATACGTTTCTTTCTCTCTTGCTCTCCCTCATTACACTCCTTCATCTTCTTCTTGTCAAATTCTCTCTTCCTTATAATGAGAATTTGAAGAAGGTTTGTGCATGAAAGTGGATGTTGGTGCTCCAAGCTTTCTTTTGAGCCAAATCTTGGTAAGTAAATTTTATTCCTTTGGAATTTCTAGTTTCAAACCCTAGCTTCTATTATTGGATTCTTGTCTTAAATTTTTGATTTATGGAGTTGTCTACTTATAACTCTTGCTTGAAACTCCATTGAAGCTTAGCTATCGGTTGGGTAGAGCTTAGTGTTGGCTTTGGAGGAGGTTGAGTGGATTCGAATCACTCTTGGTGGCATTACTTGTTCTTGTTTGCTCTTGCTTGGAATTGAGGTAGGGGAAAACGATTGTCTTTGTCTTAGTAAGAGGGTGTGTGCGTCTAAGTGTATATATGCCGTATATATATATACGAGTTGGTTTTGGTAACTTAGACCATGATTTAGGCCCTTGATAATATGATTATGTGATATAAATTCATATTGTTGTTAATTGATTATAAATGTGATAAGAATTAATGTTGTGGTTTATTTATCATAATTGTAATATAATGAGCATGTGAAAAGTTTGACATGATATATTGCCTATAGAGAAAAACATATATTATGATGGAATACGGTTGATGAAAAAAAAATCGTATGTGCATATTGAGTACGTCATGTAATGTCAAATTTATGGTGTTGGAATATGCGGGTGGTTTAGTGATGTGTTGGTAGTCGGGTTCGGATCAAAGCAACAACTGGCCAGGAGGTATCACGCCTACGGAACTAAAAAGCCGGCAAATGTGAATTTGGAGTCCGGGTAGAGGCTCATGTTCTTGACTCCAGTGTAGTCATGGCGTACGGAGTTACAAATTGGGCTCTCGTACAACCGCCTTCCCTGTTAAAGTGATAGAGAGAAAAATCACTTGGGAAGGGTCGGTGCGGTATTCTACAATTACTTGTTGAGCTTGTATCCTCGAAAGTAATTGGACAGAGTATGTATCCGTTAACCTGAGTTGGGCGCCGTGTGTCTCGTGGGGTGTGTCGGGTCATGGTGCATTTAGATTATCATATATATATATATATATATGTGATTATGATGTTATTATGAAAGCATGCTATAATTGTAGAGAATTGTGTTGTGAGCATGTTGGGGAAACTTAATTGTGGGGTTCGAAGGGGTTCCGGATTGGCGTGAGAGCCATGTGGGACAAAAGACTGACCTAAGAGTAGCTGCATGTACCATGGGTGGGTTGTACTACTCGGACTACCGAGATCGAGGCAATGACGCTTCCTCTACTGGGCTAGTGAGCTCACCCCACGCCTTATATGTTTTTCAGGTGATGACCCCGTCGGGAGAATTCCGTAGTCTCTCCATGGACGTGTGGATGTATGTCCGCCCTTTTGTGCGTGGGAGGCGGACCACACTTTATTTTGTTGGGAATTAGGTCGATAAATATATTCCTTTTTCCCTTGTAAACCAAACTTGTTGAAATATATTATTTTGATCCGGCTAGCATGTTAGCCGAGGTGGTATAGTCCATGTTTATCCCTTGGAGCGCTATGCGCGGGGATTGTATTCTTTTGGTGCACTTCGGTGCCGGATTGTGTAATTTGAACAACTATAACATGTTTCGCCTTAGAGCGTTTAAATGTCACTCTTGAATATTTTACTTGGAGTTATGAATGTGAATTGGATGATTTTCCATGAAATGTGAGTATTAGGTGTTTAGCCGAAAACGGCGTTTTTCTAGGTTTTCAAAATAACCCTTTTCGATTTGAATAGAAAAACCCGTTTTCGCCTACCCCCGTAACCTCGGTAAAATTTCCTTGCTTTTAGAAACGGATTTAATTAAATTCGTTTTCTTAGATATTTTAAACTTTAGAAACCGGCGGTAGTTAAAACGGATACCGGGGGCAAGACGGAAGATTTTATCAAAACTTACAAAAAATCATTTTTTTGCTAAGTTTACGTTTTTCGCGTTTCCCGAGGTCTCGGAAACTATTTTTGGGTTCCGCCAAGGAAAAACTCACTTTTCCAATATTTATGATTTTTCGGGACCGACGGCGCGAAAAACAAAGCCATATCGCAAAATCTCGCGTTTTTGCACTTTTAAACTTTAAGCAAATGCAGATTTGGGCAGTAGCTTCACTCTTTTATACTTAGAATTTTTTTTCAGTTTTCAGATTTTCCAAAAAAATCTCATTTTTTTGGTTTTGGACATGCCAGCCGCAGCAGGCCGCGCATGGCTGCTGTGCGCGCGCGCGGTGCGCTGCAGCGCGCAGGGCTGCACGCGGCATGACATGCCATGGCCTGCTGCAGCGGCATGAAATGTCCGATGTTTGAAAAATCGTATTTTCCTTCTCGGATGTCGGAATGGACCCCCGTTTGTTTCTATGTCCAAATTTTATAGATAAAATTTGAAATGATCAGTTTGACCCTGAAATAACTATTTTACCCTTGGTGAAAGAGGGGTACCTCAACTTTAGTTTTAGGTCGGTGTTGTCTGACGCCACTTTTGAAAATTCATATCTCCTTCCTCGTGGCTTCAAATTAGGTCCCGTTTGTTCGTATTGCTAGTTTTAGGTACAAATTTTGTAGTTGGAGTTGGAAATTATTATTTTACCCCTGATTTGGCCAATTTACCCTTGGGTGAACATGGTGGGTCAGAATGATTCGATCAAGGTACCGAGTGTTTCGGTTTGCCTCCTTTTCGATCCCGTGTGATCTTTTTGACATCTTTGAGATGTTTTATGTCTATTTTACCCTTGTATGGGTATTTTATGACTGAAATGGATTTTATTTTATTTTTATTTCTTCCGCATTCACTCCCTTAGCTCTTAGGCTTGGGTTTTGGAGTCCTAGGAAATTAGGGGCGTGACATTAGCCCTTTGCTACACGCTACGAGCAAGAATGGTGGCATGTCATCCAGGCGTAATATCATTATAATGAATATGAAATGAGTAATTATGTAATAATATGTTTTATTACACCAAGTACAAAAACATATTAATATAAAATAAACTTTCTTTCGTCTTACAGTTCAAAAACATATACTCTCACATTGTAGGAAGATCTTGTTAAAAATGAAGGAGACTTGCTCATGCAAATGCAAAGGCGGAGACCTATCATCACGATTACCTGTGCCTCAATAAACATGTTCAAAGGTATATTATAGTACCAAGTTAAGCAAACTCACTCATACAAAATTTATTGATTCTTACTAATTTTATTGATTTAAAATGTCTCAGGTCTCAATCTCCAAACAACTCATGGATCTACGTTACAAATCAATTTGGATATTAATGAAGTAAAAGCATTGAGAAACTGATATGTCTCTATATCTTTGATAAATTGGAATATATCTAAACATATATAATATATGCCAATCAATTTTAAATACTTGACAAAAACAAGAAAATACTGGAAATTATTAATTTTAAATATAATAAGTTTTTGAAAATAACGTTATTAACATATATAAAAAAAACTTAAAAAGATAATTACATAATTACTAATTTCCTATACAATGATTTTTATCATATTTTCCTTAACCACCTTTATCATTACTTGAAAATGGTTGATATTGGATAACACAAATACTTCACTCTTATACTACATAAAAATATTTAGGTAGATGTATAAAATAAAAAATAAAAAAAACTTCAATGATTATATTGGTGTTCTTATGCTAAACAATTCTTCAATGTTGGTTGAATATACATGCTTGAAAATAACATATCTGGAAAGGACATAATTTATCTCATTTCAACATTAAAATTGCAACTATTTGAAGAAGCTGAAATGCTTTCACTTTATGATATAATTGGAAAATCTACTGTTGGGTTTGAGGTAAGAAATCTTATACCACATACTTAATATAATGCTTTAATATTTTTTTCAACAACTAACAGAGTTTTTTACATTTCAGAAATCTAACTAAATTTTTTAGGCAACCGTTGGAGAAATCTTAAATGACATGGGGCCATGGAATACTGCTTGTAGTCGATGCAAAAAAAGAATCATGGTAAAAGATAATGTTTCACCTTGTGAAAGTGAAAATTACAAATCAAAAGAAGTAAAGGGCTACAAAAGGTAAAAGTTTAATTTTACAACTTTATATTGAAAAATTTATACAACTTTGAGTATAATAAATGCAGGTTTATGATTCGACTTAGAGTGAACGATGCAAGTTCAAAAGAACCATCACAATATTTGATGATTTTCAGTCATTCCTTCATTGTTCAATGGATGAACTATTAAGTCTGAAAGCAGAGATGAATCTCTTAAACTCAATATTAGTAGTAATATAATTAAGTTAAAAAGAATAAAATTCATAGATTTAAATCACACCATGATATATGTTTGTTTTTCTCATTTGTAGGAAAATGAAACAAATGAATTTGTCAAAAAGGTCAAAAGTTGCATAGGAAAGTCGTTTTGGTTTCTGATCAAGATGAACCACAAAAAACCAGACTTCATCACAAAATATTTCATAGCTAAAGCGGTGAAAGAAGCTCTTTATGAAGACAATGATTCTAAAAAAAACAAAGGTGTTAAAATGATTAAAATATGAAAAGTTGTTAATACTTGGTTATAGAGTTAGTTTGTTTTACATATGGATGCGAGGCGAATTAACATGTTTATGCAAATTTGTTGAAATCGGTATAGTTTTCTTGAATCTTGGTAGATGATATGATATATGGATTACTCATAATTTTGGTTTTTATATATCAGTTGTTGGAGGTTTTGGCTAATTGTATTTTACATTGTGAAAGTGATACAAAGTTGTTATCAATTTTTGGAATTGATTTTGTTATAATTGGTAATAAATTGAGGAGAATTTTTGTTGTGAGGATCTTGAATGGCAGAAAAATAATTGTTTTAAATCAAATTTAGGCTTTCTGATGGAACTGACATAAGGACCAGTAGTTATAGTCCTATTACCACTGTCGGTTTTTTCATGGAAAAGATAATTTCACAATGGCCTAGAGGTTAATTTAATCAAATTTATTTATTGTTTCAATCACTTAAGTTGGATGTGATACTAAATTTTGGGTTTTTCCTGTATTTTTTATGTGTAAATGTTATACTGTTATATGTACATATTATATATATATATTTTCTTCCTGTATTAGCTTTACTTATTTAATTTCCTGATGTAAAGATATTTAACCTTATTTATATAATATTGCCAAGTGGGAATGCTTTTTTTTTGCTCTAATTGTCCTAAAGCTGTCAACTTATGATGCATATATAGGGTTGTAAACAAACCAAACACTCGAAAAATAGCTTGAACTCGGATCGATAATAGCTCGGCTCGCGTGTGTTTATTTAATAAGTGAACCAAACTCAAACAATTTTTTCAGGCTCAATTCATAAATGAGCCAAGCTCAAACATGTATGAGCTCGACTCGATAATGTTCGCGAACAAAGCTTGATTATATATATTTATATATATGTATATATTGTATTATGTATATAATATACTTTTAAAATAATTTTACTAATTAGTTTTAAAATTTTAAATATATGACAGAATTTTAAGAGACTCACTACTAGTAAATTACAAGATATCCAAGAGAAATGGGTATAGAATTGTATGGTTTGGTTTCATATATATGTTATAATATAAAGTCCTTGAATTCAATGCTTTGCAAATGTTTTTTTTGTGAGTTGTACTTCATCAACAAGACCTATAACCATGCAAAGTAGTCTATCATCAGGAGAAAATTGTGATGCCCCACATCGCCCGGGTATAGGTCTGGGGATGTGCTTATATGTGCAGTGTTGTCTCTAATTTGTATGAGGCTTTTTGGGTAGGAGCCCAAGAGCAAAACCGTGCGGACTGGGCCCAAAGCGGACAATATCATGTCAAGTGTTGGAGTGAGGTGTTAAAATTGGTATCAGAGCCAGAGTCCAGCCGGAATTAAGTGTGGGTGCATGCACAAACCCGTGGGTAACACCAGCGAGGACGCTGGGTCCCAAGAGGGGGTGATTGTGATGTCCCACATCGCCCGGGTATAGGTCTAGAGATGTGCTTATATGTGCAGTGTTGTCTCTAATTGGTATGAGGCCTTTTGGGTAGGAGCCCAAGAGTAAAATCGTGCGGGCTGGGCCCAAAGCGGAGAATATCATGTCAAGTGTTGAAGCGAAGTGTTACAATAATCATGAATTTAGTTGTATGAAAAAAGATAGAGAGGGGAGGGGGGGAGTGTGTTATAGTTCCTAAAACATTCTGGTTATTTCCTTTTATTTTTCCTATACATTTCCAATAGCTGAGACTTGCAGAGATGGAAAAGAATGCAGTGAATGACATATTTGTTGTACTCTCTGATGTTTGGCTAGACAATGAGGAGAGAAGACCATGGGAAAGCTAGAGGTTGTCTTAGATGGTTATGAGAATGTAGAGGTTGTTCCTTCTCTATTTGTCTTCATGGGAAATTTTTGTTCCCATCCATGTAATCTTTCTTTCCATTCTTTTTCTAGTCTCAGATCTCAGTTTGCAAAGCTTGTGGAAATGATTGGAGCACATTGTCGATTAAAGGTCCTGATGATCCAGGTCCTTCAACTGTTCTACCTAGGTGTGCTTTACCAAACTACTTAACTGAAGAACCTCAGAAGCATGTCCCAAATGCCATATTCTCAACTAATCCTTGCAGAATCAAGTTTTACACCCAAGAAATCGTAATTTTCCGCTAGGATATACTTTATAGAATGAGTAGGTCATATCTGATGCCTCATTCAACAAAATAAATGGCTATTAGTGTGTTTTGTTTAAAAATTTGTCCCACATCTCTTGTTTAGTAAAAGTTAGGAATGGGTTATGCCTATAAATATATTCTTCCCTTTTGAAGTCAAAGTGTTTGAGTGCTTTATATTGGTGCCAAGTATTAATGACATTAATTAATTCAGTACACATTAGTTCAAAATTTTTAAATTAATTGTGAATGACAACCCCCAAACGGCTTGCTCGCTTATCGAGCCGCTCGAGCTTGGTTAAGCTTTGATCGAGCCGAACTCAAGCTTAGGTGTTTACAATTTTATCGAGCTCGAGCCTCCCTCTGAGGGAGCCAAGCCGAGCTCGAACACTTCAATACTTGGCTCGGCTCATTTACAGCCCTATGCATATGTGATCTCTCTAATATTTTTTCCCATGTTCATTATTCAACTTGCCACTTTTCATTCATCTGCTGCATATTTGGAAAATTCTGGAAATATGTGCCCACTAAATGAAAATAGTTTTTTAATGAGAAAATGAGCATTCATATAAAAAATATTTAAACTCTATAATCAAGCATTACAACTACTTCACTTTTAAATTAGTTGGATCTCTATCAACATATTTTTATTCACCTAGAAATTTTTATTTTCATCATTTCTATTTTTTAAGAATAAATGTATGTAAAATTAATTTTAGAATTATTTAACTTTTCATCACGTATCAACTAATTTCAAAACATTTTCCGCCACGTGCATTTGCACGTGCTCTTAACTAGTTATTAATATATACCTTTTTTTATGAAATAACTCATTCATTTTTTTATATTCCACCCAATACCATATTCTAGTCTCCTTATTCTTCCACTTTTCTTGCCTTAATTTCATATCAATTATGTTAAAAATTATATGTTTTGCTTTTATGTTTGTACAATAATAAATTAAAAGTTCCAATTAAGAAATTACACATTACTTTCATTTGTATATAAAAAAAATCATGGTGAAAAACAGCCCCGCCCCGCCTCGTTTAATAATCGGGTTTGGGGATAACAAAGTTAAATGGGGATGGGTATTGGGGATGCAATCCCCGCCCCGCCCCACCCTATTGCCATCCCTATGCACTCGACATTTCTCACTTTGCAATATCATTGAATGTTGTTTTTGGAGTTACAAAGGCCCATTTTTACCATTTAAAGCTTGCTGTAGAATTTACAATTTCATTCATAAAATCCCTTGGCAATATATAAAAATCACATGACGGAATTCATGTAGGCGTCCTATATGCGAGAAATGCTATGCTAGATGAAGTTATTTATGAAAGTATAATTTAATTTGGTAATGTAAAACAAAACTCAATAATTGTATATTTAGAAGTACATTTGACACTGATAAATAACACTCTGAAATTACTTGAAAATTACTATATTTGTATTTAACTAAGTTATGTAACTTTTATGTTTTATTACAAAAGTGCGATATTGTGCTTGTGCCATTTTTATTAAATTAAAATTACTAGCTTAATAATATCGTCTCTTCAACATTAATTGCATCATTAGTTAGAAAATTATTTTCAAGAAATAAAATCAAACACATTTTTAGGTTTTGTTCTCTTAAAACTGTTATGTACTAGTTTTTTCAACAAAGCGATTTTTTTTTATTGAGGAAAACTATAAAATAATGTTTGTTATCATTCTCCAAAAGTTAATTTTGAGAATTATTTCTCGAGTTTTCAACAAAGGTAGGTCGTTTTTTTCTCATTCTACTAGCCCGTTGTCACGGACTTGGTGTTTCCAAGGAACCGTGTGGCCTTAGACACCTCTAAGATGCTTGAAAAGTGCTAAGTAAGCCTTTGTGGGTCTCTAGCTTAGTGGGCAACTAAAGCTAGGTGAATGCGAAAGCTTAGTGTGCAAGAAGAGAAAGCTAGGCAATAGAGCTTAGAAGACAATTGAACTCAAGAGAACTTGTATTGCTTGAGAACTTGGGTGATTGCTTAGATGGTGAGCAAATGAGCTCCCACCTCTATTTATAGGCCAAGGCCCTTACAAGGTAAAGTGGAGAGATTTCTAGAATCCTCTATGTCTAGTCTACTCTAGAATGTTCTATACAATTCTAGTATATTCTATACAATTCTACAATACTCTAAAGAATTCCGAAGAAGTGTGGAGAAGTCTAGAATATTCTGGGTGCCAAGTAGGATCCTACGAAGCATCTGCGTGGCGCCTGCGTGGTGTAACCTCATAATGCGGGACGTGACATTCTCCCCCACCTAAGCTCGTGATGTCCTCGTCGCGTCCTGCTTGAACTGCTGGATGTGCTTTGCAAGCTGCCAAAGTGTGTCTTCATGCTCCCAGTTTGCTTCGCTATCCGGCAAGTTCTTCCATTTCACCAAGTACTCTGTGTACTTGGGTACTCCTCTTCTGCTCGCCTGTCAGTCGGCAATGATGTACTCTACTTCCTTGTCGAAGGAAGTGACCACGGCAGTAGGAGCTCGGTGTGATATGCCTCGAGTTGGATCATCCTTGTCTTCGTGATAAGGCTTGAGCATGTTGACATGGAAAATTGGATGAATCTTGAGCTTTGGTGGTAGCTCCACTATATAAGAGATCTTTCCAACTTGTTTGATGATTGGGAAGGGACCTTCATAGCGCCGTACTAACCCCTTGTGCACCACTCGCAAAGACTTGAAATGTTGGGGTAACAGCTTGACCATGACCAAGTCTCCTTCCATGAACTTTAGGGGCCTTCTCTTGGAGTCAGCCCACTTCTTCATTTTTTTGCCTGCCTTATCTAGGTAGGCTCTAGCCAAGTCGGATTGGTCATGCCATCCCTTGGCAAATCTGTATGCTGCCAGGCTCTTGCCATCTCCACTTGATTCCATAGCGTTAGGCGTCATGGGTTATCGCCCAGTCACTATCTCGAAAGGACTGTGGTTGGTAGCCTCACTCCGCTGCAAGTTGTAGGCAAACTGTGTTACTCCAAGGAGCTTGGCCCAGTCCCGCTGGTTAGCACTAACATAGTGCCTCAAGTATAGCTCTAAGAGTGCGTTGATATGCTCCGTCTATCTATCGAATTGGGGGTGAAAGTTAGTAGAGAAGTTGAGACCCGTAACCATATTCTGAAAGAGTCCTGTCCAGAAGCGGCCTGTGAAGCGTGGATCTCTGTCGCTTACTATGTTTTGTGGCAACCCCCATTGTTTGACCACATGGTCGAAGAAGAGCTCCGCTGTCTGCTCGGCCGTGCAATCTGCTGGGGTAGGTATGAAGGTAACATACTTGCTAAATCAATCTACCACTACAGTGATACTACCACAACCATTAGACTTGGGCAGGCACGTGATGAAGTCCATTGAGACACTCTCCCATGGACCTTTTGGGATAGGTAGTGGCTCTAGTAGACTGGCCGGCTACTGCTGCTCTATCTTATCTTACTGGCAAACAAGACAAGTACGTACATAGGCCTCGACGTCGTCACGCATCCGGGGCCAGTAGTAAGAATCCTCAAGGATTGCCTGTGTGCGCCTCATTCATGGGTGTCCAGCCCACATGGTGTCATGGCACTTCTTGATGAGTTCCTTTCGTAGGTTCCCCCACTTAGGCACAAATAGCCTGTCGCCCGTAGTGAGGAGAAGATCATCCCTAAGACAAAAGCATCGTGTTTTGCCATCCTTGGTGAGTTGAATAAGGCTCTTGGCTAGGGCATCATGCTATAGTCCCTCTTTGATGCGATCCATAAGAGGGTGTTGTGGTCGACTAATGGCCGCGAGTTCTGCCTTGCGGCTAAGTGCATCCGCTACGACATTGGCTTTGCCTGACTTGTACTCCAAGCGATAAGTGAACTCGGCCAAGTAATCTTGCCATCGTGCTTGCTTGGGGCTGAGCTTCTTCTGCGTATGGAAGTAGCTAGTGGCAACATTGTTGGTCATGATCACGAACCGTGCCCCAAGTAGGTAGTGTCTCCAAGTGCGAAGACAGTGGATGATTGCGGTCATCTCTTTCTCTTACACCATGTAGCGCCGTTTGGCATTGTTGAGCTTGTGACTCTCATAAGCTATGGGGTGTCCCTCTTGCATGAGAACTCCCCAAATGGCAAAGTCCAAGGCATCGGTGTGTACCTCGTAAGGTTTAGAGTGGTCCGGTAGGCTAAGTATGGGCTCCTCCATCACTGTCTTCTTCAAGTTATCAAATGAAGTTTGACATTCCTCCATCCAGCTCCATGTCCGTCCCTTCTTCAGCAAGTCTGTCAAAGGGGCGGCTCGTTCTGAGTAGTGCTTGATAAAGCGGCGGTAGTAGTTGACAAGGCCCAAGAATGATCGTAATTCGGGCACCTTGGTGGGTGACTCCCAATCTCGTATGACTTGCACTTTGCTTTCATCCATTAAGAGCTTCCCATCCCTTATCTTGTGTCCTAGGAACATCACCTCTTGTTGGGCAAATGAGCATTTATCCCTCTTCACAAAGAGGTCGTTTTCCTAGAGAACTTGGAAGACGGTCTTCAAGTGTTGCACATGTTCATCAAATGTGGTGTTATAGATGATGATGTCGTCCAAGTATACCACCACAAAGCGATCCAAGTAGGGATGTAATAGGTTGTTCATCAAGGTGCAAAATGTAGTCGGTGCATTAGTGAGACCAAATGGCATGACTAGGAATTCATAAGAGCCATACCTTGTTACGCATGTGGTATTGGGCTCGTCTCCTACCGCAATTCGCACTTGATAGTATCCTGAGTGTAAGTCCAGCTTGGTGAAGTAGCGTGCTCTTACAAGTTGATCGAACAAGTCTGCGATGAGAGGAATGGGGTACTTGTTCTTTATGGTCACCTTGTTGAGAGCTCTATAGTCGATGCACATGAGTAGTGACCCATCCTTCTTGCATTGAAATATGAATGGTGCGCCATAAAGGGCCTTGGATGATCAAATGTAGCCTGCATCAAGTAGGTCGTTGAGCTGCTTCCGTAATTCCTCCAACTCCGGTGGTGCCATGCGGTAAGGTGCCATGGATGGGGGCTTGGAACCTGGTTCCAGCTCAATCTTGTGATCTACCTCCCTTTTGGGTGGTAGTCTCTTTGGTAGCTCCGAGGGCAAGACATCGTTGAACTCCTGTAGTACTGAGCAGATCTCTGTGGGCATGTCCTCATGTGGGGAAGGCTCTGAGGGGTCTTCTGGTGAGTCAAGTAGGGTAGCCAAGTAGCTAACTTCTCCCTTCTTGTACTTCTTGTTGAATTGCATGGCAGATAGAGAGCGAGCCTCAATCTTAGTACCTCGTTCAACATGCACCATACATGTAGTATTGCTTTCCATGATGCACATGGTGTTGGTGTAGGGGATGAGGAATGACTTCACCTTATCCAAGAATTATATGCCAAGAACTAAGGCAAAGTCATCTATGGGTACCACTCGGAGATCGATGAGGCCACTCCATTGGCCAATGAGTGCATGTATGCCTTGGGCAGTGCCGTATATGGCCTTGGCAGTTGAGTTAACGACCTTCATGGAACCGTCCTCCTTGGTGTACTTGAGGCCTAATCGCTTGGCCTCGTCGATGCTTATGAAGTTGTGGAAGGTGTCGGTGTCTACCAATGCTCTAGTAGACGTCCCTCCTATGGCTGCTTCAACGAACATGAGCTCTTTAGGTGCTGCCTTAGGGGCCTCCATATTAACCTTGATGGCATTGAGAATTTGAAGCGAACCCATGTGTGCCTCCTGTGTCTCCGGGTGCTCGAGCGTCATGGCATTGGCGGTCTTCTTCTTTGGGCAAAACTGTGTCCAATGCATCTTACCACATATAAAGCAGGGTGATGACGGTTGTTTCTGGGACTTGTTGCCTCCATCTTTCCGGAATCCTTCCTTATGAGGGGCGGTGTTGGTGGCATAAGAAGTGTTGCCCCTGCCTCCCCCACCTTTGCCAAAGTTCTGGGTCTTGTCATTTGGCTTAGCAAAGTCTTTCTTGGAGCTGAAATCGACCAATGCCTCTGCTTCCGTGATGGCAGTGGCAATGTCCTTCACTCCACGTCGCCTTAGCTCCATCTTAGCCCATTATTGTAGGCCATCCATGAAGAAGAAGAGAGACTCCTTGTCTGAGAGCTCAGGGATCTCAAGGGTGAACGATGTGTACTCCTTAACATAGTCTCGGATGGTCCCTGTTTGCTTAAGCCGGCGAAGTCTTCCTATAGCTTCTTCCTCGGCATTCTCAGGGTAGAAGTGCCTCTTAAATTCTTTATGAAAATCTGTCCAAGTATCAATGGAAAGTGTACCTTTGTCGATGTCACCATGTCTACACCTCCACCATAGCATAGCATCATCCACTAGGTAGAGTGTGGTGGTGTTGATCTTTGTTGCCTCGTCCATTTTCCCTTTTGGCGTCAAAGTACCGTTCTATGCCAAATAAGAAGTTCTCCATCTCCTTAGCCACACGTTTCCCCTTGTAGCACTTGGGCTTGGGGACATCGATTTTGGGAGCTCCGACCTCCCAAGTAGTAGTGGCACCATTTGCTACGGCTTACTTACAAATGGCCCAATCGACACACATGTCCTCCATGAATGCTCGAATATTGCCAAGCTCATGATCCATGTAGCTACGTAGGGTGGTTATCTCATCACGAAGAGAGCGTAGCTCCTTGTGTTAGTCTCCATCTAGGGCATTGAGTTGCCCCTTAATTGTATCTTAGAAGTCGACGTCATCGGACTCCAATTCTTCTAAAAGTTGGTGAGTCTCCACTATACGTTCCTGCATGATGGCTATAGTTCCTTCTATGTCATCAATGCGTGTCTCAAGGCTTGGTTGAGTGTCCTTTGCCTTGGTGTTAGTGGGTGGGCGTTGTTTCTCCCTGCCGCGTTCTTGCTCCTCCACGGCTGGGGTGATAGTTGAAGTTATCTCTGTCATACTCTCTTGCAAGTAGGTTGTGATCCCTCACGAACCTCGCTCTGATACCAACTGTCACGGACTTGGTGTTTCCAAGGAACCGTGAGGCCTTAGACACCTCTAAGATGCTTGAGAAGTGATAAGTAAGCCTTTGTGTGTCTCTAGCTTAGTGGACAACTAAAGCTAAGTGAATACGGAAGCTTAGTGTGCAAGAAGAGAAAGCTAGGCAAGAGAGCTTAGAAAACAATTGAACTCAAGAGAACTTGTATTGCTTGAGAACTTGGGTGATTGCTTGGATGATGAGTGTAAGAGCCAAAAATATCAGGCCCACTTGAAGCTATTACACATCAAGCCCAATGGCTAAAAGCCCAGCCCATAAGTGAAATATTCTATGAATAACTTTGGCTTCAAGCCAAAGCCCACTATTTTAAGAAGTGGGAGATTGTAAAAGGCATGTAGATCACGTTCCATAAAATTAGGGACATGATTATAGAGAGTGGAGAGATTGGTTGGACAAAAAGCACACCATATTCGTGTATATATATGAGATCAAAAACATCAATAAAGAAATACTTGAGTGTGTGCAAAAAACTGCATCTACATTTTGGCGCCGTCTGTGGAAAAAATATTTGTTCCTCACATTTTAACCTAATATTTTTATTTTCCCTCTCTACCAATATCTATATATTTATATATCCAATTATATATACAAATATATATGCTGGTGAGGGATTACATATTCCATCCATTGCTTTCAATATCTACAGAATCAATATTTATTTATCTAGTATACACCATTGCTTTCAATATGTAGGCAAAAACTGCCACTGCCCATTTTGGCCAATTAATGCACTGTGCCAGAGGCCCCATACGGAGTATAATCACCAGCACCGCAATACACCTCTTCCACCTCTGGATGTTCCTCTCACGGCCTCCTCCGCCATGATGACTCTCTTTATGAATTCGTCTCCTCGCCTATATTCGACAAGTTCGGACAAAATCGAGAATGAGCGGGAATCATTTTTTACAGGCAACCGGTGGTGTCGCCACTAACTGACGCAGCCGACACAGCTAGTTAGGGCCGCTATGGGTAATATGGCACCGTAGGGCTCGCAAATTCAGCCGCAAGAAGCAAGACTGAAGAGGGGCCTGCCTACCTCTTCAACAAATTCAATGTGGCCACCAACCGCCAATATTGCCACGACCCTGCAACTCGGCCGCATGATAATCAACCTTATCTTATAGATAAGTTTTAATTTCTTTATTATGTTCTATCTTTATCACAAATTAAACTTGAAGACCTGATAACAAGTAAAAAGAATAGTTTTGACGAATGAAATTTTTAGTGGGTAAATCCACCAATTTAGGGATATCTTCTCAATATTTTATTATCTATTCGCTGTGTAAAAGGTTATTTATAATGAGTATCACTAATTCAAGCATATCTTCTCTTTAAATTAATATTTTATTATCGTGGATGGATGGTTAGGGGCCGACTATGAACCTGACCCGAATTGGATTGAATTAATTCGTCTACCATTGGTCTTTGCAGAGGAAAGACAAGCTTGATGATGAATGCTTATAGGGCAAATGGTGTACTTCCAGACGCATTTAAGAGTTGCATTAGCACTCCTGATTATTGCACAACATCAAAGCATATCATGCACATTTGTTTGAATGTAATTTTTGTCCGTACTGAGATGGGTCAATTCTCACATGGTGCAAGACCAGAGCAGATCAAATTGTATAACAATGATCAACAAGATAAAAGATAAGTATTTTTATATTTTATATTTTATATTTATAACAAAAATATTATACTAAAAATTATACTAGTAAAAGACCATTTACCAACTGAAAAGTTTTATTTGAAGGCAAAATGTCCATTCTTATTCCAAAGTGAGTACTGATTTAATTGGGGCCGTTCAAGAAATTTATTTACCCACTATTTACCAACAAAAACAAAAGTATAACGTGATCTACGTGTATACTTAAAATATAATTTTGCTAAATCATAGTGGCAAATTACATCTAACTGCCTAGTACTAAAATCACAGTGGCAAACTACTACCGAGTGCCGATTGCTAAGATAAAAAAGGGCAAGTGGCACAGAAAAGCCAATCGCCAAAAATCAAAGCAAAAGGCATGAAGAAATGTAATCGCCAAGATTAAGACGAGAGGCATGAAGAAAGTTAGTTGTCAAGATTAAAACAAGCAAAATTAATTTCATTTCTTGATTTTTTGCCAAGTACGCAAGAAAAAAAAAGAAATTATGAATATAGGGGCCAAAAGTGAGCCTAAAAAAGTCTTATGATTAAAAATTCTACATACAGGAAAATACTTAGCACGTGTTCGAGCCCAAAAGAAACTATAAGAGAGTCTCAACAAAAGAAGATGATTGGACAATACACATTCAAATCTAACCCATATGTATCGAGATGGGTCAAATCCGAAGGGGCCAGTATAAGAGCCAAAAATATCAGGCTCATTTGAAGCTATTACACGTCAAGTCTAATGGCTAAAAGCCCAGCCCATAAGTAAAATATTCTATGAATAACTTTGGCTTCAAGCCAAAGCCCACTATTTTAAGAAGTGGGAGATTGAAAAAGGCATGTAGATCACGTCCCATAAAATTAGTGACATGATTATAGAGAGTGGAGAGATTGGTTGGCCAAAAAACACACCATATTCGTGTATATATAGGAGATCAAAAACATCAATAAAGAAATACTTGAGTGTGTGCAAAAAACTGCATCTACAGTGAGCAAATGAGCTCCCACCTTTATTTATAGGCCAAGGGCCTTACAAGGAAAAGTGGAGAGATTTCTAGAATCCTCCATGTCTAGCATACTCTAGAATGTTCTATACAATTCTAGTATATTATATATAATTCTATACAAGTCTAGACAACTTTACAATACTCTAAAGAATTCTGGAGAAGTGTGGAGAAATCTAGAATATTCCGGGTGCCAAGTAGGATCCTATGAAGCGTCTGCGTGACGTAACCTTATAATGCGGGACGTGCCATTTTTATTAAATTAAAATTACTAGCTTAATAATATCGTCTCTTCAACATTAATTGCATCATTAGTTAGAAAATTATTTTCAAGAAATAAAATCAAACACATTTTTAGGTTTTGTTCTCTTAAAACTGTTATGTACTAGTTTTTTCAACAAAGAGATTTTTTTTATTGAGGAAAATTAAAAAATAATGTTTGTCATCATTCTCCAAAAGTTAATTTTGAGAATTATTTCTCGAGTTTTAAACAAAGGTAGGTCGTTTTTTTCTCCCTCAACTAGCGCATGCTCTCTTTTTCTCTCCGAAACTCACATACATCTTAAATTTGAGCCTTAAATACTAAAATCAACAATATCTAGGCTTAGATCTTGAATCTAATGCATTCTAAAACATATTTGATTGGTAAAACTTTCATATCATTTGATTTATTTTATTGTAGTCATCTATTAATTTACACACTTTCGGACTTTCTTTGCACCATGTTGTTGTTAAACGTATTACTTCAAATAATAATTATCATTCTTTAATTTAGTAAAAAAAATTAAACTATTAATATTTTAGATTAAAATACGACATAAAATTCGAGATTAGCTCATTATTTAATAACAAATCTAAAATAAATTCGTGATTATAACCCGTACTCTATTCGCATCTTAGGCCCATATCCATTTGACTTTCTTCTCAAATTAAGCTAACTAGAGGCCCAACTATTGTCTCCATTGGTCGGCCTGTCAGGCCCAACTAATCGCTGGGCTTGCACTTGCCACATACAATAATCAAATAAGGACAATTTTGGTATTCCACCAAGTAATATATATATATATATATATATATATACAGATATATATAAAATTATATTATACATATATCCCAACCAGCAAATATAACCTCCCTCTATTCCTCTTTCGTTTCTAGGGCTTCTATATCGACTCACAGAATAGCGATGAGAGCAACTTGTCCATGTAGCTCACCTGCATAATTTCCCGTCCGAATTCAGATCAGGTACCGATCATCTCTTCGTAGCTTTCAATTCATCGCACGCATAAACTGTTGTCCCTCTATTTCAGTTTCAAATCACTGTCAAATACCATTTGGAAATCTCATTCTGCTTTCACCTAGTACAAATACACACACACACACACATATGTATCTATATATACCATGTATGTATTTGTGTATTTGATGTAATTCTGCATTTTTGTAAACCTTATTCTCACTTAAATGGAATGGTTTTAGTTTTTATATATATCACACTCGCTTTGTTTAAGTTTTGTTACCTCCTATGTGAGTGGATTGGGAGTAATTGGGGTCTGAGTAAATATTTTATGGGTGCTCTTAGTTTCCTTATTGGTGGGCAACACTTTGTCAATTCAGTAGTGAATCTGTATATCAACAGAATTAAATTTTGTTTACCGAAATTCACTGTCCGCCATTGGGCGGTCCAAATGCCCACCACCGGCTTTCTGTCTGGTTTTTTGGGTCGTTTCAGTCTTAGTGGTCTCCTGGGAAGATAGTAATGAATGAATGTCCTTTTGGGAAAATGTAGAATAATACACATGCCCATAATTGGGGTTAAGAAAAGGAAAGAGTAAATAAAGACTATTCACCCTCCCTCCACTAGTGTTTCTGAATTTGACATGAATAATAATGGGGCAAAAGCTAAGTGTCCTTTTTTTTTTCCGTCATATGAAAAATTGAAGTATTTGAAGAAATTCAGTGTTGGAATGTGATAGCTTGTGGTCTGTTTAGTTTCAATGAATTTCGTAGTGTTTTAGTTGTCTAATTTTTTTTATTTTCATTTTGTGGAAGATTTCAGATAAGCTATTTAAATAATAAATAATTATTATGAGAGTGTGTTACTCAAAATGTTGCCTGATCAGGGTTTGGTTTGATGAATTTAGTATGTGAGTCCTAGTTGTTGCTGTTGCATTGTAGTTTAACAGATGGCGGCTCCGACTAATGTTGAGCTGGAGGCAGCAAAGTTTCTGCAGAAACTTATTCAGGAATCTAAAGACGAGCCTTCGAAATTGGCTACAAAACTTTGTGTGGTGTGTATAATTTTCCTTATATTCCATGTTGTTACATCTATTTTTTTTTCTTACTTTTGATATGTGTTTAAAGACGTATTCATTCATATTTATCTTATGCTGCATGTATTTCAGATATTGCAGCACATGAAAGCAAGTGGTAAAGAAAATTCAATGCCCTATCACGTGATATCAAAGTGAGGCTATTCCAACTTAATTATATTGCTCATATTTGCTATTTGTTGGAAAGATGTCTGAGAATTTTGTGTTTTCTGTAACCATAATTCTGTTTTTATCTATATTTGTTAGATTCAGTGACATTTGGTTAGATGATAAGATAAGCTGGAGGACTCTATGTAAGAGTCATGTTATAATGGCACGCGAGATCGGGATAGAAACAGACACTCGGAGAAAGGTGGTGTTTGTGTTGATCTCAGACACTTTGTGAACACTTGTGGACGTGCTCATAAATTTTAAATTTCGTTACTTAAGAAATTTTGGTGGCACGTCATCAAGACTTAAATGACCCGTTCTAGACACTCCTGTCATAGGTTCTATATGGTCTGAAACAGCTAATGGAGTAGTGTCCAACAATCTTGAGTAGGTGAAACAATATTAAGACAATTCAAAGTATCAAACCTTTGTTTCTTTAAAAGGAGTTGAGACAGCATCACAAGTTAATCATACAATGATGATTTTATTTGGGACAAAAATGTAATTTAATGACAAGGTAGGAAAAGGTGGTGTACAGTAATCTCTTCAGTCCATCTTCTTCTAAATGACATAACTCTCTATATAGAAAATAAATATTAAGTAAATAATTTTTTTTTTGTTATGATTATGAAGTAATTTATATATATCTGTGTACACACCACAACCATTTTCCAAGTCTACTTTTAGTATTCAACATGCTGGCTTATTGGTGCCCGCATCTTTGTCTGTGCTACATGCATTTTTGCCTACCCTTCAAAGAATTATTTTAGTGATGACGCTGCTTCAGCCTTATCAGGAAAAGTTGTGGTTCTGTGGTGGTTCTTTTAGTTATTTTACCTTTTATAGAATACGTTTGGTTCTTGAGCTGAACTGAAGAATTATTTGAGATAGGTTATGACCCAAATAGCTGGAATTATTTCTGGGTGATGATGATACTTTGTTGTGGTCCAAAATCTTCTTCCAAAGGCCGAGATTAGTTTTGAACACTGTTTTACCCACACAAGCATACTTGCCCTATCTTGGATTTTGTAAAAACAAGAATTCACATATATAAACCTTGGAACTTCCTGTGACATAGATTCTTCTTTATTTTCTTGCAATTAGTATATATAATATCTTTGAAATTCAAGAGGCAGCTTATCTTCTAGGAGCTGCTCAAAGATGCCACAGGTTGGGTTCCCTGCTAAAAGGAAAATGTTCATTCTTTTTTATTTATTTTTTTCATAATTTTTGATCCCGTCCACTTAATTACTCTTGGTTTTATTATGCTATTACCTTATTGGCTGACAGAAACAACTTTTCATTGCTCATTTGATCATAAAAAGAAGTTGGGTTAGGATAGACTTGCCATCTTTGGTGTACAGGCACATCTAATTAACCTAGTGCCGTTTCTTAGATTCAGTATTTGGATGATTTTATGTTTATATTCCTCTAATTTAGTTTTCTCCGTTCAAGGGCCATGGAGACTGTTATAACTCAGCACGGCATTGATATTGAGGCATTAAAGTCATCACGCGTACCTTTGGCTGTTGGAACTCACATGGGGGATTCTTCTTCATCTCAATTTGGAGGTAAATATACATCTAACAAATTGATATCAGTAGTTGCTGGTGGATGATTTTAGGGAAATGCAGGTCTCAATGCATGGCTTGTAGTTGAGTGCTAAGGGAGAAAATAATGCTTATGCAGGCTCTTCCCAGATGCTTGGGGTTGTGATGGATTCTAATGCAAGCTTGACTGATAATGAGATGGCAAAAATTGATACACATGCTTCAAACAGGCCTCCTGTTGGCCCTAGTGGTTCTGGACAAAATATTTATCAAGGATCTGTACCTCATCTGAGTAATAAGTCCTTTGAACATGAAAGTCCATCCAGTTTTGACACAAGGTCTACCAATTCACAATCACAAGAAAGGCGTGATACACCAAATTGGGAGAAAGCGAATCAAAAGGAGAGTAAAAAAGGCAGCAGTAAGAGAAAAAGGGCTGAATCCTCAACAGCAACCCAGCCACATATGGATATTCCCCAGCAACTTGATAGTCACAACCTTAATCCAAGGAAGGGAAAGTTCAACAAAGTTGAACCCCCAGAGAAAGTATTTGGTGAAAGTGGTGATCGTGTTCAGTCCAATATAATTCATTGTGGTGGTCAGATGGAACATGTACCATCAATGTCTAATACCATGACACCAATGATTAGAGCCAAGCAAGAGAGTCAGCATTTGACAGAGAAGTCGTTGGATTCAACAAACATCTCAAATTCTATGTTGTGGGCTACAAATCCAAAATACCCTGAAGATATAGAAGTTTCCTCTGCTCGTAATGCTTTAGGTCTAGTGCAAGGGGGTTCTAAACCTTCGACACATGACATTCATAATTCAAGGGGTATGTGGAATCATAATAAAATGGGATTACCATTTGAAAAATCTCAAGTTTCTAGGTTCTCATCTACTGGTTGTGGAAATATGACAGCAGACGTATTGCTGAAGCAGTCCAACGGACCATCTTCCGTAGCAGGTGAGACTCTTAAGAGTTCTTAATGAATAAAAATAATCGTTCGTTATAGTGTGTTGTAAGACCATGTACTAGTATTTGTATGCCAGAAAATTTGGAGAATTTTCCAAATTCCAAATTTTCCATTGGAGAATTTTCCAAATAAGATCAGGACATAGTCACCATATATGGTTAGTAAAGCTCTGTCTGGAATCGCATGATAATTGGAAACATTAGAGATTTCTAATTTGGTTCCCACTTCAATTTCGGTTCTGAGTTTTCGGACTGAATTTGCAGTGCATTATAAGGGATATCGTACTTGTGTGAGCATATGTGCGGTGCACAAGTGTGGTTGTGGTGTGTTTTTTGATAAAATAAAATGAGGAAAGTGAGTAGACAAACATTGCCTTCTGGAAGTGGTCCTGATTGATAAAAGATCTCACAGTATTATCTAACAAGGTCCTGCTGGAATTTCAGGTGGCGCTGGAAAGGTTCAAGGAGTAATGCCTGGTGCTTCTGGTTCATATTCTACTTCAGAACCAGTGATTTCTGTCCCAATGCATTTCAGCAGTTCTTTGTATGATTCTGAACGTTGGAAGCATGGATCCATGGTAAGTTCAGTATCAAGCACTTCTGATAAAAATGTAGAAGCCCAGTGCTTTTCCGCTAATCGTGGGGAAGGAGCATCCACGACCCTCTCCTCTGGAAATGCCTTGGAGCTTGAAGGCTGTGCTCAGAATACATTAGCAAATGCAAATAAGATACTTCAGGTAGTTCATTTTCCTTCCCTTTACCCCCTCCCCCCCTCCAAGTTAGCATGTGGTTCCTTGTTGCTATAGATTTTATTCATTTGGCAGATCAGTAGTTTCAGGAACAACGTTCTTATCCATCTTTTTTTGCATGTGAATGTTTTTTTATAGGAGTGGTTTATATTGTTTGATAATATAGATTTACTATTTTCTGCTGTGCTGTGGAAAGTTGCATTAGATTGATCTCTTAGTTTTTTGCTTGTTTATTAGTTTTATACCTCCACATATTATAATCAACGCTTTCAAGGATATGTGGCTTCAGAGGTAATAAGATTGTGTCCTTTATTTCCCCTTGCCTTTAATTCTTTCTGTAAGGAACACAAGTTATGGAATTAACGGGCAAAAGGAAAGGGTAAATTCCCTATAAGTCCTACTTTTCTGATCAAAAGACAAATAAGTCCTAATTTTTTTGTCTTCAAACTAATAAGTCGTACTTGTGAGATTTCCTTCCATTTAAATCACTAAATCTTACATTTATACTCTTTCTAAATAGAAGTAAATTTTGTTTATAATAGATTTATTTAAGAATTGATGTATAATGTCTTTTTTTTTAATGATTTTTGGTTACATAAAACTATTGCATTGTGAGTTTAAATAATATTGACTTAATTAGAATTCCATTAAAAAGAATTATGCAAAAAAATTTATTTATCCTTTACGAATCAATAAAATTATATTTTATTTAAATTTTAGAGTTTATTTTGTAAGAGGTCATATGAAAATTTTGAGTTTATATTTTATATCTAATTTAATGAGATTATAACTAATTTAACAAGAGGATACATTTTAGATTTAGTGGTTTAGGACTTGGATGTAATTTTCTTTTAAAAGTAGGACTTATTGGTCCGAAGAAGAAATTTTAGGACTTATTTGTCTTTTGGCTAGCAAAGTACGAGTTGTTAGAAATTTTCCGGAAAAAAAAAATACTGAGATTTTTCCTTGAAACCATGAAAAGGAGATGGACAATGTTACAAGAAGCAACCCAATTGTCTGTATGAATAGAGACCGCCAGCATGGCTCCCCAACTACATGAAGGAGGGTAGGCAACCTTGGCAGACAACAATCTGGTTGCCCCTCTCATGTTGGAGGAATCTGCTTCTTGAATTGCAGAATCCAGACATAGAAAACTCATCTTTTTGTTGACGGAATGCAGATTCTTGCTAACTGATCCCTATGTTTGCAGATTTAGTGGGATGAAGTGATATTAAAAAAGCACTGTGATGGGGAGTTTATCCTCGATATTGTCTACAATTTATATTAAGATGTGTTTATGGGTTATGTTTTATGTTGATTATGAGAAAGTTTCATATGATCGTGTTTCAAATAAGACATGGTCTTGTCCTTTTGTTTTTATTTGTTTAAGGAGTGATCATTTATCTAGTTTGTTCTGCATGTAGTCTTGTTTACAACTTTGTCTTTTGAAGATTCTCTGAGAATTAACTTGCTTTTGGGATATGGTATTTTTTTAACAGGGTGGCTTCCGAAACAATGTTGCTGACTTGAGCATGCTGAGAAGTGCAGCTCCTAGAGATACAGGGAAATCACCAATATCCCAGGCTCCTGCTGCTTCTGGCATGCCTTTCAAGGAACAACATCTAAAACAGCTCAGAGCCCAGTGCCTTGTTTTTTTAGCATTCAGGTATATGGCACTGCCGTTGCATGATTTCCTTCAGTCTTCAAATGATGGAAATCTGTTGGTGTGAAATTCTTTGGTTCAATCACATTGTTTAACCAGTGTTATATGTCCAGGAATGGTGTGATGCCAAAGAAATTGCATCTCGATATTGCACTTGGAAATTTCTTTCCTAAAGAAGGTAAATGTTGGTTGATAGTTGATGCCAAAGGACTCATCTTGAAATTGCACTTGGACATTCACCACGAAAAAAAAGCACCTGGAAGATACTATAAAGCATGGATTCTTCTATAATGGGAGTGCTGTCCATGTTGTTTGTGTATTAAATATTGTTACTCCATGAGTACTCGTGAATACGTGCTTTCTACCTATACTCCAGAATATCTTTTTCATTTCTTTTCAACGTGTATTTAATATTTTCAAACACTTCTCAATATGGACATTAAAAAAACTTTTTTTTGTAATATAAACTAGAAGAAACCGTTCAAGAAGTTCCAATGCTTAAAGATTCCTAGAGAAGAAATAATTGAGGTACAATGAGGTTATATTATGATTAGTATCATCCAAAGTCTATGTCCATGCAACTTAATTGTGAAGCTGTTTTATATGATTTTGAATAAAGTAGGCCAAATATATTGAATAGCTGTCAGCTTTGACAGAAAAAAACTATTTTTTTGTCTACTATTTATTCTTATTTTCACAAGGGAACATTAATATGGAAAATAGACAATAGTAGATGTATTTACTAAACATTACAAAGAATCAGTATTTTAAATTTATACCTAGATACTTCTATTTTTCATACATCTATACAGTGCACTTAAATTTGTAGCCACGATGTCCTTATCTATCTATCGCCGGCCCCGGTTGCCGATACAGTTACCGTGCTTACCAGCTCTTACCATTGCTGCCTATATCTCATGTCACATTTATGCTCATTAAGTTTATCTATAATGCATACGTCAAAGAATATAACTACCTACTGATATTCCATGATAAGTTTTTGTTAATTTACTGGGTGAATAACAGATGCTGCAGATGAGCATCGCAAAGAGCTTGTTGACCAAAAAGGAAAAGAGCAATCTATCAATGACTCAAGCAGCATTGCTGAAGTCGCAGTGCCACTTGGAAGACCAAATAATGCAAGGGAAGCTGAAAGAATCCTCCAAGGTCCCTCATCTACTGGAAATCTCAGGGAGGTGAACTCCTCTACAAAAGAAGCAGATATCTCTAGCATGATGGAGGACAGAAGTTCTGATATGTCTGAGCAAGCAGAAGAAAGGAGGCATATTTTAGCTACAAAAAGACATCCTGAGGCTCAAAGACTGACCCAGGAAATGGCAGATTCACAAGCATTTTTACTGAAGGGATCACAACCAGATTCAATAAATGTAAGGGATTTAGCTGTTAATAATCATGAGGGTGGTTTGGAGAATGGTTGTCAACAAGTGGGAATTTCAAATCCATCTTTGTCTGTTATGGGCATAAGTAAGCAGATGAAGCCCGAGATGGTTAGCTGGACTGGAGTTGGCAACCCTAATGAGGCTAAGGGATCGCTAGCTGACCCCGGTGCGCATGAGTCAGGGTCAAGAGATGGTGTTTCAAACCAATGTCAAAGTCTTAATGATCGTAATGTTCAAGGAAATCGGCATGCCGAAGGTCAGTTGCCTAATTCTTCATTAAGGGAACAATGGAAGCCCATCTCGAGAATGGACGGTGAACATCACACTTTAACTGTAAAGGATCCTAATTTTTTGTCGAAGCATGCGACTGATGGTGAAACTAACCTTCTAACCTGAATTATATTTTTTCCAGTGTCTTGTTGTGATGCTCATGCTGCTTGTTACTTTTTATGTTCCAGATGATCCAAAGTTTTCCGAGAGAGAGAAAAATGGTATTTCAGATGGATGCAAAACCGTTCCTTTTGACAACACAATGAGAAATGGCACTCCTTTTTCAGACCTGGAAACAGATCAAGAAGAAGAAGATCTTTCAGTGTCTGCTGATCCACCTCCATCTCCAAAGTATACCACATCAGAGAAGTGGATAATGGATCAGCAGAAAAGGAAACTTCTTACAGAGCAAAACTGGACACTGAAGCAGCAAAAAACAGATCAAAGAATTGCCGTTTGTTCTGAAAAGTTAAAGGTTTGTTGTCATTGTGAAATTTGTTGAAATTAAATATGCAGGCATGGTATTTGTCCCATCTCTCTCGGCTGATTTCTATTAGTATTTATTTTAGTTCCCCTTTTGGCTGGCGGGCTGGCATGGGGAGTATAAAATGCTTAACTCTTCTATTTGGCTTTAGCAAGTATGAATTTGTTGTATTACCTGTAATGTTGAACCATTAATCATGGAAATAGTAGGATAATTCAGTCTTCACAAAAAGAAGTACAAATTCAATGTCAGGAGACGTGAAAATAAAAGGCAATGCAATGATTTTGATGGGGATCCATTTCTGCTATTAATGATGGGGATTGTTTACTTCTTGATTGATTCTGAATAGGTGGAAGGTCATTGGTAGTAGAAAATTTATAAATTGACTAACACAAAAATATTTCAACATCTTCAGATTTTCAGGATGATGCCTTGGAATTTTTAATTCCTCTATTTTTGGTTCAAAATGATAGAATACTTTATTTTCTATCTCTTGTTACTTGAAATTTTGATTGGTAATTTCATCTTGAATTACTATGACCCTGTTTAATTGAGGCCTTAAGTTGAAAAAGGAAATGATATACAATACTATCTTATTTAGGATATAAAATGTGTCATGGTGGTTTAGATGAGTGAAATATATGGATACACAGTTAGTTTGTGTTTTTTTTTACACAACAAATCATTACACTAAAACTAGTTCCTACCAATTTTGTTACTGAAACTGTAAATGTCTATCAAAATGTCCAAAAAGAACTGCCTTCCAAATAGTGGAATGGAAACAATTCCACTCAGTCATACATCTCTACTAGAACCATATTACCTTAAGTTTGGAGTTGATTAACAATTTTGATCTTGTTTCATTAAGTCTCTCTTCATCAGTGGTGGATCCTGTTTGAAAAAGAGACCGAAATTTTAAGTCACACCAGTAATATTCAGTTGAGATGAGTAGGATGATAACAAAGTAGGCAGCGGCAGCACAATTTCAGCAGCATACACATAATGATACGGTAGGGCTAGCACAATTATTGTAAGAGGTCTCCCCGACGCTAGAAGCAGAGGCGCATAATAGGTTGATATGAACATCATGAGCTGTCCCATCATAAAACCAGTTGCTTCTGACCTTCTCCTTCTTTCATAGCCTGTGAGTATTTTAGAGAGTTGTCTCGCGTCCCTAGGTATTCTCTTCGAGAGCATCTTTAGTGACCTGATTTTTACCTTTCTTAATTTTTGGTCTTTATGCTTTCTATATTGTCCGTACCATACTTTGTCTGCCCAGAAGACTTGATAGTAAACCAAATCATATGTGAGCTCAAAGTTTTACACTGATTAGGTGCTCTTGGAGATGGTAGGGATTTGTGAAACTAATTCGAATCAGGAAAGGGTTATATTCTGTGAGTATTTGTTGGGATCTAGTCTTGTTAGTAAATTAGTTTGAGACTGCAGTTTTCTTCGCGTGATTCTCTTTACTTCTTAGTTCTCATGTAGTAACTTGTATTTTTTATGGGTGATATAGAGGACCGTTAAATATTTGCCAATCCTTGATCCTGAGATTGCCTTGATTCAGAAACTATTTGATTTAATTTTATAATTTCTGGAGGAAGTGCAGAGGGAAATCTTTGTGGACGACCTTAATTTTGAAGGCAACTATACTGTCAACTATGTCTCTTTTATTATAGTAGAACCAGAAAGACTGCACATCGATGACTATACTGCTGTTGGCAAAATATCTATATTGAACATCTAATTGCAAAACTATGCACAAGCAAGGGCCATGTTATTATGTGTGAGAAAAAGGTGCATTAGTTTCCTGGCCGGTTAATATATTTGCTTCCACTAAATTTATATTGGTTATAAATTTGTTTATTAATTGTAATTAGCTGATGAAGGTTAACAAATACAATTATAAAGATATATATATATATATATATATATATATGTATATGTATATGTATATTTATCGCAGTAAAGCTGGTAAGACTATCTTGAACTGTCAAAATATCTCTTTTCAAACAAGTGGTAAAGTTTATCCAGGCAAAGACCATATGAGTGTGTGAGGGAAGGGTTCATTATTTTCCTTATTGATTTCCACATTTTTCTGCCCATCTATGTTGCTTTTAATTAACTTATTCATATTGAATGGAGGCTGCAAGGCACATGTTTAAATGATTGGTAGATAGATGGATTTGCATACTAACTAGTTCCTGGTACTTCTTAATTTTGATTTGGTTAAAATTTATGTTTTTAGTGACTTTACTACCATTAGTTGTGCATTTATGGAACCTTTTTTATTTGTTCTTTGATTCCATTGCTTATTTGTCGGAATGAACATTTAAGAAACTGCATGCCTTGTGGAGTTAATACTGTCATGTTTATTTGCATCTTATTACACTATGGTTTGCTTTTTAACACTTTTTGTGCAGGAAACTGTGAGCTCATTCGAAGATATCTCTGCAAAAACCAAAAGTGTCATTGAATTGAAAAAGCTTCAGCTATTGGAGCTTCAACGCCGTCTTCGGAGGTTAATCATCTTTTTAGTTTTACCTGAAGTTGACACAGTTCTAGTCTTTCTATTAGTTCCCTTAGTTAAATTATGAATAATAACTTCTCAATACAAGTTTATTCAGCTGGTAGAGTTGATTTCCTCGTTAAGTGTTTTTGAGAACACATTTGTAATATCACTTAAATAGTAAGGGTCAAAAATTCAATTAACGAGGGCCTGACTTATTTTTTTTTTTGATAAGTAAGTAATTTATAAAAAACGCATTCAAAAGGGGAATGCATCCCAAATACAACGACCCCTAGGGGCCAAGAGAACCCATAAACTCAATTTTCTCATCTAAAGAGCTACAATTGCGCCCTTCCACCCAACTAAAAAGACAGAAAATAAAAACATCTTTTAAAACCCTCGCAGGGGACTCAACACTCTCAAAGCAACGCCTATTGCGTTCCATCCATATCGTCCACCAAAGGCAAAGAGGAGCCACCCTCCAGTAAAGACGTACGTGTGAGCCAATCGACACGCTCCTCCAAGAAAGCAAAACATCCCGGACCGAGGCAGGCATCACCCAATGAACACCAAATAAACATAACAGAAAACACCAGCAGTCATAGACAAAAGGACAATGCAAAAGAAGATGATCAATGGATTCCCCATCTTGCTTGCACGAAAAACACCGATTGACTAAAAACATGCCACGTCGTCGCAACCTATCCAAAGTTAGAATCCGATCCCATGCCGCCGACCATGTGAAGAAAGCGACCTTGAGAGGGGCCTTCGAACGCCAGACCGCCTTCCAAGGGAAAGGGTCGTTCGTCCTTGGCAAGAGACAATGGAAAAAGGAAGAGACTGTAAAGAGTCGTGAAGTAGTCACCTTCCAAACCAATGCATCCGGTCCACCACATATAGTTAGTGAGTATAATAACTCCAAGAACACAGAAACCTCCTCCAACTCCCAGTCCTGAAAGTGCCGCACAAAACTGACATCCCACACTAACGTCCCGGTATCAAGATGATAACAGTTGGCTACTGAAGCATGACGATCCCGAGTGATCCTATAAAGCTGAGGAAACGAGGACTCCAAAGAACCCGCACCACACCACCAATCCGACTAAAAACAAATACCACGACCATCCCCTGGTGAATGAGGCAAAAAAGTCCCATCCCTCTCGGATGTCCTTCCACACCCCCACACCTCGCCGACACCTAACCTCCTCAGAACACCAACCGCCTCTAATCACGCCATGACGACAAGCAATCACCCTCCTGACTTATTGCTAAGGAGAGATTACGCTCAGTGGTAACGGTTTTGAAATGTTATTCAGAGTGGACCCCTAGAATATGGAATAATCTTTCCTCCTCCATTATAGCCCCTGTATGTCATGCTCCTAAATTTTAGTGAGAAGCCTGTACTCACCTTCCATGGAAATCCTCTGTACAGGTTTGGAACCATAGATGCCACTTTTCATGAAAATTGTTAAAGAGGTCTTGTTCCACTTTAGATCCAAATGGGAAAGTGATATGAGTTGGGTTGGGTGTTAGCCTCACCTAATAGCTTAAGCTTTTGGGTCAGATCGCGAAACACACTGCCCCTTACAATTGGTATTAGAGCCAGACCTAGTTTTTGAATTGGTGTTGAACTAAGCGCCAGCTTGGGTGCCACCAACCTGGAGGCGCCCGGGTCCAGCTCGAGTAGGTAGGGTGGGCCAACCGCCCACAACAATGCATTTCAAGTTCGCATGGAGGAGAATGTTAAAGGGGTCTTGTCCCACATCTGGTTTAGATGGGGAAGGGATTGGGTATATATGGGTTGTGTGTTATTCCCGCCTAATAACTTAAGCTTTTGAATTGGATTGTGAAGCACCCGGCCTGTTACAGAAAACCTCTACTCAAGGCTGATACCATACTCATAATTAGCATTGTCAATGCTATTGCTCAGAGATAAAGAGGAGATGGATAGATGAACAATTAAAGATCTAATCACATATTAAAACCCGTATCTCCACATATATATTAAAATGGCTCTCTGTATTCATAGCTACATATATATTCCGCTGCTTTATCTCTTGTTGGTTATTGCTGCAGTTGTAGCAGAATATAGAGCGAATTTATATCTGTGTATGGAGATAAAATGTACCTATTTGTGAGTCAACTTGGACGTACTGTTGTGCAAATTTTAGTGACTCTTTCCTCCCGTTATTTTTCCGGTAAGTGGTTTATTTCAGGAACAGTAGGACATGTGAGATCTTTAGCTAGGGTTCTGGAGGCATAACCTCGGCGTCTTGAATGTATCTTCTTTTGTGCGGGCGCATGAAAATTTGGTGTTGATTGTGTTATGGCCATTGGTGAGTGATGTAACAATGAAGCTTGAAAAAGGGAGAGTTCTCTTGCTTGGGGTGCTGAAGTGGTTTGAAGTTCCTTGTGTTCTAATATTACACTCTGGTAACGGTTCGAGATTGGATGAGTTGGAAGAAATGTTATAAAATTCGACAGGCTTTGGAGCTTATTAATGATCTTACGTTGTAAAGTAAGATTTAGGCTTTGAGTTTTATGATTTCCAGGAAGGCAAATAATGTTTTATTTGATTTTGAGGTTAAATTTGGAATCAAATAGTTTTCAGATATCAGCTGTTTGTAGATTCCACAGTTAAAGTTTCAGTACTTAAATTTCAGCTCTTTGAAATATGTTAATTTTTTCAGTTTTATTTATTTTGTAATCTGACTATATAATTATTTTTGGCAGTGATGTTCTCAATGATTATTTCAAGCCAATAACGGCTGAGATGGATCGCTTGAAATCAATCAAGAAACATAGAATAGGTAGGAGATCAAAACAACTTGAACGGTTTGAGCAGAAGATGAAGGAAGAACGACAAAAGAGGATTCGTGAAAGGCAAAAGGAGTTCTTCAGTGAGATAGAAATTCACAAGTATGTACTCTTCAATTTTAACACCGTCTCGTATCTCCTTTCTCATACAGTTTGTCAATATTTATTTAAGATTCTCAATGCATTGGTTTTATGAAAAGTCTACTAATGTGATTCTATTTAATAACCTAAACTTCAGGGAAAGGCTGGATGATGTATTTAAGATTAAGAGAGAACGCTGGAAAGGTTTTAATAAATATGTAAGGGAGTTCCATAAAAGGAAGGAACGTATACATCGTGAGAAGATTGATAGAATCCAGCGAGAGAAGATTAATCTGTTAAAAATCAATGATGTGGAGGGGTACCTTCGAATGGTTCAGGTCTGTCTGGATTACTAATTTTTCCTGGATTAATGGTCCATTCTACCTGTGTTATCTTTCCTTAGTATTATTGATAATTTTATAGGATGCAAAGTCGGACCGTGTTAAACAACTTTTGAAAGAGACTGAGAAATATCTTCAAAAGCTAGGGTCCAAACTACAGGAAGCAAAATCCATTT
This sequence comes from Cornus suecica, assembly GCA_963922005.1. Classification (NCBI taxonomy): domain Eukaryota; kingdom Viridiplantae; phylum Streptophyta; class Magnoliopsida; order Cornales; family Cornaceae; genus Cornus; species Cornus suecica. The sequence continues at coordinate 17,341,062 of OY998244.1, forward strand.
CTAGACAATTTGAAACTGATATGGATGAGAATCGAACTGCAAGTGATTTTGAGAAGAATGAGTTTTCCCTTGAGAATGAGGACGAAACTGATCAGGCAAAGGCAAGTTCTCTCTGTGCCCTCTCTGGATTTCATTGTGATTTTCTTGCTCAACATCTTATTATATTTTAAATCTGTTTTGCAGCATTATATGGAAAGCAATGAAAAGTACTATCTAATGGCCCATAGGTATCAATGACACTTCCTTTCCTTCTCCTGATTATTAATTCTCATATTCTTTGCTGCTCAATATTGGATAGTTTTACTTAAGAGATTGGGGTGTGGCTTAAGCAGGCCATGGCCTCTCCTCTAGTCTTATTATCCTTTTAAGAGTTTGCTGTTATGGCAGTTAATAATTCCATATTGTATCTGGCAAAATAAAATTTGGATTTCCCGAGGTTTCTCATGTCATAACATTTTTGAATTTATTCTATTGGCAAATATTTGATTGTTGGTGTTGTTTTTTATTTTTTGCAGTATAAAAGAGAGCATTGCAGAGCAGCCAACTTGTCTTGTGGGAGGAAAGTTGAGAGAGTGAGTGGAATAGGCATTTTTTTTTTGTCGCTAAATATACTCCTCCTCTTACCCCCAATGAAAGAATTAGACATTTTTCTTAGTTTTTCCTTTTCCTTTTATAGTTTCACAGTATAAAATTGCAGTGTAGATTTAGGGATAAAGCTTTTCAGTAATTGTAATATATGAAATGTGAATTTAGATTTAGGGATGAAACCTTTTTTTAATTTTAACTTTAAAAAATATGAATGCAGATTTAGGGATAGAGATTTTGTTTTGTCATGGTCTGTTCTGAGCCTGTATCTAACCATAGTTTGACATTCAGGTATCAAATGAATGGACTGCGGTGGTTGCTTTCTTTGTATAATAACCATTTAAATGGAATTCTGGCTGATGAAATGGGCCTGGGTAAAACTGTTCAGGTATATATCGGTTGATAAACCGACCATGGGTCTCTTTATAGTTCTCTTGTGGTGCAAACTTTCTGATACAATGCCTTTTGCAGGTTATTTCTCTAATTTGTTACCTAATGGAAACGAAAAATGACAGAGGACCTTTTCTAGTGGTTGTACCATCCTCTGTTTTACCTGGGTGGGAGTCAGAAATTAACTTCTGGGCCCCCAGTATAAACAGAATTGTCTACTCAGGCCCTCCAGAGGAGCGACGAAAGCTATTCAAGTATTGGCATTTTACTTTTGTCAGCTTCTCTTATCTTAATATTATTTTTTCTCTCAAATCATCTGAATGCCCGATTTCATGTTTGTTAATGAAGGGAAAGAATAGTTCCACAGAAGTTCAATGTTCTCCTGACGACATACGAGTATTTAATGAACAAACATGATAGGCCGAAACTGAGCAAAATACACTGGCATTACATTATTATTGATGAAGGCCATCGCATAAAAAATGCTTCTTGCAAGTTGAATGCTGACTTAAAGCACTATCAAAGCTCTCACAGATTGCTTTTGACTGGAACGCCCTTGCAGGTCTCAAAATTTCTCTGCCTGGTTTCTGAATTGTTTGCCATTTCTTGTGTTTGGGAAATGAATTTTTATGTGCCGGCTTGTTCATTTCCACTTCATTTCCTTCCCTCTTTACTTGTTTGGCTCGATGTGGTTCATTGACATTATTTCTCTTCTTTTTGACATAGAACAATCTCGAGGAATTATGGGCACTGCTCAACTTTTTGTTGCCCAATATTTTTAACTCATCAGAGGATTTTTCTCAATGGTTCAACAAACCATTTGACAAGGGTGGTGATAATTCAGCTGATCAAGTAAGTTGTGTAACAATCCTGTTCATTTTTCTATTTCAAGCATATTATTTTTGAAAATTCTGAACATTATCTTTAATGCTTACCATGACTAGGCCTTACTATCTGAAGAGGAGAATCTTCTGATTATAAACCGTCTTCACCAAGTCCTGCGACCATTTGTACTTCGAAGACTGAAGCACAAGGTCCTTAATATTACAATTATGTGTTATCATTGAAAGTTGCTTCTGTGGTTTACTAACATATTGAACTTGCCATCATCATCATCATCATCATTTTTGCCTTATTACCATGTGAATGAGGTCGGCTGCAAGAATTCTGTTTCCATTCTCTCTATTACCTGCCACATTAGCTGCTATATTTTACTTTTCAAATCGATTCTATGTTTGTTATCTATATACATGCTTGTATATCACCTGCTGCCACTGGCCTATAAGTCGGGTTTTTAGTTTTGAGATTTGAAATTATGTGATTTTCTGAGTGAGAATACTGAAGACGGCACTGAGGTAATATTCAGTTGTGAACAGGTGCCTAATTTATTCAGTACAAGAATATTAAAATGGCAAAAAGGATGACAAAAATAACGATTGAAGACCTAACATCCCCTTCAATTTCGCGATGTGACTATGAGAAGCAATAGAGTTTGTCAATAACTGAACGAAAAATGCGTAATAATAGCTTGTAGTCCAGCTACAAGTATGCCGACGGGGACGTCGGGCCTCCTAGGAAGGGATGGATTGTGGCGACCTATGTGGGCGGGTGCAAGTGGCACTGGTAGGCTACCACATTGGGCAAGCTACAGGTGCACAATCCCACATCGCCGGGGTAAGGAAAGACTACGTGCTATATGTGAGTTTCATATTCTTCTATAACACGACACGTTTTAAAAATCGTGATGGCTGGGAACCCCAGAACTCAACAGTTAAGTGTGTTTGAGGTGGAGTAGTACCAGGATGAATGACCCCCTGGGAAGTCTCTGATTTGGATGAGCCAAAAACAGATAATATTGTGTCTGGATTGGGAGGGGGCTGTTACACTTTCAGTGAAAGAGTTTTGAAGAAGATATCTGCTATCTGATCCTAAAAGTGATAGACTGCAATTGCAAAGTATTCTGATGGAGATGATGGCGTACAAAATGACAATCAATCTTGATGTGCTTTGTTGTGGAATACATCTTTATGAGCAATCTGGGTGACACTAATATTATCACCAAAATAGGGGTGGCGATAGATTAGGAAACCCCCATCTCACTAAGGAGCCATTTCGGCGTCCTGAAATAGAAATATGGGCTTCAAATTAGGGATCAACGCAACAAATCCTGCAGATGGTTACCTTGAAAATTTTCACTTGATGATGACATGGCATGAGTGATGATGTGGCACTGTTGAAGCTAATTTGGCAGAGACTGTACTGACCTTTGTCTCTAGTATTATAGTAGAATAAGAGAGAGTAGAGTAATAATCTTCTGAATGGAACAGTGTATACAAGAGAACATTTTATTTATTTATTTTCTTTGATAAGTAATATACAAGAGAACATGATGTGTATATATATGACAGTAGTGGATAGCAGGCCAACATTGTACATGGTAACTAAGGTAGGTGGAGTAGATGTGAATGTTACGGGAACCCTTTATTTAATATCAACTAACATAAGTGTGACGGCTACTGAAATCATAACCCTGATATACACTAACAGAAAATGCAAGCTACTAAAAAAATTGTACCTTCTTTTAACAACCTGAGTATTACATTACTGAATTTTGTGCCTTTAGGGGAAAAGGAAAAAAAGTGCTGCAGTAGTCTAAGAAATAAGAATATTATTCCACCAATACTTGTTAGGTAATATTTTTTTCGATTCTTAATTCAGTTTAGATGACTAATTGCATCTGGCTGGCAAGTTTGATTCCTGATATCACAGTCTCCCCAAAGACTTTGTAGAAGGATATGTGTATATATATATATATTATATTATATTTTTCCCTTTTGGTACTTTTTTGGATTAACAGATAGTAAGAGAAATCATTCAGAAGGGGAACGGATTCCCTCAAAAGCTACACATGCCAATATACTTCAAATTTTGCTTGAAAGCTAGTACTATCTATTATTATTTTTGCATTAAACTTGGAAGCTATTCTAAATTATTGTTGTTCTTGCATCCTCTAATGCTTTTAATAGGTTGAAAATCAATTGCCTGAAAAAATTGAAAGACTGGTAAGATGCGAGGCTTCTGCGTATCAGAAGCTTTTGATGAAGAGGGTTGAAGACAATCTTGGTGCTATTGGAACTTCAAAGGTTCATTCTATTTTATTGTGCAATTTATTCAAAGTTTTACATACCTACATATTGTTATTCACTCACATTAACTAGTGCATGGAAACACATACCTAAATACATGTATATATTGTTACCCGTGTACACTGACTTTAAACTTGGTATTTTATTAGGCTCGGTCAGTGCACAACTCTGTTATGGAGCTACGTAATATATGCAATCATCCTTATCTCAGCCAGATTCATGTGGAGGAGGCATGTTCTGTCTCTGTTCATTTATTCTTCTGCTTGGTTCTTTGGAAATTTGAGGGTTCTGAAGGAAAGTAAATGCATCATGCTTGTGGAGCATTTTCCTTTCCTATCCTTGGCTCTTTTGGATATCAATCAGAGATCTCAAAACTACTGTTTTCTTTCGTAGAAGTTCCCAAATTAATATTCTCTTAAAGTGAACTCAACTTTGATGTCCTTTTGTAGGTTCATAATTATATTCCCAAGCATTATCTGCCTAATATTGTGAGGCTTTGTGGGAAGCTGGAGATGTTAGATCGTTTGCTTCCCAAGCTACAGGCAACAGGTCATCGGGTATGAAACTTGTACCTGTTTCTGGGTATACCACAATTTTACGGACATATATTCAATGTTTTGTGCATGCATGAGGATGATACGATGTATGCAATATAGTAAAGTGTAAAGGCATCTGGCAGTTAATTGGTTATGGATCGAATTTCATAAACAAGTGGTTTGTGACGGAAGTTTTTTGTCCCTGCACAAGTGTCTTCTATTCCTATTTTTTCATTCCTTAAGTTTCAGTTTTTATTACCTTATTTATGATTCTTAGTGCTTGTTTGGTAAACGGTGTGGAGTTGGTTTTTGGTTTTGGTTTGGTTGGAGTTGGGTTGGTTGGAGTTGGTGTGGTTTTATTTTGGTTACAAACCATGTTTGGTGCAGATGGTTTTGGTGTGAGAAAAAGTGATGTTGAAAAACCAAACCATGTTTGGTAGAGTTGGTATGGGTTGAAATTCTGAATATTAATATATTAATAAATATTAATATTAATATATGGGTTTCACATTTTATTTATTAATAAATATTAATATTAATATATTAAAATATATTAATATATTAATATTATAATATATTAATATATTTAATTTTTCGAAATATTTAATTTTTCAAAATTTATTAATATCAAAAATGAATTTGCTACAGTGTTATTACCAAAACCAAAACCATGAACCATCAAAAAAGATGGTTCCAAATTTTCCAAAATTCCTTCACAAAGTTGGCTCCATGGAGTTGCTATAGTGTTGGTACCAAATTTCCACTCCATTTACCAAACATGGTTTGGTGCCATTTTTTCAAACCAAACCCAAAATTTTGGCTCCATTCCATTAGCCAAACAAGCACTTAATGTTGAATGTTTATTGTCCATGTGTCTTCCAACAGAATGACATTTTCCAAACGTCATAGACTTTATTTATGACTCTCTGGGTATTTGAATTATTCAATTCCATTTTGTGAGGTTCTGTAAATGGTTTCACTTAAATTTTTTACCTATTAGCAGTTGTTTTGCATGCGAAGCATTTCTAAGCATTGATGTACTCTGTTCTCATATTCAAGTACTTTTTCTGACAATTAATTATGATAAATTTTTGGGAAAGTTACAATTATGGATCTAACATCTTTCTTTGAGTTGGTCCTTTAGAGATTGACGGTACAGTATGGAACTTGTTATTTTACAGGTTCTTTTTTTCTCTACGATGACTAGACTGCTTGATGTTATGGAGGATTATCTTTACTGGAAACAGTACCGATACCTTCGCTTGGATGGACATACATGTGGTGGTGACCGTGGAGCCTTAATTGATCAATTTAATCGGCCGGGTTCTCCTTTTTTTATATTTCTGCTCAGGTAATAAACTTTTCCAGCTTTAGTCGATAAATTTATTATTTGAAGTAGAATTGCAAATTTTGTGGTTTTTCCTTCTAGAGGTAGTGAACTTGGCAATTACTGACACCTGTGGGGGACTATATCCGTTAGTGTCTGGACTTGTGAGAGAATATGCAGGTTCTGCAGTAGCTAGTTCAGGCACTTGTTACCTTTTCGGTTTTGTGCTTTGTACTTGCTTATGCAATCCTGTCATTGGGATAGGAGAGAATTTGACTTCATGGAAGCCTCACAGAGAGGTCATTGCTCTCAGTGGGTTCGAGGCATACGACTGCTGTTATAAGTCTGTGGTTTAGTCACATATAATTACCTTCCTGTAATCCTAGAGCTGGTGATGACATTCTGGGACTTTCTAATTCTATCGAGAAACAAAGTTGTATGGCGCTCAGTGGCCCTCTGAACCATCTGGCATTAGGTGGTATGTCAGGATGAGAGAATCATCTCCATTTGTGTTTTAGGTTATGTCTGGATTGGTTTTTCACTACTTAGGAGTGACAATGGTATGCTAGATTTGGCACTTAGGTAAAAGGAGATGGCACTTGTATTAAATCAGAGTCAAAAACCTGTTCCCTTATTTTTTATTTTTTTTATTATTAATTTTATTCGTTATTTGTGTCTTTGCTCAAGTGGTGTGCGTATGAGCGTGTATACCTTAACAAGTGAATGTGTATCTGTTGAATTTATTCCTGGAGGTCTGACCTTTTATGTGGTGTTAGCATTCGGGCTGGAGGCGTTGGAGTGAATCTTCAAGCTGCTGATACCGTAATCATATTTGACACAGATTGGAATCCGCAGGTGAATATAAATTACTGTTATTTGAAGAATCGTCTATCAAGTCAAAACATTAACTTTCTAATTCTGGATTTATATTTTTCTCCGCCTGTGTGCTGTAATCATTGTATACGGATGTCAGGTTGATCTGCAAGCACAGGCAAGAGCTCACAGGATTGGCCAAAAAAAGGAGGTGCTTGTTCTTCGTTTAGAAACGGTGAGTAGTCTTGGGGTTTGACTCTTGGATTTATTTATAAGAAACTGGTTTTCAACCAAAACACCTGGTGGATATCCAGTCATCCAACGAGAACATTGTATAGGTTCTCTGTTGATCTGCTATTCTATATTTGCCAAAGAGAGTTATCCTTCATATCACTCAATTTTTCGTATTCCTCTTTTTTATAATTCCATGTTAACTAATTAAATGATTATGTTGTTTTTTTCAAAATTTGAAATTATATGCATGATTTTGGTATACAAAGTAAATTGCATCGACTCTTCTTGATAGTTCGAACTTTTTTCCGAATCGGGGAGGCTAAGTACCTTTTCATAGGTATTAATATCAGATGAGTAGATAGTAGCTTCTCAAGGCCTAGTTGAAAGCTTTGTTTGTCAAGGGTCTTTTTGGTTAGGTTTCGAATCATTTGGCAAATTTGGTAGGGAGAAAGTCTGGGGCTAAGAAGAGCTTTGCTTATGTGGTTAGTTTGATAGAAAGAGTGAACACCCCCCCCCCCCCATACTGGGTTCTAACAAACGGTGTCATTACATATAGTTGAGGACATCCATTTGGCTGCTAAGCCAGCATGTTGTGTGACGACCTTTGTTAAAGTCTACAAAAGACTTGTATTTTTTAGAATATACCTCCCAAACTTAGTAGACTTACATTCTTCTTTGTGTTTTTTGTAGTTCCAAATTGGGAATCTTATTGCATACTTTGTCCATGCACATCTCCTGCTTTGTTTCATCATTCATCTTTCAAGTTAGAGTTTAGAATGATGGAAACTCTATACATCCATAGATACAAGATACATTGATCATTTTATTGCGAATTTTGGATGGAGTATTGATGAAGAATTTAGAGTTCGGAATCAGCTTGGATGAAGTGCATAAATATATCAAATTTTTATCTAATGTGTTCATCAGTATTCACAATTTACGGTTCAATCTTCGTTGAGCTGGATTTTGACAGATAAAGTATCACTTAGATAAGACAAATTTTGTTGGGAATCTATTGCATCCTGTGTCCATGCACATCTCCTGCCTTGTTTCATCGTTCATCTTTCAAATTAGAGTTTGGAATGATGGAAACTCTATACATTCTATAGATACAAGGTACATTGATCATCTTATTGCGAAATTTGGATGGAGTATTGATGAGGAATTTCGAGTTCGGAATTAGCTTGGATGAAATGCAGAAATATATCCATTTTTCATCCAGTGGGTTGATCAGTATTCACAATTCACAGTTCAATCATCGTTGAACTGGATTTTGGCGGATAAAGTAACACTTAGATAAGACAAAGCATGCCGAAAACCCCTCTCCAGTATTTTAAGATGTATAGTTTTGTGACTACTTGAATTACGTGGCACAAGAAATATGAAATCTTTGAATGCTTAATCTACTTAATTGTGCTGTGTGTATTTGAACTTCTCTGTTGATTTTCTTGATTTATAAATCCGCAGAATCTTTCAGTTCCTTGTAAGTTGTGATGTAATTATTCTGAACCTGTGTTTTCTGAAACATCTTGAACTAATGAAACAAGGTCAAAACTGTTGAGGAACAAGTTAGAGCCTCAGCTGAGCATAAACTGGGAGTTGCTAATCAGAGCATCACTGCTGGTTTCTTTGACAACAACACAAGGTAAATTGGAATAGTTCAGCTAAAGTTTGGTGATGACCAATCAGTTTGAAGTTCCCTTGGATTCTGCTGAATAAATTTCCTGGAATGTGATAACAGTGCCGAAGATCGAAGAGAATACTTAGAGTCCCTCCTACGTGAATGTAAGAAAGAGGAAGCTGCCCCTGTTTTAGATGATGATTCGCTAAATTATCTTATAGCCCGAAGGTAAATATGTTTCTAAATTTAATTAATTTGTTTGCCTTTGATAGGGATAGTAAGTTGCACTGTATAACTGACTGACTCTGAGAATACACAAGCCATTATTCTTTTATTATTATTATTACTATTATTACTATTATTTTATTATTATTTTTTTTTTGAACTAGTACATCTGAGAATTGTTATTGGCTAGTTGTAAATATCCCCAAGTATGTATAATAAGTGCAAGGAATGTAGAACTAAATTTCTTAAATTTTTCCACTGTCGTCGAAAATGACAATGACATAGGTGAGTTGATATAAGTAGTCATTGTAGTCTGGAGTACATGATGTAGCTTTCTGAATATTCATTTCATGCAAGATATCCTTTCCCTGATACCTTTGGGACTCAGATTGAGGATACAAAAGCCATTCTTTCTTTTCTGTTAATGAGTTTTTCTCAAGTTCTGCCAATGTGGTTGATAATGAGTATGGCATAGGTGTGGATATCCATATGGTAGTCACGTTAGTCAGGAATATATGAATGTAGTTTTCTGAATATGTATTTTATGCTAGAATTTCTTTCCCTGATAACTTAGGGTCAGGTAAAAAATGATGCTCACTCTATTTTTATTTTACTTCTTATTTTTTTAATCTAAAGCCTAGTCAATCAGGTAAACAGTGATGATCAATGTTATTTTGTATCTTAACCCACCACGCTGAGGCTTGTCTTTATATAAGAAAAAAGTATCAGAACTGATGGCTAAGGGCTTTTTGCAACTGAGATGCAGTTTCATGAAAGTTATGCCACATTGATGAACCTGTTCAATTTTCCGTGTCATTTTTACAGCATACACTTCCACTATTCATGTGCTTTTTGTAGTTCCTTTCCTTAGGGGTTGTGTTTCTTCGTTTTGAATTTGTCAGCTTGAAGTTTTCATAATGCTTTCTTTTGTGGCAGTGAGTCGGAAATTGATACATTTGAATCAATTGACAAAAAGAGGCAGGAGGAAGAGATGGTAAGGGATTACTATTTCGTGGGAAGATATATATTCATTTCTAGGCTGATCAGTTATTGCTTCTCTCATATATTGACTGACTATTGCTTCTAAATTCTGCAGGCAACATGGAAGAAGTTGGTGTCAGAACAGGGGACAGATGGTTCTGAGCTTGTTCCTTCCATGCCTTCCAGGCTTCTAACAGATGATGATTTGAAACAATTCTATGAAGCAATAAAAATATATGAAGCATCAAATTCCAATCCTGGGACGGTTTCTAACACGGGGGTGAAGCGTAAGAGTGGATATCTAGGGGGACTTGATACCCAACATTATGGAAGGGGCAAACGAGCAAGAGAGGTCAGTATATATACTTTTCTAGTCTCTGTACATTCCTATTGCGTCATGCCATTTTTATACATGTATACCACCTTTTGTTGCTAAATCCTGGGAGAGTTTCCAAAAGAAATGTGTTTCTTTTCTTGTATCTTTATAATCTATATATTTTGTTTCCTCAGGTGCGGTCCTACGAAGAGCAATGGACAGAGGAAGAATTTGAAAAGTTGTGTCAAGCTGAGTCCCCTGAATCCCCAAAACCGAAGGATGAAGTGCTTGAAAAGCACTTGCCAGAAGATGGGAGTGGATCTACTGAGGTCGTTGCTAAAGTTGAACTACCTCCACCACCAGAACTGCCTTCACAACCTTCTGTAGAGTTGCTAATACAGCAAAGCCAGATAGTACCACCCCCGCCCGCACAGCAAAGCCAGATTGTACCACCCCCACCAGCACAGCAAAGCCAGATAGTACCACCCCCGCCAGCACAGCAAAGCCAGATAATAACACCCCTGCCAACACAGCAAAGCCAGATAATAACACCCCCGCCAACACAGCAAAGCCAGATAATAACACCCCCATCTAGACGGGGCCGTGGAAGGCCAAGGAAGGCAACTGCAGGAACCCCTCAGTATCCGGTGGTTCTTCCAACACCATCTGGAGTCACCAAAATGGAAATGAGGTCGCAGAGTGAAACAATTTCTAGCTGTCCTACTGCACCTGTTCCTGATTCTTTACCTAGTTCTGCTACTGTAAAAGGTATTACTGGCACCATCTCTCAGTTTGGTGTATGGATTGCGCCTAGCTCTCAACCAACTCAGCTTTACCCCTCTATTGGTGCTACGTCGTCAATTAATGTTCCTTCCCCATCTGTACCCGTGCAAGATAAAGTACAAAGTCAGAACACTCAAGGTGGAGAAAAAGTATCGCGGCGTAGAGGGAAAAAACAGGGTGCAGTATCACCTGCTGTTCCAGTTCTTTCAACTCCTGGAACAGGTAAACCAGAATTGGGTTTACAGGAAGGAGCGATTTCAAGTTTGCCAGTGGTTTCTGGGCCTCTGTCACCAAATGCAGAAAAAACACCCCGGCGTAGGGGAAGAAAACAGAATGTAGTATCACCTCCGATTTCTGCTGCTCCTGGAGCGGGCCAAGCGGGCATTGCTTTACAGGAAGGAAATATTTCCAGTTCATTGACGGCCTCTGGTCCTGGTTCTGTTTCTGGCTCTATTACTGTATCTGATGTTAGCAAGGAACAAGGTCCCGTTTCACCTGTTCCACTTCCGTCATCTTCTCAAACAAGCAAATTGGAGGTAAAAAGTGATCTCTCTGCCGATCCTGTTGGGAATTTGGTAGAATCGAGACAGAATAACAAAGAAACCAGAGAAATGGTTGATTTAAAGCAGGATACAACTTCAGCTGTTGTTCCAGTTCTTCCTGCTTCTGGAACTAGCAAACTAAACATTGGTTCGCAAAGAGAGAAAATATCCAATTCCCCAATGGCTTCTGGTCCAAAGGCCCAAAGTAAAGAGAAAGCACCCCGGCGTAGGGGGAAAAAACAGAGTCTGATGTCACCTGCTGTATCAGTTCTTCCTGCTCCCGTAACTGGCCAAGTAGACATGGGTTCACAGAGAGAGAATGTTTCCGTTTCGCCAATAGTTTCTGGTACTGATTTTGTTTCTGCAACTAATACCATAAATTGTCCTAGCAAGCAACAAGATCTGGTTTCAGCTGTTGCTCCAGTAGTTCCAGCCGCTTCTGCTAGGAAACAAGATCTGGTTTCACCTGTTGCTGTAGTTCTTCCAGATGTTTCAGTAACAATCCAATTGGATGTACAGAGTGAGTCTCCTGCAGAACCTCTCAATAAATCGACTGATCCAGGACAGGATGGTAAGGAAAACATGGATACGGGAAGTGCTTTGATTGTTATTCGTAAACTTGATGAGTCTTTTGGCGGTAGAGCTGCTGTTGTCTCTAATGGTGTACCTTCGTTACGTGACCTTCCAGCAAGGATGTCTGAAAATCAATCTGGAGAAGTAGATGCAAAAGATAATGTGAACAATGTTGCTACTCTTGACGAGACCCTTGTTTCAAGGCCTGAGGTGGCTGAGAATCCAAACTCTGTTCCAATTGACATGTCTGAGAATCAATTTCAGAGCGAAATTGATGCAACAGTTGAAAAGAATGAAGGTCCCAAACTAGACAAAACACTTGTTTCAGAGCCTGGGGTTATTGAGAGTCAAAGTTTGGAGGAAAAGGTTTTTTCAACTTTATCAACTTCAGGAACTGCAACCCCAATAGTAGACCTTCCTATTGATAAGTCAGAAAGTCAACATGGGAGACAATGTCTTTCAGAAGCACATGAGAACGCTTACAGGGAGGCCCATGTTTCAAAAGCTGAGTTGACTGGGAATCAAAATTTTGAGGAAAAAGCATTTTCAGCTTCTTCGTCAACTCCAGTTTTGGACGTTTTAATTGAAAAGTCTGAGGGTCAATTTGGGATAGGAACTAAAGCAGAAGTGCAAGGTGCTGTCTCTGATGTTGTACCTACGTTGAGTGGCCTTCCCGCAAAAATGTCTGAAAATCTATTTGGAGAAGTAGATACAGAAGAGAATGTAAATACTGTCCCTGTTCTGGATGAGATCATTGATTCAAGGCTTGAGGGGGCTGAGAATTATAATTCCGAGGAAAAGTCTTCTTCAACTGCCTCTTCTTTAACAACTCCTCAAATTTATGAGGCTCCAATTCAGAAGTCTGAGAATCAATTTTCAAGAGAACTTGATACAGTACAAGAGAATGAAGGCAATGTCCTTGATGAAGCACTTGTTTCGAAGCCTGGGGTGATTAAGAACCAACTTTTAGAGGGAAAGGCATTTTCGAGTTTGTCAACTTCAGGAACTGCAATCCCAGTATCTGACCTTCTGATTGAAAAGTCTGAAAGCCGACCTGGGAGAGACTCTTCTGCGGGAGCACAAGAGAACACCGATCTGAAGGCCCTTGTTTCAAAACTTGAGGTGACTGAGAATGAAAATTTGGAGAAGGCGGCCTTCTCAGCTTCTTCACTAAATCCAGCATTGGACGTTTCTGTTGAAAAGTCTGAAAGTCAATTGGGGAAAGGTACTGAAGAAAAAGTGCAAGATGATGTGTCTAATGTTGTACCTACATCAAGTGACCTTCCTGTGCAGGTGTCTGAAAATCTATCTGCAGAAGTTGCTGCTAAAGACAATGTAAACACTGTCCCTGTTCCTGATGAGAGCTTTGCTTCAATGCCGGAGGTGGCTGAGAATCAAAATTCTGAGGCCCCTTCTTTGGAAAAAGCGACTCATATTTTTGACCTTTCAATCGAGAAGTCTCAGAATCTATTTCAGTTAGGAACTGAAACAAAGGTGCAAGACATTGCCACTGATGATATACCTACTTCGTCAAGTGAGATTGTTGCAAATATGTCCAAAAATCAACTTGGGGAAGTAGATGCAAAAGGAAATGTGAACACTTGTGAGACCCTTGTTTCAAGATCTGAGGTGGCTGAGAATCGAAATTTTGCTGACAAGTTCTCTTCAGCAGCCCTTTCGTTGAAATCAGCAACTCAAAATTTGGACCTTCCAGTTGAGAAATCCGAGAATCAAATTGACACAGAAATTGATGCAAAAGAGAATGAAGGCAGAACTGCAGTCCCAATCTCGGACCTTCCAATTGAAGAGTCCAAAAGTCAACCTGGGAGAGAATATTCTGCAGAAGCACAAGAAAACACCAATTGTCTTGACGAAGCCCATATTTCAAGACCTGAGGTGACTGGGAATCAAAATTCGGAGGAAATGGCTTTTTCAGCTTCTTCACAAACTCCAGTGCTGGACGTTTCTATTGAAAATTATGGAAGTGAATTTGGGATAGGAACTGAAGCAAAAGCAAAAGAAGAAGTATCTGATACAGTTCTTACATCAAGCGACCTTTCAGCAAAGATGCCAGAAAATCAATCTGGAGAAGTAGATGCAAAACAAACAGCAACACTTTCGGAACTTCCCATTGAGAAGTCTGCTCTTGATGCTCCTGTCAGTAGTTCTTGCACAGAAACTCCTAGTATTGAGGTGGATTCAAGTTTGAGACCTGAAGGTGCACAGGAGTCTCCTAGTGGAACAGAAAATCAAACTTTGCCTCCGTGACAAGGGAATTTTTGTCTCCGGTCACCTTAAAGCTTATTGCAGGTAGATGCTTGTTTTGTATGGAATGGTAGATAAATGAGTCCCCTAATCTTGTTTACTATATGTTCTTACATCGTCTTCTTCTTGCTATTGTAAATATAACACTGAACTATCCTTTAACTAAAAATAGGCCATCAACAACCTTGTTACAGTATTAATGGTGGTTATACAGGGGATACACAGCTCTATTACTTGTGTTTGGTAGATAGTATATATAGTTGCACATATTGTGCACTTGTGTTTAGTAATCTCAATTTTTTTTTTCTTTTAGTTATTACTATTATTATTTTGTATTTGCATGGGATTTCATTATATGACAATTGACAATTTCCTTAAACCATTCCTTTGGCAACCTAACTGAAGCGGACAGTGTAATGATGTAATCTCACACAAATTGGGACCAGTCACTTGCTATGATTTACCATGCATATTCATCCATGATATATCATTATATTCATATTCTTTTTTAAAAAGTTTCTGGCCACATGTCCAAAGTGTATTTGATCACATCAACAAGAAGCGGGAACTAGATGCAACTTATTAATAAGGGTATTTCATCTTTATCTGCTTGACACCTTTAAAATATTAACCATTTTCAAAGTAGAAGATCATTGCGGCATTATCACAATAAATTTTAAATATTTGCAAATAATACATTATTTCTAGTCTTAAAATTTCGTAGCCTTAAAGCATGCTAGATACTCATATTCTATGATAAAAAAAAAAAAAAAAAAAGAGGGTTATTTGCATTGCCCCCACCCTTAAACAATATATTCATAAAATTCAAAAAAATATATATATAATTAGAAATATATATATCAACTTCGAAAACAAAATATAAAATTCGAAACAAATATAAATTTCAAAACAAATATATAAATTCGAAAACAATATATTAAATTTCAAAAAATATATAAAATTCAAAAACAAAAATATAAAATTTGAAAACAATATATAAATTTTGAAAAAAATATACAAAATTCAAAACAAATATATAAAATTCAAAACAAATATATAACATTCGAAAATATATATATAATTCAAAAATATCATATAACTTTCGAAAACTTCGTACAAATTTCGAAAACGTCATATAAATTTTGAAAAATATATATATAATTTGAAATATATATATATTTTTTGGAAATATATATATAAGAAAGACCACTAATTGTTGTTGGATATATTTTTTGAATTATATATATATTTTTTCAAATTTTATATATTTTTATGAATTTATATATTTGTTTCGAATTATATATTTTTTTTTGAATTTTATATATTTGTTTGGAATTGACCTAAACCTCAAGGGGTGTCATTGCAATTTTTTATAAAATTTGAAAATATCATATAACTTTCGAAAACATCATATAAATTTCGAAAACGACATATAAATTTCAAAAAATATATATAAATAAAGACCACTAATTTTTGTTGGTGGTAAGTAGTTTGATTCACTTCATTAGAAAAGATATAATATTTTCAAAATATATATATATATATATATTTTTTCACATTTTGTTTTTTAAAATATATATTTTTTGAAATTTATATATATATTTTCTAAACTTATTTATTTTTTAATTTATATTTTTTTTCCCGAATTATATAAATATATTTTTGAATTATATAAATATTCGAATTTTATATTTTTTTCGAATTTTATATATTTTTACGAATGTTATATATTTGTTTCGAATGTTATATATTTGTTTTGAATTTTATATAATTTTTTTGAATTTTATATATATATTTTTTGAATTTTATAAATATATTGTTTGAGGGTGGGAGGCAATGTGATTGAAATTCAATAGTAGAGGGGTTAGTTGATTAAATTCAATAGTAGAGGGAGGTTTATTGAAATTAACCCTATTTATAATAAGGGCAAACCTGACTTTTCATGGCTATCACTGCAAGACTTTTTAAAGCTCAGGGGGTGTCATTGTAAACTTGTGCATTGACCGGAGGCTAGGTGGGTTTGACATAAACCTCAGGGGGTGTCACTACAAATTACCCTTATATTTATATATATGCGTGTGCAGATGAGTGAGGGTGGCAGGTTGGAGGGGGCGATGGTGGGAATAGGGGTGGGGGTGTTTGGATAAGGGAATAAAATTAACATGGATAACATATTGAGGATAGTTTAGTCATTAAATTAAAATTTCAGAATGATGTCATACTTGAGGGGGTGTAAATGATGTGGATTTGAAAAAATAAGATATGTGATTGAAGATTTGCAAATCTGAGGGGGTGTGATTGAAGTTAAAACAAACTTGAGAGGGTGGTAATGAAGTTAACCCTTGAATTTTTTAGTCGACACAGTTATCAAATTTTGAGTTTAAATAAATAATCATATGTTAATGATCAGTCCTCATAAATGTAAGTATTTAAATCTTTATTATTTTTATAAATACATTAAATGAAACAAATGCATAAAAGTTATTTTACATTGTGTATTGGAACTATGCTGAAGATAAAATTTTCATTCTAAATCTAAGGTAGACAATGCGATTAGGAAAAAATGATGAATTGGAAATCGAAGGATTTGTAAATGATATGAGGAAAATAGGATCTGGTCATCCCTAACCCCCTCACCAATCCTAAAATCCTTATCCTTAAGAGTAGTGATTGATAACTACCCCATCATGGACCTCAAGCTTTTTCAGGATTGCGTCTATCCTTTTCTTAGCTATCAAGGGGTCGGCAGTAATCTGTGCTCCGGATCCCTTAATAGTCCGACCCCCAACTGGACCAGTGACAACGGGAACCTTACCGACACTGATAAGTTGGGAGACCTCCGGAGGACTGGATCTAACTGTCTTAACCATTTCAACTGATGGGGAACTGAGGGATGCATTAGGGTCAACGGAAGAAAGATTGAGGTCGCTAATAGATCGGGTATCGTCGCTCCCGGACATGGTGACAGAAAGGTAGAAGAGTCGAAATAAAGAACTTACTCTAAAAGAAGATTTTGGCGAGTCTTCGACGAGAATCTCTGAGTTTTCCAGGGAGCAAGTGTAGATTTCGATGAAGATATTTGCAAAGAGTCTTTTGCTGAGAAATCAAAATAACAAAGTAAGAAGTTTGCAAAGAAACCAAGTTAATGGTATTTATAGAAGTTAATGGAGGAGACCAACCATCCCCTTTTCGCGTTAAACGGTGTACCGAGCCATCCTCTTAGCCACCATTGCGAAGATCAAGGCCACGATGGTTGTACGTTTCAAATTCAAATAATGATGACAACTGCCTTCAATTAATGACCTTACCACGTCACTTGACAGAGACCTTACATGCGCATCCCAGACGTTTTTTTTCTCGATTAGGGGCCTAACACATTTGAAGGCCCATAGCCAAGAAGGGGCCTGTGTATGTGTGAAAATATTGGGGCCCATCAAGCATCTAGCCCGTTAACCCAATACAAGTGATCAAAAGCCCGATGAGAAAGACCTATTTAAAGGCCCATTTCTTAGAAGTTTTAGAATAAACTTGGAGAATAAGTTAGTGACATGGCAAAAAAAATGAAAAAGGATGATGAGTAAGGGAATATTGCCCTAATGGGCTAAAAGTCCAAAAAGAATATGTATATAAACAAAAATAAATTATCAATAAAGCATTTCATTCTTGTGTTATGTATTTTTTAGCATCTAGAATAGTACTGCTCTATTGGATCACAGTTCAAGAGCATTCCAGAAGAGAATAATAGACTAATACTTAAAATCAAATTACTATTATAAAAAATGGCAAAGAGACGAAGATCTAACCAAACTAATTCTTCATGTTTGAGATAATGTAACTTATTTAATTAAATCTGAGCACCAAGTGGCCCATCTAATTTTCAAGACTTTCATAAAACATTAATTATTCATCTATTAATACGGATACATTAAATTTATAGCTACATTAAATTCAGATCACCCTCTCCTATCTAATTAGTAATTAGCAAGACTATTTAAAGAAAAAATTATTAATTTCTCATTTTTGAATGAGTATATCTATTATTTTTCAGACCAACACGTGTCTTAATATTTAGCAAGACTTTCAAATTTTTAGTGGTCCCCACCCTAAATCTCTGTAACCTTTGTACATTGGAATAGCTTGATGTTCTTGGCCAATGAGATTCAAACATTTTATGGGACACACAAGTATTCTTTTGAAATGTTGGACCACTAGCAAAGCTCAAGTGGTCCCATCTACTACTATAAATGCATATTACATGAACACTTCATCACACACAACACAAGTTACAACTTATATATCACTCACGAGATGTCTTACACATACATGCTTGTGTTGTTCTATGGAATGGTGTTTCTCACCACTCTCTCTCATGCGGATGATTGGATGAATTCACCTTCACCATCTTCGACCGGAATAGAGACGGCATTACCATCTCTACGTCCAAAACATCTAATAGTGTCCCCGCCGTCATTTTCTACCGAAACACCAACACCTTCTCCAAGCGAAATGGTGATAATAATACCATCTCTACATTGGAAGAAATCACCTCCACCGCATCCATCAAAAGCACCGGCACCTTCTCCAAGTGAAATGGAGACGATACTACCATCTCTACATCGGAAGAAGTCACCACCACCACACCCCACAGAAGCACCAGCACCATCTCTAAGTGAAATAGAGAGGATACCATCTCTACATCGAAAAATATTATCACTACCATCACATGATATAGAAGCACCAGCACCTTCTCCAAGTGAAATGGAGACTACAATACCATCTCTACATCAGATGAAGTCACCATCGCCACATCCCTCAAAAGCACCAACACCTTCTCCAAATGAAATAGAGACGACACTACCATCTCTATATCGAAAAAAGTCACTTCCACCACATCCCTCAGAAGCATCGACACCTTCTCCAAGTGAAATTGAGAAGACACTACCATCTCTACATCGAAAGAAGTCACCACCACATCATCCCAAAGAATCACCAGCACCTTCTCCAGCTGAGATCGAGACGCCATCACCATCAACACCAGTTGTACCCATTTTTTCTTGGATGTAAAAGAAGAAATCTCATCACCGCCTAAAAACTAGCTCTAGAGAATGTTAAAAGTGCATTGATGTGTTGGAAATAACTAATTAGTCTTTTCCAAATAATAAAAGGTTATAGCTCAGCTTTATATTTCCCCTTTTACAACAATATCAATGGAACAAGATGTTCTATTGCATTAATGAAATAAGAACTTTCTCCTAACAACTATCTTTAGATCTTGGTTTATATTGTGATTTCATTTAATTTCAATTCGTTTCTGGAACCTAATAAATTAGTGAAATGATGGAAGTGGTGTCCATCATAACGTATCACATGACTAAAACAGTAAAAAAGGAATATTTTTTTAGGGTATATATGAAGAATTAATATATATTAAAATAATAAATACATATAGGCACAAACCGAACCAAGCAGAACTCCTAAATATTTAAACTTGGCTCATTGGTAAATGCTAACGGGCCTGGATTAAGGCTCCGTTTGGATTGATTTGAGAAAAAAGAAATGAAAAGATAACATTAGTCATGAGAAGAAAAAAAACAAAGATAGCTGAAATTCATGTTTGGAGAAATCATGAAAGAAAATAAAAGAAATGATAACATTATTGTTTGGATAATGTGAAAGAAAAAAATTAATTTAACTAATTTATTATTATATCCTAATATTTAATAAGGACATAAATGTATTTTAAGTTTTTTTAAAATATTAAAGTTATTTTTGGTATTTTTAAAAGTGTCACTTAAGTTGGTATCATTTCTCTTCAAATCTTCTAATTTTCAGAAACATAACAAATATTTTATTTGAAGGGATAATGAGGGATAAGATATCTCTCTAAATCTTTTCTTTTCTCTTATCATTTACTAATTGTAGATGCAGAAAAATACATAATAATAATTGGAGTAAAAAATTGGATCTTTTATTCCATACTTCATCACATATTTATACACAATTTGGTTCATGGGTCAAATCCCTTTCCCAAGTTTATCAATTCCTTAAATCATGGGTTTTGATAAACCTTTTTCCTTTATGGACTCTATAATCCATAAATAGGATAACTCTATAACTTGTGGATCATTTATCTTCTAGAAATTTCCATAGGCCCATTATTTCTTTAGCCCACTCGTTTCCGGCTCATCCGTCTTCAGCCCATCCGTCTTCGGGCCATCAGTCCAGTGGCCCATCCTTGTTGGATCATATATTTATTTTGACTATTACACAGGCCCCTGAGATTATGGGCTTATGATTTTCTTTTTTAAAGCCTATGACCGAAAATTTGAATACCACTATACACACATATATACATACATGCACTTTATGGGAAATGAGGGTTGGTGGGCTGTCAATCATTATTAAGCATTTATTGACATTTGAATTGAGTGACCATTACTTCCTCAATCTCAGCACCATGACGGCTCATCGTGGGTTGCGCGACCTTAAGGCTTTGTGCAGTCCTTTGGCATGCTCCATTTCATCCTATAAAAACCTACTTCAAGCTATCTCATTTCTCATTTACATTATTTGCAATTCTGCTCATGTTTCTCTCTCTTTCAATTTTCGTTTCTGAACCTTCATCTCTCTCTTACTGCTGCAAGCCTCACTACTGATCTCAAGCACTTCGATTTAGAACAGACATCAGCTTCAACCCGAAGCCCTTCCCGCCTCTTCATTACCTAAGTAAGTCAGATAACACTCTTCTCTTTTCAATTTTCACCTCTGCCCTCTTTCTGTCTCTTCTACCTTTCTTGGCGCCATGTCTGATAGCGACGACACCCGGTCAGTAGAAGAGGTCGTCTTGTGTTCTACTACTGGTACTGATCCTACCAGTAGCGACAACCCTCAGTCTTCCCGTCGAGGAGCCCCAAAAACAACTCCCCAAAACACCGATCTTCCGGGTTCATCAACGAATCCGGGAACACCCATTTCGAGGGGTCCCAATGAATCTGTGGACCCCAAAACCTCTGAACCATTCGTAGTGGCCCCACTTAAGAGAGTTCGTCCTGAAGTAGATGTTAAACATCTTCGGGCTAAGACCCAAGTACCTGGGGATGTTGATGTAGCCCCTTACCCAGGTTACCTAGACTTTATCAAGAGTCAGGGACTAACACCCGGTAGCATTCTGCTATCGGCAGTTCACCTTAAGGTTTTAAGGTTCCCCCTTCACCCTTTATTCCATTATGTTTTCTTTATGCTAGGCTTACATCCTCTCCAACTCAACCCGAACAGCCTTAGGATCTTGTCCATGCTCTTTTTATATAATAGGGATCTAGAACTTAACCTAGGCCTAGCCGATTTGTTGTTTTGTTACTTTTTTCAAAACGCCAGGGCAAGTAAAGGTAGATACAACCTCTTCCCCTTTCATGGTCGGGCTATATGCACTGACACAGAGAAGTCCGACAAGGGTTGGAAAGAGAGAATGGTAGTTGTGAGTGGTAATTGGGCTTACCCATTTTCTCGCATATTCCCAATCCCAAAGACTTTTGGTGCCATTCGTTTACCCATCTACCATCCCCTACATAAGGCATCTTGCCTTTGTGAGTACTGTGATCTTCATCGGGGGGATTATGCCTATAAATTTCTGGGTTATGAGAATAGGGACATCCCCCTGCCTTTCATAAAACAACGTATAGGCCTCCTGAAAACCCATATCTGGGGCAAAGCCCGATCTGCTACTGACCTGCTGACTGTGGCAAATCTGGAGTCAATTTCTAACTTGGGCGTTGTTGTTGACAGGATGGACTTGCCTAACAAACCTCTTTCTGCCAGACGCCCTCAAGTTCCCGAAGGGGTCACCCTAGTAGATGTTGTACCGCTCTCAACAGCACCTCCGGCACCTCCAGTACCTCCGCCAGCGCAGAGCTCGGTTGCTCCACCAACACAGAATCCGGTAGCACCTCCCCAGCCTCCACCAGTTACCAGGACCCGATCCAGTACAGGCGGTGGAGTGGCCAATAAGAGGGCCAGAACTCAAGCTGATAATGTTTCTACAAGCGAAACCCCCCAAGCTCCGGAGGCACCTCGTACTTTAATTCCTTGGGAACCGAAGTTCCTTCTACCAGATGGGACTCCGGTCTGCGTTGTCATCTTACCATCACCCAGCCAGAAGCTCTTCGGGCTATGACAAAAGGGATCTGGACTCCAACTGATAGGGCCGCTCAATCCAAAATCTTCAAGACTGATATAACAAAAAAGACTTCCATAATGGTCATGGAGGTATACACTTGCTCTTCATTTTGTAACTTTGTTTATTACCTATTGCCACATTATGCACTAATATATATTTTCTGTGCAGCTTCTCTATGGGGTTCAGGCCTACAACAATGTTGTGGAGTCTGACGTTAAGGAAATGGCCAATATGAAGGCCCAAATCAAGAAAAATGATGCCCATCGGGTTCCTCTAGTCAAAGAGGCAGATGGCCTCCGTCAGACCGTCTCAGTGCAGAAGAACCTTCTGGAGACCGGTGAAGCGGAGAAGCGGGCTCTGACTGCTAAAAAGCTAGCTTTGGCTGCTGAGCTTGAAGAAGTGAAGGCAACTAACTAGAAGATGGCAGCTGAAAAGGCAGAATCGGAGAACCTCCTAGCTCTTGAGCGGGCGAAAGTTGAAGTGTGCCGCGTGGGAGGTCTGGATATGTATAATCGATACTACACTATCTGTGATCTCCGATCGGCCAGAGCTTAGCGAGAGAGGCACGAAATTGAGCTTATTCCTCTAGAAGCTCGGGAGTTCAAGACCGCTGAGAAATTTGATGCCCACATGGGAGTGCATGTTCCCTACAAGAACCCTCCCGCTTCCGAAAATGAGAAGCTGTTTGCCGCTATTTTGAAGGGAGAATAATATCATCCCCCAGATCAGTAGAATAGGTCTTTAAAGTTTATATGTGCTTACCCCGAAGGGTACTTTTGTAATTTCTTTTTATTCAATGAAAAATGATTTTCCCATCTCAGTGTTTGTTTTGCTCTTGCTTTCCTGCAATGTTTAGCTTTCGAGCATATGGCCCCTGATACCTACTTCTTGTCATCTGGCTAGTTCATTTCATTTTTTATTTTTATTTTTTATTTTTTGTTTGAACTTCAGCATTTATGAAAATAATTGAGCCTTCGGGCATATGGCCCGTGAGGCTTGTATTTGTCCTCTGGTCAGTTCAAATCAGGTTTGAACTCAACACTTAGGAATATTTTAATTAAAATGGAACCTTCGGGCATATGGCCCCTGAGGCTTGTATTTGTCCTCTGGTCAGTTCAAATCAGGTTTGAACTCAACACTTAGGAATATTTTAATTAAGATGGAGCCTTCGGGCATATGGCCCGTGAGGCTTGTATTTGTCATCTGGTCAGTTCAAATCAAGTTTGAACTCAACACTTAGGAATATTTTAATTAAGATGGAGCCTTCGGACATATGGCCCCTGAGGCTTGTATTTGTCCTCTGGTCAGTTCAAATCAAGTTTGAACTCAATACTTAGGAAAATTTTAATTTAAACATGGAACACTTGTATAAAAGTAGAATGTATCTTTATTGAAATGAACTTGAGAATCATGAAGCAGAGGTGCCGACATCAGGCACAGATGCTTTATTATAATCAGAAGAAGATTTCATAAGAGAGACACAACTTTTAGTGCTTTAACAAAAAGGAACTTCCTAAATTTTAATACCTCTTAAGTCGATAAGCGTTCTGATAGTTGGACTCGATGCGGCCTGTTTCGTTCTTTCGTACCCGATAAGCTCCGCGTCCGATGACCTCAACTATTGTGTAAGGTCCTCCCCATGTCTCTCGTAATTTTCCTACAATCCCAATCTTTCTTCTGAGTACCATATCGCCTACCTGGAACTCTCTCCTTTTGACTTTCTGATTGAACTGTGCCCTGACTTATTGTTGATAGGCAGTCAGCCTTATCCCGACAACTTCTCTCATTTCTTCTAAGAGGTCCAGATCATGTGTTAGATGCCGATTGTTCGGGCCTTCTTCCCAGGCTTGGCTTCTTAAAGTAGGTACTCTTAACTCGGTCGGGATAACTGTTTCGGCCCCATAAGCCATGGCGAAAGGGGTCTCCCCAGTGGGTTGCCTCGGAGTAGTCTGATAGGACCATAACACCTCAGGCAGTTTTTCCAACCATGCCCCTTTTGCGTCTTCAAGCTTTTTCCTCAGTGTATCAAAAATGGTTATGTTCGTCCTCTCAGCCTGCCCATTTCCCTGTGGATAGCCGACGGAAGAAATGTTTTGATTGATCCCATGTTTCGCCAGGAATGCTTGAACCTTTCTGTTATCCAGATTGGTGCCATTATCCATCATTATAGTTCAGGGTAGCCCAAATCTGCAAATGATGTGGCTCCAGATGAATTTTATAACATGGTTACCTGTGATAGTGGGGTATGCCTCGGCTTCCACCCATTTGGTAAAGTAGTCTGTGGCCAAAAGAACATGAGTGGTTGATCGTATAGCCTGCGGGAGAGGACCCACAATATCCATACCCCATCGGGCAAATAGGTGAGGGACAATTGTTGGGTTCAGTAACTCTGGAGGCGGATGAATGACATCTCCATGAAATTGGCACTTCTTACAGTGTCAGGTAAAGACCTCAGCATCTCTCGACATGTAGGGCCAGAAATATCCTTGGGTGAGAACTTTATGGGCTAAAGACCTTCCTCCGGAATGATTGTCACAGGCTCCTGTATGAATCTCCTCCATGACTGCCGAAGCTTCGGAGGGTGTGAGACATCTCAAGTATGGCCCGAAGAAAGACTTGCGGTATAGTTGGCCGTTGTAGAAAGCATATATGGCTGCCTTCATTCTTATTTTCCTGGCTTCTGATTTCGACTCAGGCAATGCACCTGTCCTCAAATAATCTGCTATAGGGTCCATCCAACTTGGCTCCCATGGAATGACCATTACTTCTTCGGGGGGCTCCAAGCTTGATCGGACGATGAAGTCTATTGGTACAGTACGAGTCATACCTTCTCCTGCTGTGGAGGCCTGGTTAGCCAGATGATCTGCTATGGAGTTATCCCCTCTGGGAATCTGTTCAAAGGTTATTTGTTGGAACCCTTCAGCCTCCTTTAGAACCAAATTCTTGTACGCTTCCATTTTCGGCTCTCGGGTTTCATACTCCCCATTTAACTGTCGTACGACCAACTGGGAATCGCTTCGTACCTCTGTTTTCTGTACTTGAAGGCTTCGGGCCAACCGAATTCCTGTAAGAAGAGCCTCATATTCGGCCTTATTGTTAGAGGCTGGAAACTCCAATCGAACGGACTGTTGGATTTTAGTACCATCTGGTGTTACGAGTTCTACATTGATCCCTGCTCCGTTGATGTTTGATGATCCGTCCATGAACACGACCCATAGTCCAGGCTCACTTTCTTCTGCGAAGTCTGTAGTTTCTGTTTCAAACAGGAAGTCAGCTACTACTTGTCCTTTAATGGCCGTTTGGGGGACATAGGTTATGTCAAAAATCCCAAGTTCTATTGCCCATTTGGACACTCTCCCAGATAACTCAGGTTTTGCCATTATGGATCTTATCGGGGTTGCTGTTGGTACTACGATCGGATGTGCTTCAAAATAGTGCCGAAGACGTCGCTTAACATTGATCAGTGATAGTACCAGCTTCTCCTGTTTTGAGTAACGGGTCTCCGCATCAGCAAGGGCTTTGCTGGTGTAGAAAACTGGTGTCTGGTACCCCTTGCCCTCTTTGACCAGAGCGGCGCTGGTAGATGCTGCAGATTTTGGCCAGATACAGGTGTAGCGGCTCATCGGCTTCTGGGGTTGCCAGTATAGGAGGTTTTGCCATGTAGCTTTTGAGTTTCTTCAGGGCTTCCGCTTGCTCTGGTCCCCAGACCTCTCATTTCGCCACCTTTATTGCTTGAAAAAATGGCTTACACCGATCGGTTAATCGAGAGATGAAACGACTGAGGGCCGCTATTCTTCCCGTTAGCACCTGGATCTCCTTCCGGGACTTTGGCTGTGCTAACTCCATGAGGGCTTTAACTTGTGCTGGGCTAGCCTGTATTCCCGTCCGATCAATTATGTGCCCCAAGAACTGTCCTGAGGACACTCCGAAGGAACATTTGGATGGGTTGAGCTTCATTTTGTACTTTCTGAGGGTGTCGAACACCTGCTGTAGATCGGTCAGGTGATCACTTTTTACCTTGCTCTTGACCACCGTGTCATCAATGTAGGTTTCTATGGTAGATCTCATCATGCCCTGGAAGACTTTGTTGACCAGTCTTTGAAAGGTTGCACCTGCATTCTTTAGTCCGAAAGGCATAACTGTGTAACAATATGTACCTGATTCAGTGATGAAGGCAGTCTTTTCCTCGTCATCTGGGTTCATTCGTATCTGGTTATACCCAGAGTACGCATCCAGAAAACTTAATCGTTCGAATCCCGCCGTGGCATCTACCATCTGATCGATCTTAGGTAAGGGAAAACAGTCCTTCGGGCACGCTCTGTTGAGGTCGGTGAAGTCTACGCACACCCTCCATTTCCCGTTCTTCTTCTGAACCACAACAACATTCGCCAGCCAGGATGGATACCGTACCTCTTTAATGAATTCTGCTCGGAGAATTCGATCGACCTCCTCAGCTATGATCTGGTTCCTTTGTGCCCCCATCCGCCTTTGCTTCTGTCTGATAGGTTTTGCGCCAGGGTCCACGTTGAGGGAATATTGGGCTACTGACGGATTGATGCCAGTCATGTTCATATGTCCCTAGGCAAATAAGTCAGTGTTAGAGCGTAGTAGGGCCTCCATTTCTTTCTTTTCTTGAGCGTTAAGGCCAAAACCGATATAAGTCAACCTTTTGGGGTGATCGGGGTAAATCTGTACTTCAAGTAGAGGTTCAGCTGCTATTGATGACCCCGCACCCTTTTCCTGTAATTGCTATTGGTCATCGGGTATCGCCTTGGTTCGTGACTCTCGTTGCGGTTCAGCCATTTTCTTTAGACTTTTCATGGTAATAGCATAACACTCCTTGGCTGCTACCTGATCGCCTCTGATGTCAATCACATCAATCCCATTCGGATCGAGGCATCGCATGACCTGATGCATTGTTGACGGAACTCCGTGCATCCGATGGATCCAGCCTTTCCCCATAAGGAGGTTGTAGGAGGGTTTGACATCCACTACCACGAAATTTTTTCTGAGCGTGCGCCTTATTGCTGTTACTGGCAGTTGAATCTCTCCCACCAGTTCCACTCTTCTGCCATCAAATCCGGTTATCGGGCTCCTGGAAGGGACTATCTCCTAGGGGTTGATCTCTAACTTTTCAAAGGCCCACTTGGTGATAATGTTGGCGCTGCTTCCTGGTCAACCATCACTCTCTTGATCAAGCAGTTGGAGACCATGAGAGAGAAAACCAAGGGATCGTCATGTGCAGACTGAATGCCCCGCATATCTGCAGAGGAGAAAATTATACGGGCATCCTCTTTCAGGCTTCGGAACTCGCTGACTTCTCCAACCCTTCGCAGCTTCTGGGCTTGACGCATCTGAGATCTACGGGCTTCCTCTACTTCTGATCGGCTTTGTCCTC
Organism: Cornus suecica; assembly: GCA_963922005.1. Lineage (NCBI taxonomy): Eukaryota > Viridiplantae > Streptophyta > Magnoliopsida > Cornales > Cornaceae > Cornus > Cornus suecica. Next base: position 17,368,970 of record OY998244.1, read on the forward strand.
CGTGAACCATGTGAATGATTCTTATGGGTTGTCCCATTGGCCCCTTGGCGGGTGTATGAGATGGTTGATTTGACCAGGTTCCTTCCTTGGCAACATACTCGGTCAGCTCTCCTTTTGCTATCATGGCTTCCACCTGTCTCTTGAGGCTTCTGCACTCGTTGGCGTGGTGTCCGTACTCGCCATGGAAGGCACAGTGCCTCAACATATCTCTCTGGTCCATCGACTGTCTGATGGGTGGTGGTGACCGGTAGATTCCTTTACCATTAGTCTCCCGGTACAGTTTGGCCAGGGTAACTTTTAAGGGGGTGACTTTGTCTTCAAACTTCTGGCGTTTCTCCAGGATTGGGGAGGGCGCAGCAGGGGCGCTCGGTCGCTTCCGATCCGGAGCCCGATCCTTTACCCTGGAGGGTTCGGATGCCCTTGTCTCTATGCTTGTAAATGTTGTCCTTCTCTGGCGTATAGCTAACTCATCTTCTATTCGGAGATGCCCTTGGGCCCTGGAGTTGAGTTCTCCGATGTCTGTTGGTGGCCTTTTGACCAGGGACTGATGGAATTTGGTTCTAGGGATCAGGGCCATTCTGAAGGCCTCGACCGTTGAATGTTGGTCGCAATTATCAATTGAGGACATCTCGACATTGAATCGCGAGACAAAGCTTTTCAGGGATTCGCCTTTTTCCTGGATCATGGTGAAAAGACTGGAGATGGTCTTTTTTTGTCTTTTATTGCCGAAGTACTGGGCAATGAATAATTCACAGAGCCTGAGCCAGCTTCCAATGGATCGGGGTGGTTGTTTTCTGAACTAGAGCAGGGCCGCTTCGGTTAGGCTGATGGGGAAGACTTTGCAGAGTAAGGCTTCGTTTTTGTTGTAGACATTCATCTTTGTATGGACGTGGTAGATGTGCTCCGTTGGATCTTTTGTGCCATCGAACAGGGTGAACTTCGGTAGTCTGAACCTCTCCGGATAGGGCACACTGGTGATCGTCACGGTGAATGGAGTCTGCACGGCGTCGATGGATGCCTCAGAAGCCAGATCGATAGGGGTCTGGACCTTCAGATCCTTCAGCACCTCCCTTTGGAACCTGGTCATAACTTCCTCCAACTTCCTCATGGTCAGAATCTCTTCGGGATTGCGCCCCCCAAGCACCTGTAGGGATGATTCCACGTGTTCCTCCCGATCGTTGTTGGACTTCACTTGGTGGTTGTCCCTTTCTGACCGGTGGCCTATGGACCGATCCTGCTGGCTGGACTGTTCATCGTTTTGGACCTCTTGAGGGTTTTGAAGCTGGGCTAGTTTTGCAACTAATTCAGCGTTCTGCCTCTCCAATTCAGCGGTCCTCTCCTCCAGGGCTCTCCTAATCGGATCCTCTGCCTGCCGGCCTCCGTTCGGAGGTAAATCAGTTTGGTGTGAACGGGTGATCACCGCCATAGATGGTATGAATCTCAGCTTTTTCGTAGAGAATGAGAAGCTATATTGAAAAAGATTTCAATAATGGTGTTTCCCACAGACGACACCAATTGTGTAGATGCAGAAAAATACACAATAATAATTGGGATAAAAAAATTGGATCTTTTATTCCATACTTCATCACATATTTATACACAATTTGGTCCATGGGTCAAATCCCTTTCTCAAGTTTATCAATCCCTTAAATCATGAGTTTTGATAAACCTTTTTCCTTTATGGACTCTATAATCCATAAATAGGATAACTCTCTAACTTGTGGATCACTTATCTTCTAGAAATTTCCATAGGCCCATTATTTCTTTAGCCCACTCGTTTCCGGCCCATCCATCTTCAGCCTATCCGTCTTTGGTCCATCAGTCCAATGGTCCATCCTTGTTGGATCATATATTTATTTTGACTATTACACTAATCAAACATGAAAAACGTACACTATCTTCTTTTTTCCCTATCTTTTCTTTAACCTTCCAAATCTCTCCATCCAAACGAAACCTAAGTGATTGCATATTAACATTTATATATATATATCATTTTTTTAGAATAACATGTACATTATTATTATTATTTTTTAAAAAGACCGTTGAATCACCAATTTTTCAATATTGTCATCAACTGTAGTTGATTAGAGAGAGAGATAATTCCATAAACTTTTTCAATATATTATTTCCGAAACAATCCTAATAATTGTGGTGATCTATTTTTCTTAGTATTTATATACCTACAACGTATGATATTCTTGAAAAAAATTAAAAGTGAAAACTTGCACTATGCAACATGGTTTTGTGTAAGTTTCAAAGTGAAACTATAAATATTACTCTTTTTGTCCCAATTTTAGTGTTCACATTCACCATTCAATTCATTTCATAATAAGTAAAGTCAATGTCATTTTATTTTGTCAATTTACTAACTTACTCTTCAATCATTCAAAATTATAAAATATATAAACTATAAACATCACATCATTTGGTGGTACTAATGGTAAAATTGATTTTTCCTTCACTATCATACCAATAAAAGTCATCATCTTAAAAACATAAAAATTTAAATTCCCAAAAAGCACTTATAAAGGGAGTTCTGGTGGAACTAATAGTAAAATTGATCATTCACTATCACACCAATAAAATTCCTTAAAAAAACTTATAAAGGGAGTAATATGAATGTGTTATTAAATGGAAACAACTAAATAAAACTAGACTATGCAAACAAGGTTTTGTGGGCTTTTACCTTCCCTTATTTATTAATTTTATTTATTTAATACTATATTTCTCTTGTATTAGTTGTTCACTATTATAATTTATTTGCCCCAAAATACTTGTGAATTCCAATATAATTTAACATTTCACTTTCCCCAACTAGCCATCTTCCACTAACTTTAAATAAATACCAGACCCTCATTAATTAAGGACAAAATTAAAAATTACAACATAGTCAACCCAAATAAGTAAAATGTTAAAAAATTTAAATTCGACCACTATTGTGAGACGGATGAGACGGATGAGTAATTATTATTAAGCAACGCTGTCGTTTCTTATGCAATTCACAGACCTGGATCGGAGGAATTTTCAAACCTCTCTCGAAATTTCGACTCCTCCTCTCTCTTTACAGCCGTCTCTACTGAAATTCCTACACTTTCCCATTAATTTTCCCGGAAAATCCCCGAGAAAATACCATGGCCTCTTCCCGCCTCACTTGGCGAGTCGCATCTCGTCTCCTCCTCCGCACCACCGCCCTCCACCACCACCCCCAACCTCCAATCTTCACCATCCCCAAACCACCCCCTCCGATCCCCTTCCTCACCCCCTCCGATCTCCGCCTCTTCTCCACCGCCCGCCGCCACCCGGCCCGCCCCACCCGAGTCGACATCGGCGCGCGCGCTCGGCAGCTCCAGAACCGCCGCCTCTGGACCTACGCCCTAACCTTCAGCTGCATCGCCGGTTTCATCGTCATCGTCCTCAACAATTTCCAAGACCAATTGGTCTTCTACGTCACTCCCACTGACGCTCTCTCCAAATACTCCACAAACCCTAGCAAAAACAAGTTCCGCCTCGGCGGATTGGTGCTCGAGGGCAGCGTCGCCCAGCCGGCGTCCTCGCCGGAGATGGAGTTCGTCATCACCGACCTGATCACCGACATGTTGGTCCGGTACCAGGGTTCGTTGCCGGACTTGTTCCGAGAGGGGCATTCTGTGGTGGTGGAAGGGTTTGTGAAGCCGTTGCCGGAGGAACTCAAGAAGGAGGTGTCGGCGAAGAGTGTCTCCGGCAAGGCGAGGAGTGGGGAGTGTTATTTCGCGGCGACGGAGGTGTTGGCGAAGCACGACGAGAAGTATATGCCGCAGGAGGTGGCGGCGGCGATCGAGAAGAACAAGAAGAAGCTTGCGGAAGCTGAGGGGGAGGCTGTGGAGGCCAGAGTTACTGAAGCTGGAAGATAATGAATATGGGTATGATAATGTTTTACAGTTTTATAGAATAATATATCACTATTGTTTAAATTGCATTGAGGAAGCAAACATGAATTTTGCATTGAGGGAGGTAGATAGGAAAATTAGTATTTTTTTTTTTTTTGGGGGATTGGGATGTTGGGTTTTTGAATTTGTTGTTGTGGTGACACATCTATTGCACTTGATTATGATCATTTACGATTTTTGACTCTGAAGACATGTGGGTTTTGACCCTTAATTTGAAGGAAATAAAATTCAGGAATTAGTTTTTTGTTTGATTTTAGCTGGAGGTGCTATGTAAATTGTAATGATTCAAGAATTTTTTTGGTTATGATATGTGCTATTGTTTCTTAATATATGATGGTGTTACATTGAAATGCAGTTGGGTCTATTTAAGGATATTGAGATCATCTAGGGAAAGCTTGAGCAACACTAGTTTATGTTGTGGAATTATTGTTGTCTCATGCTTTATAGAAACCCTTTTCAATTTGTTGTATCATGTAATCTGCTTAATTATTCCTTGATTAATATTAGGTTCCTGAAATCAGTGAAGTTGCGTCCAAGCTAGTTATTGAGAAGCCTCTATTGATAGCATGTAATGTTTGTTGAAGTCTGCTATGAATTAAGTTGGTGAGCATTTTTGTGTTGCACCAACCCACCATAAGCCAAGTAACATTCAATTACGAGTATGGGATGCAACTTAAGTAGACTATACTGTGCAGCTTCTGATTTATACATTGTTGTAAAGCATAAGAGGTTTACTATTAGTTTGTTTGGTGGTGGTGGAATTATTACTGTCATAATAATTATTATTGTTAAAATTTGTTGTGAATCTTGGGAGGGGGATTGGTTCTCATAATGTAGATGTATCTCGGAATTTTCGTGCTGTGCATGATCCTCATAAATGGAGCCTTTCTAAGTATAAGAGTTACTCATTGGCAGTTTTCTGTCCTCCCACCGCACCGCTCTCCTCTGTTTCTTATTTTGGATAATGAGAAAAGCAATTGGCAGTATAGTTGAGTGTCACCTTGGTTTTTATTACAGTAAGGTGATTTAAGGGTGCATCTATGATTTGTGCGGAATCTGGTTGGGATCCACACACTTCCTGTTCCTCTTTCTGGGATGTGCTAATTTACCAGGATTTGATTTGTTAAAGCCTCTGTTGATAGCATGTAGTGTTTGTTTCAGTCTGCTACGTATTTTAGTTGCTGAGCATTTTTTATTGCACCAACGCACCATAAGACAGTAATACTCGATATTATGTGTTAAAGCCTCTGTTGATAGCATGTAGTGTTTGTTTCAGTCTGCTACGTATTTTAGTTGCTGAGCATTTTTTATTGCACCAACGCACCATAAACCAGTAATACTGGATTTGATGTGTTAAGCATTTCTAATTATATGAGTTACTCATTGGCAGTTTTCTGTCCTCCCACCCTTCCCCTCTGTTTCTTATTTGGGATAACAAGAAAAGGAATTGGCAATGTAGCCAAGTGCCACCTAGGTTTTTATTGCACTAAGATGATTTAAGGGTGCATCTACGATTTGTGCGGGATCTGGTTGGATCCCCACACTTCTTGTTCCTCTTTCGGGATGTGCTCTTTTACTAGGATTTGATGTGTTTTAGCCATTTTTTCAAATTTACAGTTGCTGGGATTTTTTTTTATGTAGCTTTCAATGGCTCACTTAATTTTTTGCGAGGAATTTGAGTGACAGGAAACAGGTTACTTCCTGAAATTGTCCTCTCCTTAGATTTGTTTGTCATTGAGACTAAAAGCTATTCTGTATTTCAATTTTCTTGGTTCTGGCTCATTTCATGCATTTATTATGTTCCAAAGTTCATAAAAATGCCCGCACACCCACAATAAATTGCTACTAAAAAAGCTTGAACACTCACCTCCTTAGTATTGTGTTTAATCCACTCTTGGTCTGCCAACTTTTACCTCCTCTCAGGTATATTTTATTTTATTTTGTCTATTTCATCACATTGAGCATCAACATTTGTTGTTGTTGGTTTTTTAGTTTTTTATTTATTTTTTTCTTACTGAACCTCAATTTTTAAACAATTAAGAACACTGATCACATAGTCCCAAATCCATAAGGGCCTAATTAATTTTGATTATATAATTGCTATATAACTCCTGTAGAATTTTTTTATGATACCCCATAGCTTGTTAATCATATAGAACGTAGTTTAATGTGTAACAGACAACATCGGAGTCATTATACTTTTTTTTTTGTTTATAGTTGGTTGAGTAGAACAAGTAGTTCATCTTTGACCCCAAGAGCGGCCATTTAAGCCCCAGGTAGAGAGACCAAACGTAAATGCTAGGTCATTAATCAACTGGTGAGGCTTCAACATTCTCATTTGTTGAATATGTGTTATGTATCAAACAACCTTTGAACGCCCCCCCTATGACATCAAGAACCACCTTATGACTGTTCTGTACCTTGTAGAATGCAATTTATCTTCCATCTGGTAGTGCATAGAGGGAGGGTGGTAAATCCACTGACCCAAAAGCATAAGCAAAAAATGAATTGACGAAGCAACTATCTGCAATTCATAATATATATACATGTTTTTATAAAGATGGAATTACATATTGGTCCCCGAAATGTGGGTGGCTTGTCTGGGAGGGTTGGATTGTAATGTAAAGTGGCTGTTGTTATTGATGAAACTGGCATTCTAACCCCTTGGCAACGAGACATAACCTCGTATTATTGTTGTGATGATATGTGTAGATATAGCAGGTTTTGTAGTGGACTTGGTGAAGATGCTTACGAGTACGGACAGTTGGAGGAGAAAATTCCTTTCGGAGCTCCTTTTCCCGTTTGTTGAATCAGGCATTATATCGACACTCATTTCTCTCCTTTGAATAGAGGATATAGCGATGTCTTAGATTCTTTTTTATAATAATTTAATCTTTGGGTGTTTGTGTGGAGGGTGACATGACATGTAGAACCTTCAACATTATGGTAAATAGCATACATGCATCTACAGTTTTCATATTACATCGTAACTTTTTGTTTTTTTGGCAAAGAGATCTCCCTCTTGTTTCACTTTCAATTAATACTATTATTTTGGTTTTCTGATATCTAGGTTAATACTATTAGAGTCTTTTGTCACAAAAATAGTTGGGTGGTATTTGTTTCGTTTTGGTGATTTAGGAGCATTTAGGATTGACTGAATTATGCTTATGTAACTACCGCTTCACTATAGGAAGAGCTGAAAAGGTTAGTAACGAGCATGCTTTCCGTATCATCTGACATGTTACGTATCGCCCGATTCATAATATTTTTGGAAAGTGTCGATACCGTTTTGTAGTATCGATATTCATCTGATGTTCACTTTAAAACTGATATTATCCTAATCTTTTACACCATTATCGTAACCGAAACTGATATTCCATCGGTAAACCATGGGAAAGTAGTGGTTCCTCATGTAATGTTTCCGGTATGGTTATAGTATCAATTCCTCCTGTCGTTTGCGTTAGTTTTTGTGGCCATGTTAATATTATTGGCAGGGTTAAAATACATGGTTAATTAGTATGGAGTGATAGCCCCATATTTAATAAGCCAAATGAATCAGGTGATAGATGCTTGATGTTATTGCAATGCAAGGACGAGTTTATGCTAACCATATTTGCAGGCGAGATCTGTTAAGGTTTCGATGGAGGTAACGGTTTAACGGATTTGGACAATATTAGTAACGGATTCGGACAATATTAGTCTTGAAAATAAATAAGTATCGGGACCATGGTTCACCGTAATAGTCCGTTACGGCGCGTATCATCCGGTTCGTAACGTTTTTGGAAAGTGTCGATATTATTATTTAGCATAGATATTCATTTTTAAGGTCGATATTATCCGAGTCCGTTACATCGATACCGCAACTATTACCGAAACCCATACCGTTACTGCGAATTATGATTGGGACTGATGAGTATACTGCTAACCATGGGTTTAAGGCTATATTGAGGAGATCAGCTTGACCCGTCTTGGACTATTATACTGGTCTTAGTGGGAAAAAAAAAAACAGTATTATTGATCTCATGGAATTTTAATAAAATTTAGGCCTCACTTGTCAGATCTCCCTTTTGTCCCCTAAAAAGAACTTAATTTTGAGACCCATCGAGTATACCTCCAAACCCAAAAACCACATTAGTAGATCGGAATGAACTTCTAGAATGTCAGTTGCATTGGAATAGTTTAACGTGGAGATACTTGAATAACCTACTCAGAATTACTATCAGGGGAAGAATATCGATCAAAAAAGATATACTATGAAAGATGAAATTTCAGAAGTAGACAAAAATTAAGAAATATGTGAAGAAGTTCAAAATTCAAAAGGAAGTTGACTCAAGAAAAAAGGTCAATTGGCTTTTACCTCTCAGTTTAGCATTATATTATGTCAATTGGCTTTTACCTCTCAGTTTAGCATTATATTATATTCTTTCTGTCTCACAATAGTTATCCAATTTGAATTTTTTAATATTTTATTGATTTGGGTTGACTAGTGTGCAATTTTCAATTTTGTCCTTAATGATATAGTATTATGGTAGAGTCCGGTTTTTGTTTAAAGTTAGTGGAAGAAGGGTAGTTGAGGAAAGTAAAATGTTAAATTACATTGGAATTCGAACTGAACAAGTATTTTGGGATAAATAAAATTGAAATAATAGACAACTAATATGGAATCAATATAGGATCTAGTTTATTTTGTTTCACTCCCCCGTCAAGAGTACAAGAGTTCTGCATCAAAAGATTTAGCATGAATGCTACTTCATGAATGTTTTTGTCCTGGTAGGTGATAGTTGTTACCTACTTTTAATTTGAGACTACAAAATATATATACATATATGTGTACATGCATATATACCCGATGTCTGCTGTTAGCCGGTGAAAGACCCGAGTGCGCTGCTTGCATACTAAAGTGACACGACACAATGACAAAAATGTAAATAAGACCAATTTTGAAAGTCGAACTTAGACTTGTTGAAAAAATGCAAGAATATAATTGAAGCATTCTTAGGACTCAAGATGATGATATGAAGATGAAAAAAATTGTTTTCTTGAGCTCTTTAGGCCGTTAGAGCTTTTATGTTTTATGGGACGCACTTCCCGTTTAAGTGTCTTTTATACAATTTCTTATTTATCTAAAAAAAAGAGGATGATGATCTTACAAAGAAAATCCGGATTCGGAGTTCGGAAAATTCAAAAACGAGCATTAGTCACCTCTTCGTCAATAGAAAGGAACGCTAGAAAACATTTTGTGAATTCCCCCCAAGAATCCAATAATAAATAACGGTAAGTGATGAGGGGGCGGCTTTCTTGTGGTAGTAATTATGAATTCATTCCATGTTCCTGTGGCTGAGAAGCCTCAAGCTCGATCCGTCCCCCTTACTCACCTCTTAAACTATAAAAAAGTTTTTTCTCCAGAACCGGCATAATTGCCCAATCTTATCTTTCCTTGAAGTAAGTCCGGAGAAGGAGCAACTTCTACAACAAATTCAGACTAAACTCGATCACTTGGTCGGGGGGCTACTCCTTGGCACCCAACCACATAGCAAGGCCTTGACAAACTTGCTTGGACCATGTATGGGGAAGCTTGCTAGCATGCTTAGGCATGGTTCGGTGGCTCGGTTGGCGATAGTGACACGATGATGCGGAGTTGATGTCACGGTGGGCACTTGTGTGCGCATGCTAGCTAGTGCGTGCATGCCTACGAGTGTGCTAACTTGCCTTTGGCAAGGTTGGCCAAGGCATGACATGTGTTGACACTTGAAAAAGGGGGCTACTCCTTGGCACCCAACCACATAGCAAGGCCTTGGCAAACTTGCTTGGGTCATGTATGGGGGAAGCTTGCTAGCATGCTTAGGCATGGTTCGATGGCTCGGTTGGCGATGGTGACACGGTGATTGGGAGTTGATGTCACGGTGGGCGCTTGTGTTTACATGCTAGCTAGTGTGTGCATGCCTACGAGTGTGCTAACTTGCCTTTGGCAAGGTTGGCCAAGGCATGGCATGTGTGGTAAGCCATACGCGCATCAGGTCTTGGCCGTGCCAACTAGCCTTTGGGCAAAGGCATGACACGAAGGCAAGCAATGTGGGTACAGATAGATTAAAGACATATGCATGGCGCGGTGCATGTCTATGCCCCAAGGCATTGACATACCAAGATCGGGGCATGGCGCGGGGCATGCTTGCTGGAAAAAGCACTTGGTTCAAGCTTGGCGAGCTTATGTGCTTTCATGTGCGCGGAGGCATGAGAGTGTTGGGACAAAGACTTTAGCTCAACAAAAGCAAGCATTGTGCACTGTTGGCACATGCTTGACACTAGAGCTGTCAAAATTGGACACGACACGATAACATGACAAGTACACGACCCCATTTAAAAGGGTTAAGGATGAGCATAAAAGGGTTAAGGCCTAAAAACGGTCAACCCGGACACGACAAGAAAAATTTTGGGTCGTGTTGACCCATTTAGTTAATCCAACCTATTTGTAAATTAAAATATTAGAAAGGGATAAATTTAACCTTTGACATAAACCCTAAGTTATGAAGAGAAAAGGCATCTGCCCAAGCCGCCCACCAATAATAAACTACAAATTAGCTAGGTTACCAATGAAACATAAAAAAAAGGGCAAGAAACACAAACGTCTCAACTCCTTCTCCTTCGTTCCATCTTCTCTTAATCTCTCCCAATCTCATACATATATATTATGAACACACCCCCTTAAAACATACAAGCAGTATATATATATATATGTATATATGTATAGAGAGTGTGATAAATCGTATATATATAATATATCTCACAGATCTTATATATATAAGTTTATATTTTATTTGTTGGAGATTTAGATTACGAATTGGGGATTTATTTCCTCTCTCTTCTCTCAAAATCCATAACTTTCTTCTCTCTCTGAACTCGTTTTCTCTCTCTAGACTTCCCCAATTTTTGGATTTCTCAATTCAGGTCTAAGTTTTTCACCAGATTAATCTCGTGCTTGTGCAAATCCGAATTGACTCACTGATTTGCTTTTGGGTGGGATTTATATTCAAAGTTATTTAGATTTTTTTAAAAAATAGGTTAAACAGGTCATGTTTCAACCCAACCTGACACGACCCGATATTTAAACGGGTCATGTCGTGTTACCTGTTTAAATAATAGGTCGTGTTAGTGTTTAATATCTTCGACACAAATATTAATCGTGTCGTGTTCGAAGCGAGCCATTTCGTGTTTGTGTCATGTCGTGTTCGACACAAACACGACCCGAAAACATGAATTGTCAGCCCTACTTGACACAATGATGACTCGGGATGGTGCAGTATGGCTCAAACATTGGCAAGGCATGGCTGGTCAAAACAACATGTGGTTCAGGCAAAGCCGATGTTCCTATACCCTTGGAGTAGTTGGCCAGCACATCAATTGTATGCAACCACCAAGAGACATGTGACATTGCAGGAGAATGTCACAACAAACCAGTAATTGAGAGTGCAATTGCATTGCAGTGTTGGCATCCTTTGAATGGTGCCAACATAAACCCTAAGTGGATGGGGGTGTCATCCACCAAACTGATAGGCAATTTTTTAGAATGCCTATATAGGCTGTTGGATGACATTGTATAGAGACATAGAAATTCAGAGAGAGTGAGTGTGTGCTTATATGATGATGTAGTGTGGCCTAAGTAAGGGAAATCCTTATACTATTTGTGTTATAATAGTGAAGGTTTGGTACCATTAATTGTGGTTGCCCGTAAATTCGTAGGTGTTATTCATATATTGTTCTACATATATCTTTGTGTGTGTGGTGCAAGACTTGGTGTATTTCAAGGCATCAAATGTGTGTTGGCTGAACCAAGTCAGAAATTGTGTTGGTGAGACTGATTTAGTGCCATCATATGGCGAATTTTTGGTGTTGAAAATTGACCCCTGCGACAGTTGGTATCAGGATCTGGTTGTCGCTCAGAATGGCTGGTAGAGACGCTACAGAAGCACTACGAGAACGTGTTACTCGGTTGGTGTCCTTGGTAGGTGATCTTTTCTCTGAAGGAGATGATGCTTTATCGGTGCAGACTAATCTTCTTGATGCGGAGTTGCAGACTACGCAAATTGATAGAGGAATACATGACTGACATGAATTTTAAAATGAAGTCGGTATGTGAAGACTTTGTTGTTGTTGATGATGTCTTCAAAACAAATGTAAGGGGCTTGGAAGACGAGTATGCGTTGCTTAAAAGGGTCGTACAAAAACAGACTATGATGGGGGATAAGCTATTGTCAAAAATCAAGATCCCCGTACCAAAAGCTTTTGGAGGCAAACGGAGTGCCAAAGAGTTTCTTAATCAATTTTTTTTTTTAGCCTTTTTTTTCTATTTCTTTCAAAAATACAATTAATGATTCAGAACTCTACACACATATACTAATTTCAGGCCTAAAACATGATATTAAAAATTTGTTTAAGAAATTATTATTGTTTAAAAATAAATTCTTTATGATAAATACAATAAAAATTTTAAATATGACTTATAAAATTAAACATGTCTAAAGTTTTTTTTTGCTATAATAAGCAGAAAAATTACAAGACCTGAAAAGGTTTTATCATTTAAAAAAATGCAACACTTTTAGACATGTTTTAATTTTATAAGCAATATATTAATTTATTATTGTATTATAACAAAAAATTATTATTTATTTAAATAATAATTTTTTAGACAGATTTCTAATACCATGTTTAGGGTTTTAAATTATTGATTATTTTTTTATAAAAAGAGAGGAAAAAATGCTAAATAATACTAAAAATTAGTTAATACAAAATAAGAGGGCATAATGATCATATTACATAAATATCAACCAAAAAGTAAACTCAAATATATTGATGGGGTAATTTGCTAGCTTTTACAAAATTGAGGAAGTGATTTGGAACTAAAAATAGCCTAAGGGGTATTTTGCAACTTTTCAAAAGCATAGGGAGTATTATACACTTTTGTCATTTTTTTATGGTAACTGTTTTATTGACGCCACTCACATCAAACGATCCACATATTTGGTATGTAGAATTTTTTCTTCAAAAATCAAAACTCATATATATAAATATGTATATAACCAAAAATGATCTCTTATTCCCGGTGAGAAAGATAATTCATACACACCAATGCACGTGCCCAATGGCCCAATTGACTTAGTGCCCCACGATTGATAGTGGAGGTCAAGGTTCGATTCTCCCCGTGCATTCTCAAACTTGATCTAATAACTAACTTCCTTGTCAAGTAAAAAAAAAAAAAAAAAAGCAAAAAACTTATACACACCAATCACAATGATCATTGAACGTGATTGCTAATTTTTTTATGGTAATTTTTTATTGTCATTAATCACATCTAATGATTCATATGCTTGGTGTGTATAAATTTCTTACTCATTATACATATATAATACTCAGAGTGATGGAATACTTTTTTTTGTTTAATGGTAAAAAACTCACACACCACACACCGACAATGTCTCCTAAGAGGCTTGAATCCCTCACCTCCCCAATTGGAGGATGAGGTCCATTGCACCAAAGGTGCACGGGTAGAGTGATGGAATATTACAGTCGATATTTATCTGATTTTGCCTATTGGTGGAGTTGGTTTGATTAACAATAAATTGAGCGATGTGTGTTCAACTCATTTAGATAATTGACATGCAGTCCAAACAGTAAGTAATTATCCGTGTGAAATATATAGTGCCATATTTAATCTCATGGTTCAATTGTTTCGGATTTTTTTTAGTTCATTCCCTTCTTAGATGAGTTTTCATTATGGGTACAAGTACAAAAAAAATTCTTTAATTTTTTCAAGTGAGCACAATACCCCTGAATTTTAAAGTTGAGCAAATTTTTTCTTGAATTTTTCTGAAGTGAGCAAAATAAATCCTGAACTTTAAAAGTGTGAACTTTGCCCTATTCATTTATTTTTGCATTTACTCATTTATCATTTTAGCACTTTACTCCCTTCAGTCATTTATTCATTTAGTCATTTATCCTTAATAATAATTACATTAAAAATTAAAAAAACTAAATTATTTTTTTGAGAAGTAAAATTAAATTAATTTATCTATTACTTAATTATAATTCTTGTTATACATATATATATATATATTTATTTTCATATTATACTTTAAATCCAAACTTGTTTTACTTATTTTATCTTTTACAATTTTATATTTTATATGTTATGTTTTAGAATTTACTTAAAACACTATTAATACAATTCAATTGTAATAAGACTAATTGTATTTATAACATATAAAATTAAAAAAATTTAAAAATGGAGAAATTTCTAGTCTTCTAATAGTATTAATTTTTTTAACTCATTTGTATTTATTCTAATCCAAATTATAATTAGGTTTTAGTAATGGAATTTGAATATAATTAGACTTATTACAATTGAATTGTATAAAATATAAAATTGTAAAAAATAAAATAAATAAAACATGTTTGGAGTTAAAATATAAAATAAAAAATAAAAAATATATTAAATAATTAAATTATAATTAAGTAGTTGACAAATTGGTTTAGTTTAACTTCTAAAACAATAGTTTAGTTTTTACTTCTTTGTTTTGCTTATTACTAAGGATAAATGAATAAAGCATAAATGAGTGAAATAAACAAAATGTTAAATGGGTAAATGAATAAATACACAAATAAGACAAGGGGACAAAGTGCTCACTTTTAAAATTTAATGGTATTTTGCTCACTTTAAGAAAGTTTGCTCACTTGTAAAAGGCAACATAGTATTCTCCTCACTTGGTGAGTTTTTTTTTGTACTTTTGCCTAGGTATGTAACCCCACTTTCACGACACGTGTATGGATGTTTCGCACAGAAGAGTGATTTTTCTAATGTTATGTAGTGTAATGTAGAAGGCTCTCTTGAATTTAGTAAATTATATTAGATTGTATGGAAAGTTATGAAATGGTTTGGAGAATTTTAGAAAATGAATCTCCATCATTAGATTAATGATTGAATAAATCTTAATTTTTTTATTAGAGATAGAAATGTTTATAAATAAGAAAAAAAAAATTACCAAATATTTTAACAAATATAGAAATTTTAAAGTGCAACTTATGGCGAGATTATGTTATTTTTACTATAAAACTAAGAGACTCCCCACTCCTTAGATACAAACAAACTCCCCATCCCGTAAAATGTCATTTTATATAAGTGACCAAAAAATTACTTTTGTTGTAATTCAAAATTAAACTAAATGACATAAATGTCCTTTTATATAAGTCTGACAAAAAAAAAAATTAACATTTGAGATTGAGGAACTGTCAATATCGATTAATTATAATTTTTATTCACTTTGGTGTTAATTGCCTGGAAATATTTATTTTTAATCATCTTGTATGTTTTAGCCTCCTATTATTGTTGTTGTTGTTCTATATGAGCTCTATGCCGGATTTATAAAAACGTTGTGTGTATACTTTATTTAAAAAAGTTTATCCGTTTTTCAATTATGTCATATCCGAAAAAGTAATTGTAAGAATATTTATAGGATTGTTCATTGTTGGCATGATCTCGACAATAATCATATTGAGTGAATTGTGAGATCGGATAGATTTAGGAAAATTGAAGTTGTCAAGCAAATGCATCAACAAGTTTCGTCAAATTCAAATCAAGCTTTAGATAGTGAAAATGAAGCATGTTTGAGCAAAATATGCATTCTGGAGGGCAAAAATGATATTTTTCGAAGCCAAAACTTCGGGAAACATACCAACGGAGTCGAGGTGGTTCAAATGGAAGAAAAATTGGGAAAAGTAGTTTTCATGGATTTTGCTACGCTCGAGCTACACTTACAATAGCTAAAAGTGGTTAGAAACATAAAAAAATACACTCATAATTTTTGTCATAAAAGTTGGGAAAAGCAGAGTTGCATGAATTTTTGGCAAATTCAAGTTCTAATCCGTTTCAACTTCTATCGATTTGGGTTACACTTCAACACATCCTAGCACGTCTTTACACCAAAATTGGGTAGATTCACTCCAAATTAAATGAGGATTACACAAGGAATGAATCCTAGTCCAAAAAGAATACAAGTTTACTTAATATAGGATTCATCTATCTACAAATAAGAGGAGTTTCTACATATTTTTGTGTGATCTCTGCAATAATTTCATAAATCAGATCCATCTGCAGAGAGAGAGAAAAAGAGATCGTTTGATTATTCTATAACAAGGGTTTCTATAATTCGTTTGACATTTTTATGCACAATTGAATGATCCGGTTGCTGTAAAACTATCACACCACCTTGTGCAACGTGGTTGCATTGATCCGTTCAGAAACGGAGTCGTCAAAATACGGAGATCGGAGCAAGAGTTTTGTGGAGCGCGAGTAGAAAAAGACAGATCATGAGTGATTTATAAGATTAAAACTTCATAGAATTTGTGTACCTCTTGATTTATAATGTATCGATACCCGAGCGTATTCGTGATTTTTATTTGGAATGTTTTCCAATGTTTTTCACGTAAAAATCTCTATGTTATCTCATGATTTATTTTGTGCACTTATATTAATCATTGTTTGATTAATTTGAATAAAAAATTAGAATTTCGTAACTAATTAAAATTAAATTTTTATTAAATAATTTTAATTAATCATAACCTTGTTAAAAAACCTATTCACCCTCTAGGCTGTTTTTCCTTAGCCACCTAGCTAATTTCAGTAATGATTAACACCAAATAGCGGACTTGTTATTCATACCTCCTAGTTGTAGCTGTAATTGTTTGTCTCTGACTAAAAATTTTGTACACTAAAATTTTTGGGGTTTTGTAGCTAGAAATTGGACCAGCCATTATTGATTTACAAAAATGAATTTTTTGAGATGATGGAAATCCTTATTTTGCTAAACATGTGAATAAATTAAGATCAGGCTGAGAGAATGTACTGAAAATTTTAAATAGAAGGTTAAGGGATGAGGTAGTTGTGGTAAATCTAATAAGGAAGTATGTTGTAATTAAGATACTTATTTTGGTATTCAGGTTGTTGCCAAGTCAGTGTGAACAAGGAAAAATTAGGTTAGGGATCGTAATGCGGCTGATATGAAACGTGTTTACCTATATTCATATTTATTTAATTATTTTTTTATAAATATCATACCCTTTGCGGTTTTGTCACGAGCTATCTTTTTATAAATTATACTCACCCTATTAAAACTTTACTAAACCCTTACCCGCCCCATTAATGCAAATTTTTAGTATCTATTTCGAATCAATAAACAAATTTACTAACTGCATAACATAAACATAATTTTCTTTCGTCTAAGTAATAGAGCATACAAATTAAAATGAATTATAAAATAATATCAACTCAAAAATTTAAATTTAGAAATTCAAATAGTGTCAATATAAGCCAATACGGTGCATGAACAATATGTAGTTTGAACACATACTATACTAACATTTCAAAAGGTTAAATTTTAGTTTGATGATGATTCATTCTTTATTTTCATTTGATAACATTTTTTCCCATATCTTCGTCTTAGACATAATACACAGCCACAATTTAACAATATATTTATGTTACGCCTATGCAGTTAGTAAAGTTGTCATTGGTTAGAAGAGAAAGCAAATAAGCAATACATAATACATAACTCTCAATTTGACAATATCTTATTCATAAAACTGATTCAAGCAAATAAGCAATACATAATATACAGTCTTATATATATTAATATATACATTAGCAAACCAATAAGGTAAATTTATATAAATGAGATGAGGCGGGGCTCCAACGGGTATCTATTAAAATCCGTACCCGCCCCATAACCCATGACGGATTCAATTTTTTTTACCATACCCGCCCCTACGAAATTAAAAACACTACCAAACCCTTAAATAAAGAGGCGGGACGGGGCGGAGCTCCAACGAGGCAGTACAAATTTCTATCCCTAAATTAGGTATAGTTAGAGAAGTTAAATTATAAATCAGTCTATATTATATTAAAGTATATTTTTCATTTTGATAAATTTAAATAAAATAATTACAAACTGATCAACAATCACTATTTAGGTCAAAATACCTTCCAAATTCTTTTGTAGAAGTACCAAACTATCTTTCTTTTAATTATATAATATTTTTTATGTATTTTTGGCCACAGATTGAAAACCTATCTCCCCGAATCAACCCTAAAACTACATACAAATCTAAATAGGAGTTTTAAATTACAAAACAGTTTATTTTAAAATTTTATTCTTTTTTTCTTTAATGAAATTAAGTACATTAACCTTTAAAATTGGAGACAGGTAGATGATCCCATGCTTGCCTGAAAATTTTCAGGTAACTTCTTATTTTATTGCATCAATATTTTGTCCTTTTCTTTTTCTTTTTCCCGCAACGTTGGTGCTATCAACACAGCAATTGATATCGGGTATTTCGGAACAATAATACATGATACTTGTACCTTTTTTGATTAGTCACATTTTGACTTGGAAAGTATTTTAGTTCAGTAAATATAGTTGATGGGCAAAAATTGTGCCCGAGGGAAGGAAAGTTTCATTGCCCAATAGATATTTTGTCCATTATCTTTGATATCAAATGTGTGATGGAAGCTTTTTGTGGGTGTCGGTCTCGCATATTGGCTGTCAAAAAAATAAAATTGCTCATGCTTCAGCTTCTCTTGCGTGTTCCTCCCTTGAGTCGGATGTTATTTTAAATCATATCCCAATACTAGTTCAGAAAGATTGTATGTTGAATGTGTAGTAGAAAAATAAATAAATATATATATATATATATATATAAATGATGGGAGCTTTAGAAAATAATTTGATCCAAACACCATAAAATCCATCAAAGCTTAGACTGTATTCTTTCATCATGAACATTTCGCCTAACCACTTATAATTTTTGGAGTTTATTTATATGTTCCTATTTTCAAATAGTGAAATTTCACTACAAACTTACATCGGTCATTTTCTGTCTGGGTGAATACAATTGCAGAACTTCATCTTATTTGATTATTGTCTTGGCCGTATGATTTAATGGCAATGGTGAGTAATATCTAGAGGAGATGGAAATGAACTGGGTCACTCATTTACCGATAAATCGGCAAAAATATGAAAAAATATTATATAATTAAAAGAATGAAAACCCGGACGGGTGGATGTGATGTAAGAGTTCCTAGGTCCATCACCATAAGGTCTTAGGTTCAAATCATCTCAATTACGTTTTCGTCTTGTTACCAAAAATTAAAATAATGATATTTTGGTATTTTTAGAAAAAAAAGCTTGAAGAGCATTTTGGTCCTCAATAATGCTTCTTGATCTATTTGTAATTATTTTGCTTAATTTATCAAAATAAAAAATAAAACTTTAATATAGACTAATATGTAATTTAACTCCCCTAACTTTACCTATACGTAATTTTCCTTTTATTCATATGGGTTCATTTTGAAGCAACATTATGTGTTTGATAAAATTCTTTTATTAAAATAAATAGGTCAAGATGGAAGGTGAAAATGATTTTTCATTTCATATACTTTTCATTAACTTTGGCAACTCAAAAGTGTAGTGAAATTTTAATTTTTTTTATAATGAAGATGTCCGAGCCAACTTGCGCGCACATCGACTATATATTATATCTACGTAATTTTGTTTATTTTATATAGTTAGATAGAAACTTCATTTTTGTAATTGTTAGATTTCTCTAATATTTCACGTATTAATACTGAAATTGGTGGGAGTGGTGTTACATACATGATAGAACTTGAGAATTACTTGTCGATAGAAGTTATTGTTGATAGATCTCTCTCTCTTTTAGGTTAACACTATATCATGCTTAATTTATATAATTTTGATTAGGAACGTCAGAGGCTTGTGATTTTGCCATTGTACTCATATTTTGTTAACTCCAAGTGAAACAAAAAAACATGTTATTTTTATACATATCACATTGGGCGTAGAAAAAAAAACCCAATAACTACTGCCGCCGCTGAAGTAGCTATATTTTCAAGAAATTTGAAGCAAATAAGTTCAAGAAAACTTGATATGCCAAATTACCATTATTTATACATTAGATATATTTTTAAAAATTAGTTCATGAAAGGCAAAATATTTATATCCGCGAAGGACAAAGAACACCCTATAATATATGTACATGTGTACAAAACACCCCTTTCGGGTGAATAAGTCCTAAGAACTTGATATAGGCGGAAAAACTAACATACTCACCTTCATGGATATTTAGTTAACCTTTGAATTTAGAAAAAAAAAAAAAAAAAAGGATATTAGCTTTTTTCATATATATATATACATACATGTATATAGCTTTTACAAGGTTGGAATGTTAAATGCAGTTGAAAATCAAAAGTATGGAATGTTATTTTCTCACGAAACGAAAAATATGAAACGCGCTGTTAAATTTTTAAGCAAATGTATATATATATATATACTGATAGTGAATTGCAAATTTTGAAATTAAATAATTAAATTGTTTAGAGGATATTGATTGATTCGAAATGGTAACTTTCACTTATGCTATTATATTTGCGAGTAAGGTGTAAAAAATACTCTTCAAGTATTGCACTTTCGCAATAAATCCATCTAAATTATAAATAGAAGACTATTTTCCCCTTCTTACTCAATTTGTCATTTTTTAAATTATACTAAATATTTTTTTCTTATTTATAATATTAATTAACCATTCAACTTAATTGTATTATAATAAATATTTCCTCATAAAGTATAATATATGTCGTAATTGCTTTATTTTTTAAAAATAATGAATAGTTTATTTAATTTGATTTATATAGTAAAAAATTTTATTCTAACTTCAAGATTTTTATACTAATCAAATACAAACTTCTTTTCATTAAATGTATTCAAATAAATTTTCTAATAACTTACACAATTAAAAAGAAAGTTATCATGTTATATAAATAAATAGTGTTGAGTAATTACTTAACTATTTTTTAAATATGAGTCAATTTTTATTTAAACGACTTGAAATCATTATTTGAATTTATTAATTATAAAAATTAAGTATAAATATATGTAAAGTTGAATGAGGTTTGCCATCTAATTACTAGTAATTATATTAAAATTTAGGTTTATGAAAAAAATGCATTAAATATAATTGAATAATAAGAAGG
Source organism: Cornus suecica (assembly GCA_963922005.1). Lineage (NCBI taxonomy): Eukaryota > Viridiplantae > Streptophyta > Magnoliopsida > Cornales > Cornaceae > Cornus > Cornus suecica. The sequence goes on from OY998244.1 coordinate 17,389,988, forward strand.
AGAATTTTTTCATTTATGAATAAATTTGATGGAACATTTTGCAACAAAAGGTGACAGTTCAGGGAATTATTTGCAAATTTGATAATAGTTCAGGAAGATTATTGGTACATTTGATCATAGTTGAGAGGGGTTTTTTTTGGCACTTTACCCCATATTTTCTTCGACAATACTTAGGTCATGTTCATGAAGATCAAATTCGTCATTCTCGATGATGTAGTTTAATACAAGTTAGACACGTGGCTAAAATCTTATTAAAAAGGAAGATGGACATAAATACACAAATCAAGGTCAATTGTCTTTTGAAATTTTTTTTTGTCACGTGTCCAACTTGTATTGGACAATATTAGTAAGAACGAACTTGATCCTCATGGATAATACCATATATTTTCTTTCTAATTGAATAGTATATAGTGAAAAGAGCATACGTGTGTGTAGACCTGTCAACAGATCGAATTTGGATCGGATCTAGGTAAATTCATATCCGATTTGTTGAAAAATCGAATTATCGGATTCGGATCATTATTGGATTATCGAATTTTTTGTTAATCCATATCCGACTAATCGAATTCGGATTAAAATCCGATCTATTGAGATAGGGATGTCAAAACCCCTAGATCCGATCCGAATTCGATAATTAGACGAATTTTTTTACTGAATTAATTCATATTCGAATTTTTTCATTATCGCATATCTAATCCGATAATTCTATTCGATTATCTATTTACAAAAATTAATAAATAATTTTAGATTTTTTCTTATTTTTCTAGAATTAGTAAACTCCAAATTACCAATCAATACTTATAACACATGTCCATGAAAAATATAAAAATCAAAAAGCGAAAAAAGAAATTGGAACATTATTTTGTATACTATATTTACTATTCAACATTTATATATTAATAAATAGTATATAAATTTAAAGTACAATAATGAAATACGGAAATTATTCACAATTTTAATAATAGCATAAATGACCAATCATTATTAATAAATAATAAAATAATTAACAATTGCCATTTAAATTTAGGTATTGTACTAAATTTATACATATAAAAATATCAAATCTATATATATATATAATATATATAATCTTGGATCGGATTAACATAAATCTAAATTCAATTTGTTTAGAAATCGGATTATCGAATTCGGATCTTAATCGAATTATCGAATTTTATTTTCAATCCATATCCGGCTAATTGAATAGAGTTGGAATCGAATTCGGATAAAAATCCGAATTTATTGACAAATCTACGTGTGTGCCTGTGCCATGCATTCATAACAACACTACTAAATTCATAATAATCACAACAACTCTACTGAACTTTTAATACATGAATAAAGTTGGCAAAAGAATGGAATGGATGTTGGCAGTAGATCTGGTTGAAAGTGGTTGTGTGGAGGAGATATAT